>CM032233.1:49935000-50375000 GCA_019009955.1 Riptortus pedestris | reverse complement strand
CGAATGATGTGTTTTATTACATGACCACGTATTGTATATGTAACACGAGTAGAAGTGGGGGTTTGCTGAAGGCTGAAAAGTGAAAAATGCAAATATCTCGGTTAATATTCAAGATAGGGAATAAATGTATATAACAATATTTATAGTACATTTAATTTGCTATAAGATTGATTCTATACATGTTTTCGATCCGGCGTATAGTAATGGAGATATTTCGAATTTTCATAATTCTCCCCCTCTAAACCACCGCCGTTAATGAACTCGATCTTTATTTTTACATAAAACAACTAAATATCGAGTTTGGTAACGATTAAACAATAATTGTTATATATACAGTTTTGAACGGACCTCATTTTCGTCATCTCCTAGGTAGGATCCAACGAAAATCAACGATTTGAAGAAAAATGTCGAAAATCTCGTCATGAGTACGACCTCAATAGCTGATTTCCCTTGAAGGAAATCTGCTAAAACCGTTTAGTCGCCAATAAATAATAAAACCCTTTTTATGCCATCATTGTCGTGCCAATCACAGGAGGCAACTTTCTTCATACATTTACAATAGGGAAGTAAAGCTAGGTTTTTTAAAGTGGATAATAAATCATTTGATGTTCTATTTGCTTACTGAAGAAATCTGACTAGTAACAGTGGAGATTTTCTTAAGTTAGAAAATTGTCAAATATAAATATCTAACAATCAGTCAATATTTGAGCTAGAAACAGTGCTGAGGGGTATTGAAGGATGTAAATTTTGTAATAAAATTGACCATATCTTATCTCCTTGAAATCACTAACGAACGTACTCTTTAATTGGCTTGGGGAATTATAATTTCGAGTTGCTTTAATATCTGAAATGGGTACCTTATTGTTTTCTTGTACTCCTATTAAATTAAAATTAAAAAAAAATGTTGGGTTGCACTTCATTTAAAATTTAAGATTTTATATTTCTCCGTTCCAATGCATCGAATAGACAAATCTCATAAAACACAGTTTATAGAGTTTTTATGATAAAAAATTAAGATACTGTACAATTTTTTTTATATCTTTAATAGGTTCAGGGGCTTTCAAAATTAAATGACTTACATTATTACGTACAAGGAAGTATTTTAATTTCGAAAGCTAATTTCAACAGAATTATCTGTTTTGAAACTCCCCGAACTAATTTCAGCTTAGCATCTGTACGTATCTCTTATAACTCAAAAATGGCTAGCTTTAGAATGTTCAAATTACATATTTGGGATTGCCATAAACGATAACCATAAAAGTATACCATACTGAGTTATTAGCTATTGAGGTCGTACTCATGTACACTCTGTTTTAGTTGTACATTCCTTCAATATCTAGCATTTATATTTTCTGTGAAATGACGCTAACGAGCACATTTTGATAGGCTATTGAGGTCGTACTCATGACTCAAATTTTGAAAAATATCCTCAAATGTCCATCCATTTGTTTGATCGTTACCAAAATCGATATTTAACCGTTTTAGGTAAAACTAAAGATCAAATTCATTAACGGCTGCAATCGAGCTGGTGGGGGGTTGGAGGGGGGGAGGCATTTCGACAATTCAAAATATCTCCGTTATTATAAGTCGGATTGAAAACTTGTATAAAACCAATTTTATTGCAAATTAAATGTACTGTAAATATTGCCATATATACATTTATTTTCTATTTTGAATATTAATCGAGATATTGGCACTTTTTAGTTTTCACCCTCTAGTAAACCCTCACTCCTACTCGTGTCACATAAACAATACTCTGTTAACCACCTTATAAACGACTTTATTCGAAGCTTAAATACCAAACATTGTTTTTAAGAGACCTTTATTCGACGAGACACATGCAAATACCTTCTATTGAACGCCCCCCCCCCCTACTTTAGTTCTTGCATTACTAAAATTTGAGTGATTCAAATAAAAATTATTCTGATTCATTATAAATTACAGTATTCGATATAGTAAATAGTTTGTAAATAGTTTTCAATAAATTTAATATGTTATTTATTTATATTAACGTCCACTTTTTGCAACTGAGGCTAATTGGAGCGTGTTATCTACAGGTTACCACCCTTTTCTAGCCTGGTTGGGACTAAGGATTTTATTTAATCAATTTCGACACTAAATAAACTCTTCTTCCCAGGCGGGAATCGAACTCGCCACTCAAGGTGAGATTAAGACCAACGCTTTAACTCACATGGCTAATCTGAGTCTCATATGTTATATTCAAATAAATTTCAGTAGCTGTTTTTCTTTTCGGTAAAGACTATTTCTATCTATCTGTTCAGCTGTGAGAGGTTGGTTGACCTGCTTGTTTACAATTCAGACGCTTTCAATTGAAAGGTTATTACAACTGTCTGAAATATTTCTTATTACTGTTTGTTATTTACTTAATATTCACGGTGGTGTTAAGAGTTACAGTATGTATATTTATCCGTTTTAAAACTTCACGTGGGAAATCTGCTTAGTTTACACAGCCCCTGCGTGACGGACTTTTATTATTACCACAATGCGGGCGGTAAAATCATTTTAGTGAGTATATACCTATGAAGATTAGACAAGGAATTCACTACTAGACACTCTAAATACATCAACTGAGGCTGTTTACACAGCAGAGCCATTGGGCACTGGACCAGCCTTCCTACAATGTACTCAAGAGAATAGATAGTTCCCTTCTCTACACGAAGAGGAAAAGATTGCCAAAGCAGAGGGAGGGAGAACATTAATCTCCAGCTTGTTTATTGGTGTAACTCTAACAAAAATTACTGTTTCACTTCTACGCGCTTTGTGACGAAAAAAGATTTACTTTATATTTACTTATGTGGAAGTCTTCTCCCTTTAATTAGCAATAATATTTACCCCTAACTTGAGTTATAGGTTACAAACAAATTTATTTTATGTTAGGATATAAACAAATTTTACCTCAGGATATAAAAGGGTAGAATTTCGGAAAATGATGAGTTTTATTTTATGTTGTCTGTTATTTATTGGGGAGTCCTATTTTAAATATATGCATCGTACACTCATAGTTTTAGTTGTACATCCTTCAATATCTAGCGTTTATATTTTCTGAGAAATGACGCTAATGAGTACATTTTAACAGATCTTCCAGATCCTCTATTTAGCAGATTTCCCATAATGGAAATCAGCTAATGAGGTTGTACTCATGACGCGATTTTTGAAACATTTCCTCAAATGTCCTACATTATAGATGACGAAAATGAGGTACGTCAAAATTATATATAGACATATACATATATTTTTCTGGTAACGCTTTAGCAGCCGCAATTTTTGTTTAATTTTTAAATGTGTGTAAAACTAAAGTTCAAGTCCTTTAACCGGACTAGTGAGAGAGGGGTTTAGAGGGGGTGGATTTTTAAAAATTTGAAATATCTTCCGTTATTATAAGTCGGACCGAAAACTGTACATAACTTAAGAGAAATCAGGTAATGAGATAGTATTCATGGCGCGATTTTTGAAAAATCTCCTCAAATGTCCATCGATCCTACATTGTAGATGACGAAAATGAGGTCCTTTCGAAATTATATATAGACGTCAAGATCAAGTCCTTTAATGACGGAATATATACATTTATATTTGTCTGATACCACTCTAGTTGTCTTCTGGGTGATAATGGACTTTATCAAAAAATGTCATATGTCCAATCTTGTGGCATATTTGATTTTCTATAAGTTTTGTTTAGTATATTTGCTTCAAGGTCTCGGATAATATTATATTATTTATTAACGTCCACGTTTTGCAACTACGGCTAATTGGGACGGGTTATTTACAGGTTACCACCCTTTTCTAGCCAGGGTGGGACAAAGGATTTTATTTAATCAGTTCCTTACTAAATAAATTCCCATTCCCCAGACGAGAATCGAACTCACCACTCTAGGTTCGCCATGCGAGATTAAGGCAAACGCTTTAATAGTCGTGCCATTTGTATAGTTTTGTACTCAGCATGCAACTGGACACTCATCTCATATTAGGATAAACCCATTATCATTTTGGTTTTCTAATTCAAAATGTTGTAACTATTTGACTCTTACTATGCTCAATGTGTCGTCATAATTTAATGTTTGGAATTCTAAACTACATAATTCTTTCTTACGGACTTTTTTACATAGAAATAGAAAATTGAAAAAATGGGATCAAAAATGTGTATACCAGAAGAATGTCTCAGAGTTGAAAAGTCTACTTAGTATAGACAGCCCCTGCGAGACACGTTTAATACCTGTCTTGCAGTAATTTTATTATTATTTATTTGAGATGCCGCTACAATGGCGATTCATCTTTTAGCATGTTTGAATATAATTTTACAAAATTAAATAAATGGTAAAGTTTTTAAAAAGCTAAATGTTACAAATGTACAAAATAAATAGTACCATGCCGCTACAATGGCGATTCATCTTTTAACATGTTAGAATATAATTTTACAAAAATTAAATAAATATTAAAATTTTTACACATCTAACTTTTACATATGTACAAAATAAATAGAATGGACAAAACTAAATATAAATTTTTAGTATTTTTACAACATGAGGAAAAAAAAATAAAAGAAACAAAACAAAAGTAAAAGAAAAACTATAAATAGTTAAACTGGAAGGATGCAAAACTTATATTCCACGTATAGTGCTTGCTATATATAAATTTCATAATTGTAGATAATAGCTTTTATATTTCATCAAATAATCCATTATTTCTTAAATACTTAGAAACATCATCTATAAATTGGCTACTGTCGGCTAGTAGTTCTCATACATTTGTGGGCCATGGGTATATTTTTACATGTGTGCAGTCAGTTAGTATGTGTGTTTACAGTCAGCGTTCTGTTGCAGTAGCAACATATAGGTTCATCTTCCCTGCTCTTACACACTTACGCACAGGACACACTAGGCTAACACATTCATATCTAATGAGCAGGGAAGATGTCCTGCCAGTAGTATCAATTATTAGAACATGTTACTCAGAAATCTTTCGGTCACAAATAAGATTTGAAGAGAATTTATTAGAGGAGTATTTATTTAAAGTTGAAAAATAGGTTGGCGGCGGCGTGTTGTGGTGGGGGTGGTTTTGTTAGAGGAGCTGTAGGGTAGGGTGGTGGGTCGGAAGGAAGCAGGGGTGGAGAGGCTGTTTTCATCGATTTGCTCTCCCTTCCCCAGCATCCCTCCCTATAATAGTCTTCCATATTAGCTGCACGCAGTCCATTAACATTCAATCCTTCTCCAAGTCTTATAGCTTAATTTATATTCGTGCTCGTCATTGAATAAGTTGAATGAAATGCCACTATTTTAAATAGACGGTACAAATATAGCAAGATGCTTCGAATCGTTTTAGATTATATTTTCATGAAGCCATAACTAAGTCTTCAAGAAGTAGAATTTCAAAACCTCTCTAGAGAAAAAAAATTAATCTAAAGATGCGAATTCGCAAAGTTGCTATAATGATAAAAACGATTATACTTTCCAGTTTTGAAATTTTTAAAAATATTTACCACATTTGCAATGTTATCGGGAATGTATATTGCTTTATATTTATAATGTGTGTATGTATTATATATATTTTAGCAGATTTCCCTTTAGGGAAATCAGCTATTGAGGTCGTACACATGACGACATTTTTGACCTACCTAGTAGATGACTAAAATAAGGTCCGTTCAAAACTGCATATATATATATATATATATATATATATATATATATATATATATATATATATATATATATATCTATCTATATATTTGTCATGAAGTTCGCTAAAGGCTGAAATTGGACTAGGGGGAGGGGGTTTAGAGGGGGAGAAATTTGAAAATTCGAAATATCTCCAGGACTATAAATCGGATCGAAAACGTGTTTAGAATGGATCTTATTGAAAATTAAATGTACTATAAATATTTATTCTCTATTTAGGATATTAACCGAGATATTTGCATTTTTCAGTTTTTAGCCTTCAGTAAACCCCCACTTCTACTCGTGTTGCACAAGCAACACTCTGTTATATAATAAAACACATTATTCAAAGCTTAAATACCAAATTATGTTGTCCACAGACATTTATTATACGAGATATAGGCAAATATGTTCTTGTCACCCCCCCCCCGTCTTAAATTCTTGGGCTACTAAAATTTGATTGATGATATACAAATTATTCCGATTCATTATAAATTACAGTACTAGATATAGTAAATAGTTTTCAATAAAATTAATATGTTATATTCTCATATATGTCATTAATTGATTTTCTTTCCGGTGAGAGGTTGGCAGACCTGTTTGTTTTCATTTCGGAGTCGCTTACCGCCGGGAGGAGAAAGATTTCTCATTACCGTTTGTATTTATTCACTTAATATTCACGGTGGTGTTGTGTTAGCAGTATGTAGGTTTATCTATTATTGATCTTCACGAGGGAAATCTTGTTAGTTTACGATGCCCTTGCGTGATGGACTTTTGTAATTGTTTTTTCTTTACACATTACCCATATGCAAAGGAAGTTTATTTTCTACATGAACCATACAATATTTCTCCGTTCCAATGCATCGAAGAGACATACCTCATAAAGGAAGATTCATAGAGCTTTTTATGATAAACAATAAAGATACTGTACAAATGTTTTATATCTTTAATAGCTTCAGGGTAATTTGACTTTTTTTTTTCGCCCTCCTCTAACTCCCCCCACCTTAGTCGATTTCCATCAAAAGAGAAGGTGTTCCTTTTTCTGTGGTTGCCCACCCTTCATGCCAATTTTTTAATGTGCGTGTATGCACTTAGTATTTTATGTGCTGTTGTGAATTTTTTCAGTATCCAATTGGTAAGATTTCACCTTTCCGTATTGTCCAATGTGTGCTAAACCCATGAAATATTGTTGTACGTACTTGTTCTGTTTCGGTTAGCATCTTTCAGCATTGTTCTATTAATGGGTCAAGTATATATAAGTGTGTGGTGAGTTTTTGAAGTGAGACTTTACTCTCAGTATTTATTGTTACTGCAGTGATTTGTGAAATATTAAGTTTAATATAATCCAATACTTGAATGCTTCTGCTTGGATATTTGAAGATTGAGGTTGTGCTTAACACGCACTTTTTGAAAAGTGTATTAAAATTTCCAACGATCCTACCTTTGAGGGCACAAAAATGAGGTGCGTTTTAAATTTATATATACCTGGTGTAAATAAATAACAGTGCTACCTTAAAAATAATTTAATTTATATTGCAAAACCGAGGTGAGGGAAAGACATTGTAGATATATTGTGCTTTGTTTGGATAGTATATAGTCATTTCAATATCATCAACATATCGGGGAAATTAGATAACATATACCACAATGCAAAAGTTAGATTCCGCTACCACACGTTGTGCAAATCCACCATGACTTAATTTAAATAATACATTATACAAATTAAATAATCCAAATGCGCTTAAAGTTTAAATTTTTATTGCAAATAAATAACGAATCTAATTAAAATAAATAACAAATGAGGAGGATAGGGGCGGAAATTTATATCTTCCATCATTCTTAGAGCTTTTATACAAATCTGAAAGCATTACATCATTTGGCGTAATATGCCTATATTAAAAACACTTTAATGAGTACTAATAAAATTGTTGACTCTTGCTATAGTTTTTAGTATATATCTCGTGTATACTTCGGTGTATGACAAAAGTGAATATAATAAAGTTACATTAAATAACAAAATAAACAACTTCAGATACGTGCATGATTGCAGAAAAACTAATAGGAAATGAAGTACGGCAATTTTTCATATAATGCCTCCCTTACAACCCCCACTCCTGGACATCCCTAAAAATTTTGATATAGCTTATAATCACGTAAGAGTTAATTCCAATTCACATGTCGAGTTTTTTTTAAGTCCGGTTAAGTCATTAGTGCCTAATAATATTGTTGACTCCCACTTTAGTTTTTAGTGTTTATCACCTTTATACTTTGTTATAAGACAAAAGTCTACATCACAAAAGTCACATAAATAACAAAATAAACAACTTTTGTTATGTTCATGTTTGTCGAAAACTAAACTAAATAGCGCGATTTCTCATTTCAGAATATATATATATCGAAATTCCGCGATAACTCTTCGTTTCA
Organism: Riptortus pedestris; assembly: GCA_019009955.1. Lineage (NCBI taxonomy): Eukaryota > Metazoa > Arthropoda > Insecta > Hemiptera > Alydidae > Riptortus > Riptortus pedestris. The sequence goes on along the minus strand of CM032233.1, from coordinate 50,366,907 downwards.
CATGTCATAGACACCATAACTGCATTTGGTTTCTTTGGTGTCCGTTTGTTTGTTTGTTTATTTGTTTGTTTTTTTGTTTGTTTGTTACCATTTCACTTATAAACGGCTGAACCGAATATTATGAAACTTGGTATGTATATTACTAACCCAACTTAGACTTTAGGCTATGTTAATATTCTCTGAGACGAACAGGAGTGGGGGTTATAACGGAGGGCTGAAATTAAAAATAGCAGTATTTCTTTCCTAATGCATTTTCGGTAATTATGCACATAACAAAAGTTGTTTATTTTGTTATTTGGAGTAACTTTTGTTATATACACTTTTGTCGTATACCTAAGTATAAATGAGTTATACGTAAAAAACTACTAAGGAAGTCAACAATTTTATTTGGCTCAAATAACTCAACCGAACTAAACCAAACTCGGTATGTGAATTAGCACTTACGCCATTCTTATAATAAGCTATACTAACATTTCCAGGGACGGGCAGGAGTGGGGGTTAAAAGGGAGGCCTGAAATTAAATATAGTGATATTTCGTTTCCTATTGGGGTTTTGCAAATATGCACATAACAAAAGTTGTCTATTTTGTTATTTAGAGAAATTTGCTCAACAATTCTTTTCAATATGAACTACTAAGTGCCTCACCTGGAAAAATTAATTCAAATTATAATATATTATTATAATATTTTGTCCTTAATAATTTAAATCTATGCATAATGCACAGGAAACGGGAAATATGAAAATATGGAGGACAGTGAAGTCTTACATAAAAAATTAATTTTATTACTAACAAATCCACAGAAACGTCGGGTATTAAACCTAAACACTGGGAAGGGTAAATGTCAAAATATTGTGAGCTCAAGCATTTTTCTAGCGAATTTTTCTTTAATCGTAATACGATATTTAACCGTTTTATGTAAAAGTAAAGATCAAGTTCGTTAATGGCTGAAATCTGACCAAGGAGGCGGGGGGTATTATAGGGGGAATTTCAATTCAAAATATTTTCGATATCGTGCGTCGGATCTAAACATTGTATAGAAAAAATCTTGTAGCTAATGTATTGTACTATAAATGTTGTATTGTACATGTTTTCTCAATATTGAATATTAACCGAGATATTTCCATATTTTAGTTTTCGAGTATCAATAAATATTATGATCCACTTCAAGAGACCCATATTATGATATATATATATATATATATATATATATATATATATATATATATATATATATATATGTTTGTATTTATTCAATTAATATTCACAGTGCTGTTAAGTGTTACCTGTATGTAGATTTATCTATTGTAAAAGTTCATGAGGGAAATCTGCTTAGTTAACGCAGCCCCTGAGTGACGAATTTTTTAGATATAAGCAGACAATATGTGGCGTGATGTCACTAGCGTTTAGTAAGCATATGGGATATCTGCTTAGTTTACGGACTTTTGTAGATTTTAGCCTTCAGTAAATCCCCACTCCCACTAATTTCACATTATCAGTCAGATGACAAATCAATTTTTATATCTAAATACGATCAGGCAAGGAGGAGTGTGAGGTTAACGAACGAAAGGAATAAAAAAAAGGGAAATATTGCAGTTATGACTTGCATCGAAAAAAGTTTTGTAGGCAATTTTGATTGAAACTTAATGAACTATAATCGTTGTTCTAAACATACCTTTTTTGTATCTTACAGAGAGCAATAAAAGTATTTAAGGCAATAATAAGACCTCCAGGTCTTATTTTTTAAAAACACAACTTTCGCTCTCCGGGTCATGCCAAAACATACAGGCTAAATTTAAATTAGTAATTATTGTCCCTTATTCCTAGGCATCCGTATTTTCCTAGAAACCAAGAGTACTGACCTGATTTTTAGCAGATTTTCCTTAGGGGAAATCAGCTATTGAGGTCGTACTCATGATGCGATTTTCGAATTTTTTTTTTCAAATGTCCATCGATCCTACCCAGGAGATGACGAAAATGAGATCCCTTCAAAGCTGTATATATATTTGTCTGTTGCCACTCTAGCGGTCGCAATTTTTATCTTATCGTTACCAAATTGATATACAGTTGTTTTATACAAAAATAAAGATCAAGTTCATTAACAGCTGAAATCGGACCAGGGGGAGTGGGGGTTTAGAGCGGGAGAATTTCAAAAATTCTTAATATCTCCGTTATTATGCGTCGGGTCGAAAAATTATATAGAACCAATTTTATTGCAAGTGTAATGTTCTATAAATGTTGTAATGTACATTTCTTCACTATCTTGATTATTTACTGAGATATTTGCATTTTTTAGTTTTCGATCTTATGTAAAGCCCCACTCCTACTCATTTCATATTAACAATATTCTATTTTATTATGAAGCACTTTATTTGAAACTTGAATACGAAGTATTGTCCTCATTGAACTTTTAAGTTTTAAGATAAATGCAAATACGTGGCGCACGTGGGAAATCTGCTTAGTTAACGCAGCCCCTACGTGACGGACTTTTAATCTCCAAAGTTACTATAAAATTAAAATACATATAAAAAATTAAGAAAGTTTAGTCAGGCCTCAAAATCTTTTTATTGCCTTACATATTTTATAATAGTTTAAATTGAATAAAACCGAAATATTAGCTTTTAGCAGATTTACCTTAAGGGAAATCAGCTATTGAGGCAGTATTCATAACGTGATTTTCGAAAACTTTCCTCAAATGTCCATCGATTCTATCTAGGGGATGACGAAAATTATATATTTATATATATATATATATATATATACTTGTCTGTTACCGATCGCAATTTTTGTCTTAACGTTACTAAACTCGATAAATAAGCGTTTAATGTAAAATTAAAGATCAAGTTCGTTAACGTTTGAAATCGGACAAGGGATAAGGGTGGGTCTGAGGGGAGGAATTCCAAAAATTAGAAATATCTTCGTTATTAGAAGTGGGACCCACAAATTGTATTGACCATTTAATGCACTATAAATGCTGTACATATATTTTCTCTATCATGAATATTTTTTTTTATAAACTATTATTTTATTTTATTAAGAATATTACAGTCTGCATTTAAATGCGATCATGAATATTAACCGACATATTTAGATTTTTTTACTTTACAGTCTTCAATAAGCCTCCTCTCCTACTCATGTGACATTAACAATAAGCTGTTATATCGTAAACCAAATTATTCTAAGCGTAAATACCAAATATTCTTTTGAAGCGGTCTTTATTACGCAAGATACATGACAATTCGTTGTGTGGTTAAGATTTAAAAAAATAAAAAACGTTTTAGTGAAAATTAAGATTTTATGTTCTTGTCTTGTTGATTTAAAACACTCTCGATATTTAACCGTTTCAGGGGAATTCGAAAATACTAAATATCTCCGTTATACTTTGTTATACGACAGAAGTGTTCATAACAAAAGGCACTTAAAATAATAAAATAAACAACTTTGTTATGTTCACGTTTGCCGAAAAACAATAGAAAACTAAGCGCGAGTTTTCATTTCAGACCTCCCTTGTGACCCCCACTCCTGTCCGAACCTAGAATTTTTAATATTGTTTATAATCATGGAAGAGTTAATGCTAATTCACATACCGAGTTTTGTTAAGTTCGGTTCCCAATAAAATTGTCCCCAATGAAATTGTTGTCTCCCGCTTTAGTTTTTAGTGTATATCTCGTTTATAAAAGTGTATATAACAAACATTACTATAAATAACAAAATAAACAACTTATATAATATCTACAACATTCTCGATATTCAACCGTTTCAGGGGAATTCAAAAATACCAAATATCTCCGTTATAATGTGTCGCATTTTAAAATGTTATGGAGCCGATCTTGTTAAACTAATGATGGTCTACAATAGTTGTGTTATGCATTTTTTCAAACTCAAGTATTAAGCAAGTTATTCGTACTTGCTTGTTTTCAGTCATCAATAACCTCCCCCTCCCACCGCCGCCGCCCACTTCTACGCATCGTTTTTTCAAGAAATCGAGAATATATTTTGAGATTAGGTCATAAGTATGCTATTCCAGCAAGTGGGAAATCTGTTTAGTAGTTTAGCGTGATGGACTTTTTATTGGTTAAATCTGCATCTTGATTTAGCTACATTCTTTGAGGGATAAAAGGAGGGATATGATTCATATTCTGAGTTGTTCTGTAATATTTGTTCGACGGATGATTTGTTCTCTAGTATTACTAGTATAGAAGCGAATTGTTCGTACTTGCTTGTTTTCAGCCTTCAGTCTACTCAAATTGTTTTTTTACAAATAATTCGAGGATATGAGGTGAGATGAGGTCAGATGTGTGTCATAACAGCACGTCGAAATCTGCTTAGTTCACTCAGCCCCTGCGTGGTTGCTTTTAGCAGATTTCCCTTAAGGGAAATCGGCTTTTGATGTCGTACTCATGACGCGATTTTCGAAACAATTTTTCAAATGTCCATCGATCCTACCCAGGAGATGACAAAAATGAGGTCCGTCAAAATTATATATATATATATATATATATATATATATATATATATATAGTCTGTTAACGCTCAAGTGGTCGCAATTTATTGATCGTTACCAAACTTGGTATTTAAACGTTTTATGTAAAAAGACAGATCAAGTTCGTTAATGGCTGAAATCGGACCAGTGGGAGGGGGGATTTTCGAAAATTCGAAATATCTCCTTTACTATACGTCGGATCAAAAACGTGTATAGAACCAATCTTATTGAAAATTAAATTTACTATAAATATTTTTATATACATTTATTCTCTATTTTGGATATTAACCGAGATATTTGCATTTTTCAGTTTTTAGCCTTCAGCAAACACCCACTTCTACCCATGTTTCATAAACAATACTCAATACAATAATTTAGTAAACCACATTATTCGAAGCTTAAATACCATAAATTGTTTTCAAGAGAACATTATTATACAAGATAAATGCAAATATGTTATCTTGACACCTCCCGCCTCCCTTCTTAAGTTTTTGGTCTACTAAAATTTGTTTGATTGAGATAACAATTATTCTGATCCATTATCAATTACAGTACCAGATAAAGTAAATAGTTTTCAATAAAATTAATATGTTATATTCTGATATATTTCCGTAATTGTTTTTCTTTCCTGTGAGAAGTTGGCACACCAGTTTTTTTTACGTTTCAGGTGCTTCCCACCTGGAGGTTTCTTATTATCGTTTGTATTTATTCACTTGATGTTGATGGTACTCTTGTGATACCATTATATAGATTTATCTATTGTTAAACATTATGAGGGGAATCTGCTTACTTTACGCAGCCCCCGCGTGACGGACTTTATTCATTGGCTGCAGACTAATGTGACTTTAAGATCCTCCAACTTCCTGTTACTGGGACTTCTCCAGTTTAAGTAGCTACCCTCTCTGTCACCGAATTCATTCAAAGCTGCATGCTGAGTTACATTCTTTGCATATGTTCAACCTTCATACGTTTGACCTTTTCAATAAAATCGATAATTTCAGATTAGCAATATAATTCCAGTAGTTCCTCTATTTGTCCTCCCCTTTGCTGAAGATCTAATAATGGTATATTACCTCCTAATGCGGCAGAGCTCTTGTTTGTTTTGGGTTTAATTAACAGCTATGCTATTCTGCTGTTGTTTCGGAATCGGGTATTGAAACACCAAACACACACAATCATTCTCATTGTAATATGTCTTATTATTATTATTATTATTTATATCGTAAACTCAAGTTCTGTATAAATATTGTGTAATTCACAAAAGATCAGCGCGAAAGTATGTTTGATTGAGTAATTTCGCCTATTAGCGAACATATCCTTTAGTTTGAAATGAACATGTATTTATTTCCATTAAATGTTAAATAACACAATTGGACAAGGCAAATATTTCTGGTTTGTTACAGCATAGTTACTAATATTAATTTAATTAATTTCTTTACACAGCCTGCTTAAACAATAAATTTCCTACAAAGATCTCTCAAACTTAATGTTAAAATCTATCCATTTCATAATTATAATAGTTATTTATTATACAAGTGACGAAAGTAGATCATTTTACAACTCGAGTGAAAAGTTTATCCACACGAGCGAAGTGAGTGTGGTAATTTCACGAGAGTTGTAAATTCTACTTTCGTCACGAGTGTAATATTAAATTTTTTCTGTAATCATGTAATACATGATCAGATCTAACCAGAATATGAACAAAATTAGGATGTTGAGAAGATTATGGTATGTTGTTGGTAGGTTATAAGCGTGGTTGTGAAAGGTTATAAGCATAGTTAGAAAACAACTAGTGATGATTGTGAAGTAGTGCAGTTATAAACAAGTGCAGGTTATAAACAAGGAAGGTAATTATTATTATATTTAAATTTTAAAATATATTGATTATTTCCACCAATAATTCATTCACATTTCAATTTATTTTTTTAAAATAAATTCTTACAATGTTAAGAAACATTTAAAAGCATTTAATTTCCAACTTCAAATTATTTTTTAATTTATACTTATTACTAATTAAGAAGGCAATTCACTTTCTTCACTTGTGAAGAAAGTGATTATTTTCTTCACTCTATTGCAAAATGTTTCACTTTCTTCACTCATTTCAGTTTAGTAATGTTACCATTATTCAACGATTACAGAAAAATAATAATTTCGTTATAGTTATTAAAAATGACTATTTATTATAACATCAATCATTTTAATAATTATACATAATAAATTAATTTGGTTAATCTTAATAACACTTCAAAATATCTAACACTCATTTGTCTAGTCCGTCAAGTAGGGGCAGCGTATACTAACCAGATTTCCCAAGTGCTAGTAAAACACGCTTGTGATCTCATCTTACCACATATTCTGTATTTTGATGTAAAAAACTGATGAGCAGAAGGTAGAAAACCCGAAAGTACTACTAACTCGCATGAGTTACGAAAAAATGCATAGAAAAAGAATTGTAGATCATATAGTTTAACCAGTTTGATTCTATAACATTTTACAATCCGACTCATAATAATGGAAATATTTTTAATTTTCGAATCGCCCCTCTATGCCCCCACAATTCCATTTCCCCATTTCTTTCATTGACAAATATGATCATTAGTGTTGACTGAAACGGTTAATTGTTGAATACGGTATAGATCAGTTTAACATTTTTGAAACAAGAATGTAAAATCTAGATTGATGGCTCACACAGAATTTACACATAATAAGGGTTGCTCTTGAAAACAATCTTTGGTATTTAAGCTTAGAATAAAGTCTTTCAAGATATAACAGCGTGTTGCTGTTCTGGCATGAGTAGGAGTGGGGAGGGGGGGGGAGGGGTTACTGAAAGCCAAAAACCAAAAAATGCATATATTGCGGATAGTATTGACGAAAACGAATAAATGTATATGACGATATTTATAGTACATTTAGTTTCCAATAAAAGTTTTCGATCCGTCACATATTAACGGGGATATTTTGAATTTTCAAAATTCCCCCTCTTAGCCACCCCTCATACTTATCCGATTTCAGCCATTAACGAACTTGACCTTAAGATTTGCATGAAACACTCATATATCGAGTTTGGTAACGGGCGCCACACTTTATAAATAACTTTAGACAACATACCTGATCATAAATTATGTTTTGAGCGATTACTTTGACGAATTCATGAGATGGTTGAACAACAATCACAGAGCACCAACAGTTTAAAAAGATTGGTTATATAACATCTTCGATATGACTCATATTTCTCCCCCCCCCCCGCCCTCTTTCCCCCTATTCCTAGTCCGTTTACAGCCGTTAACGACTATGAACTTCAGGGTTAAATTAAACGGTTAAATACCATTTTGGTATTGATCAAATAAACATTTTTTAGTAAAGAACGTAAATCTTAATTGATGACCTCATTGCACTACGTATTTGCATGTACCTCGCATAATATGGGTCTCTTGAAGTGGATCATAATATAACAGATTATTATTAATATGCCATGAGTAGGATGGCTTATTGATGGCCGAAAACAAAAATATGGAAATATCTCGTACGTAACAACATTTATAGAGCATTACATTTGCTACATGATTCATTCTGTGCAATGTTTAGATCCGTTAACGTTCATATTTTGAATTTTCGAAATTCTCCCTCTAATTCCCCCTCCCATTGGTCTGATTTCTGCAACTTACGACATAGATCTTTAGTTTAACATGAAATGCTTATATAACGACTTTCGTATTAATCGTTACTACAAGATTTGAGACCACCAGAGCGTTGACAGATATATTTGTACATATATACACATATACAATCTCAGAGATGGGAAATCGTATAAACCCACTTAACTACATATAGAATAACCACGGTAATCTAGTCATAATTAATTAAACGTAATCATTATTGAATATAAAACATAAATAAATAATATTTCACTTAGAAAAGTGAGTAATGATGTTTCAATCTCTCCGATTTCGGCGCTTGCATTAGGCAAACATTACATCAATGAATATGTTTCAGTGTGAAACCGCTAAATATTTTGGAGGTGCTCACCTCATCTAATGTTTTTTAGGAGATTCACCTTAGGAAATCAGGTATATTGGTTGTATTGATACACGATTTTCGAAAAATTTTCTCAAATGTCCATCAGTCCTACCTAGGAGATGATGAAAATGAGGTCCATTAAAAATTAACATACACACACACACACAATTATAAACTAAAGTGAGACACCTTATTCTGCAAAAGATGCTGTTTCTCCATTTTTTTTTCATACAAATTGTGAAAAAACTGTCCTTTGCCTTGAAGTTCCACATTATGATTATTGAGATGGTGAGTCATGTCAATAAGAAACCCAAAATCACACACCCATTCTTTATTACCAAAAGTCCGTCACGCAGGGGCTGCGTAAACTAAGCAGATTTCCCACGTGAAGTTTAGAATAGAGAAATTTCACGAAAGCCGAACAGTTACGGAAACGGCAGAACTAGCTTTTGCCGGAAACTCACGACTACAACCGAAGTAGGCCGATGTCATTTCGACCGTTACGCTTAATAAAAATGCAAATATCTCGGTTAATATTCAAGATAGAGAATAGATGTATAGAGCAATATTTATAGCAAATTTAATTTGCAATAAGATTGGTTCAATACAACTTTTTGATCCGACGTATAGTAACGGAGATATTTCGAAATTTCCCCCCTCTAAACCCCCCCCCCTCCCACTGGTCCGGTTTCAGCCATTAACGAACTTGATCTGTCTTTTTACATAAAACGTTTAAATATCGAGTTTGGTAACGATCAAACAACAATTGCGACCGCCAGACCAACAGAGAATATATATATATATATATATATATATATATATATATATATAATTTTGAACGGACCTCATTTTCGTCATCTCCTGGGTAGGATCGACATTTGAAGAGATTTTTCGAAAATCGCGTCATGAGTGCGACCTCAATAGCTGATTTCCCTTAAGGGAAATCTGCTAAAATGAGAAAGGCCCTTCATATTCAAGAACAATAGTATTTCGCTTTTTAAGTTGTATACTCTTTTTAGCATTCATCACTTCTACGCCAACGTGCTTCGGTATTAAAAACCACGTCGCCATATTCAGTTTCTAAATCTTTCAGGAATTCTTTAAATTCACGGTGATGCGCGCGACTTTATAAAATTGATTAATTTAATTATTGGTACTGTGGCATTTGGCAAACACAATCTTTTCGCACACAAATGTTCCTGTTGAATTATGCAGTGGTTAACGAATATTTCCTTTCCTGTGGCATTCTTAATGTCTTGAAATGGCCTTCCCGATACTCCTACCTCCATGCTTGACATTGTTCGTGCTCCATCTGTAGATATACCAATAATCTTTTCTAATAAAATTAAAAAAAATTCCAACACAGACGATTTTTTAGTTCATGGTACAGGTCTTTGCCGGTTGTAGTCCGGATGCATTGGAATCAGTGAACAAAATTCATCGGTAATATTAAATTTGTTGTCAATACCACGTAAAAAAATAGCCAGTTGTGCTATATCTCTAATATCGCAACTCTCATCAATTGCCAAAGAACAGTATTGGAATTTTGCAATGGGTTCACAAAGCTTTGTTGCTATGCTCTCGGACAAGTCTTCAATTCTCCTTGCAATGATGAATCTTGATAAACTAATGTTTTAAATAATATTTATTTTATCAGGAAATGCTATTTCTGCAACAATAGTCAAACATTCTTTTATGATCTTTCCATTCGCAAAGGGTTTCATTTTTTTTGCCAGTATTTGACTGACAATAAAACTAGCATTTACTGTAGTATTAGATAAAATAGCTTGATTTTTAAAAATAATCTGTTATTTTCCCAAGTTTTTGTCTATTTGATTAAAATTATCTTTCTGGAGCTGTCCTGTTACCTTTTAGCAGATTTCCCTTAAGGGAAATCAGCTATTGAGGTCGTACTCATGACGCGATTTTTGAAAATGTTCTTCAAATGTCCATCGATCCTACCTAGGAGATGACGAAAATGGGGTCCGTTCAAAATAATATATATATATCTATATATATATATATATATATATCTATATAGATATATGTGTGTGTGTGTCTTAACGCTCTAGCGGTCGCAATTTTTGTTTGATCGTTGCCAAACTCGATATTTATACGTTTTATGCAAAAAGACAGATCAAGTTAGTTAATGGCTGAAATCGGACCAGTGGGGGGGGGGTTTAGAGGGGGGATTTTCGAAAAGTCGAAATATCTCCGTTACCATACGTCGGATCAAACAATTGTATAAAATTAATCTTATTGCAAATTAAATTTACTATAAATATTGTTCTATACATTTATTCTCTATCTTGAATATTAACCGAGATATTTGCATTTTTATTAAATTTGGGCCGATAACGGATGACTGTTTCCCGCCAAAAGCTAGTTCGGCCCTTTGCCGCAACTGTTCGGCTCTCGTATGGATCGTATAGTATTTACTACGATTTTCCTAGAGTTTTGGGTTCGATTTCCTCCTGGACGATTGGAATTTATCTCGTGAAGAACTCATTAAATAAAATCCTTAGTCCCACCCTGGCTAGAAAAGGGTGGTAACCTGTAGATAACCAGTCCCAATTAGCCATAGAAGCAAAAAGTGGACGTTAATAAATAATAATAATAACTACCATTTTATTATAGTTAATTTTATAACAATATATTGATGGGAGAAAGTCAATAAAATAAATTCTATTTTAGAAATGCTTGGCGGTCCTCATAAACATGTTTAACGGGCAGCAAGCAGCCTACGGGCTACGTGTTGCTCATCCCTCTATTAAACTATAGCATTTTTAAATCTGAATATCCTTACCTTATTAATCTGATGAGGTAGTGGCTAAGTACCAGTTTAGAACTATAAGTTACTATCGCATTTAAACGGAATTGTAAAGAATGAACTCTGAGAACGGGATGCATGGCAGAAAGTTTCTGATGTAGCCGAATAATTGGGACCGCAGACATGAAACACTATTAGGTATGGGAGACTGTTTGATTACTAGTTACAGCTAAAAGAAGGAGTATGAATGTACCTGAATAAACTCCAGCTGTAACATTTACGCAATGGCTAGGCAGCGAACTCTAGATTCTAATAACAAAACCTTTCTCTTAGAATTGTATGAATTAAAAAGATGAAATATTCATATATATCGCACTCAAACGTATACGTCATAGGTTTTCCGACTTCATAAGTACCACGGCAAGTAACTATAAAATACAAAGCATACATTACATATCAGAAGACCTGAAATTGACTCTAAATCTTTTGTTTTAAATAAAATGTGTAACCCAAGAAGGATTTATGGAAAGTATCAATAAAAATTCCACGTTACGTCACAGTGATTTAATCAAAGGGACACAGTGTTTTCGGAACATCATCATCAGTGATCTAGTGGTAAATACAAACAATTAATATATCACATAATATCGTTATACTATAGTACTGTATAAACACTGACGAAATGTTTTTCCTTTCTTAAATCTATTATCATAAAAAATAAATTAAATCAGGGTCCCAATTAATATTTAATCACAAATGCTTCAACTCGTGTTTACATGGATTAATTACTAAGTGAGAAATGTAGAGTAGAATGTCATATTATTACCATTCTTAAACGGTGGGAATCCATTTAGTCTGTGTGAGGGTATTTCTGTATATATTTTCCCAAAATTAAATAATATTAATTTTAAATCAGGAATTTGGTTATATGTATATGCAAATTTAAAAATATTTTTTTTAGGAATTTGAACCACAATGAGTACTTGAATACATCTATTACCAATAGACAGGCTTAATTCCTAAATTTCCATTGTGGATTAGTAGTGTACATGTGTACTTTGAAATCAAGTTCACTGATCTCTGAGAGTGATTCTTATATCATTAAATGTGGCATAGGGCATAGAAATTTATCAGTGTTGTCTCTTTCCACATGCATGCTCAGGGTAGTCTTAAATGTATTTAAACATGGCTGCTCCGTTATTAATACAAAATTGTAGAAATTTCTGTTATACAATTCAAAGCCGTAGTATTACTCTTAAAAACTATGCCGATTCCTATTTATTTGTCTATTATTTGTAGACCTGCATTTGCTATTTTATGATGAATTGCGAGAATAAAGTTCTAAATCTAATGCAGGGAAGTAGTACTCCAAACATTTCTTTTGTGTAAAGGTTCTTTTGTAGAATAGAAAATTCAGAAACATATTTACATATATAAAATGATACTATACCATTCTTTAAAACATATTCATTAAACTTCCTCACAGCACTTGGAGCTGTCAGCGGCAATAATTAGAGGCATTTTCATCAGCACATTTCTGCTATGAAATGAAAGGTGTGTAACAACACCACTCCCCCTGACAACTGCTGACAGTGTCCCGGATGTAAAATATTCTTGTAAATCATGACATTAAAATTCCTTAACAGGCTATGATTCATATCATAGCGATTGCGTAAGCATTATTTTTATTCTTCTCAACTGTTTATTTCTCATATTACATTTTGATGACTGTTGACCCTCATTATAAGCTGAAGAATAAATTATAAGAACAACTTACTTTAATATGAATCAAAGCTACTCACTTACAGCAATATGGATGAGTAAATGTGTGAGCAGTAAACTTATTTGAGCTACAAATAAAAGAATATTTAGTGGGCAAACTTACCTGTGAAAGCTATACAAACAGAGACTAGTAGATAAATTTTCGTTTAAAGATTTTGTTAAAACATAATTTGTACCTGAGTGAAGGCTGAAACCAGTGAATTACAATAAGGAAGGGCAAATAACTAAATAACTTGAATTGGAAACAAAAACCACTAGTCTTTGGAAATATGTAACGAAGGATTCAGTGGCACAAATTAATGGGTTTCATTTCGAATACAGTAAAATAGCTGTGGTTCAAGCGTAGAACAGAAGTGAATTATTTCAGGGATCCCTAGCTCAACTATGATTCATTTTAAAATAACTAAATATTCTTATTTGCAGGTTTGTGATTGCAATACAAATAGCTTCGCTTTTTATCCATGATAGTTTTATTGATAGGGCGACATTAGTAAAATTTTGTTTTTTCTTATGAACTGGACATAATTGCAGAATAGAATGGGTGAATTTACCTCAATCGCAGGGTGGGGGAGACAGGTCTCCCCTGGATAAACCCAAAAAAGAGAAAACAAGAGAAAAAAGAGGGATGAGAGTAAACATTATATCAGAAATAAGTGAAAATAAAAATTTTAAAGAAAACACCCATTAACTTTTATTATTGGCAGATATTTAAATAACTAATTTGGTCCATAGTTCATTTAACATGCTTTTGAATTTGAGCCTTAAAATCTGGCCTTGAACGGATGATATTCCATTTCTCCATGCTTGGGAAAATTTATTTAGTTTACATATCTCCTACGTAACTGCCATTTAATTATAATGGATCATTCGAATAGAAAAGATAGAATTCCCACTAAAAGCAGTGACACCAAAAAAATATAGGAGGCTGGTTGGTATCGTTGCGCCACGCTTCATGGGTTACATAGAAATTGGAAGGAAGTGAACTGGGGTATGAATGGAAACGGAAAGCCAAACAACAATGACACGTTAAACAATCAGGTTGGCTGGAAAATCTCATTTCAAGTTAAGAGCCCGATAAACAAATTTGAAGATCACTAATTATTTGTTTGATTCTTAAAACTAGTTGAAGTTTATTAAAACGTTTTATTTTTAGTGGAAGTTGAATATTCATCTCCGGTATATGATTTCTGAAGCTCTCCTATTAGCAGATTTCCCTGAAGGGAAATCAGCTATTGAGCTCGTACTCATGACGCGATTTTCGAAATTTGTCTTCAAATGTCCATCGATCCTACGTAGGAGATGACGAAAATAAGGTCCGTTCAAAACTGAATAATATATATATATATATACATATATATTTGTCTGTTACTGTTTGATCGTTGCCAAACTCGATATTTAGTCGTTTTATGTAAAAAGAAAGATCAAGTTCGTTAACGGCTGTAATCGGACAAGGGAGGTGAGGGGTTTAGAGGGGGAGAGTTTTGAAAATTCACAATTTCAAATTAAATGATTTATAAATATTGTTATATACATTTATTCTCTATCTTGAGTATTAACCGAGATATTTCCATTTTTCAGTTTTGAGCCTTCAGCCTCAAATGGAGCAGATGGTTCTACTCATGTCATATTAACAATAAGCTGTATATCATGAGCCACTTTATTAAGAGGTTAAATACCACAAATATTCTTTTCATTGAACTTTTACTTTGTGAAATACATTTTGTTGCCCCCCCCCCTCTTTTTTCTTGGATTACTCAAATTTGAGTGGTTGAAATAAAACTGATTCTGATTCATTACAAAGTACAGCAATAGCTTTAGTAAATTGTTTTCAATAAAATTAATATGTTATATTCAGATATATTTCATTAATTGTTTGTCTTTCCGGTCTATCTATTTATTCAGCGCTACGAGGTTGGCTGGCCTGTTTGTTTACAATTCAGCCGCTTTCCGTTGTAGAGATTATTAACTTGTATTGCAAATTTACTGAAAGATTTCTCATTACCGTTTGTATTTATACAAACATTCACGGCAGTGTTGCCGTATATTTATCTATTGCAAACCTTCGCGTGGGAAATCTGCTTAGTTTACGCAGCCCCTGCGTGACGGACTTTTGTAATATCACATTCACTCAAAGAACACAGTAGTACAATAAATAACGAATATATCTTAAATTACTTACTAAAATTCTTACATTGAAATTAATTAAAAAGACAATAAGTATTAATATAGGGAGATTAGTTTTTTGCAGTACCATTAACACTCATTGTTACAATAAAAAATCGACTCGCATCCTTATATTCTGATCCTTTTAAGAGTAAGTGGAACTATTCTACCTGCATATACCGAAAAAACCCAAAATATAAAAGTCTGTCACCGGGTTCTGTAATAACTAGGTAGATTTCCAACCTACTAAAATACCCCCGTGATAACGCCTTAAGGAGCCTACGTAAACACGACCTGAAATGTAAGCTGATCCTTAGATTATTGATACAATTCCTTTAATTGAAAATAGAATAAGTATTAGTGAGGGGGTGCAGGGTGTAGGGTAGATCATATATGACTAAAAACAAATGCTAATATCTCGGTTAAAATTCGAGTTAGAGATAAAATGTATGAAACAACTATTGTATCACATTGCGTTAACAAGAATATTAATTACTTAATATAATTTTCTATCTGAGTCACAATAACGTTGATAGTACGAATTTTTGAAATTGTCCGTCCTCTTAATGACCCCCAATCCTACATATGAAAAAAATACGTTGTATTTATGTTAAAAATAATACGGTTCTTGAAATACCGGGTTACTAGTTTGTGTGAAATGAGTAGAAGTGGGCTGAAAACTAAAAAATACAAATATTTTGGTTAATATTAAAGATAGAAAATGTATGGAACACCAATTGTAGGAAAATGAATTTACACTAAAATTAGTTCTATTTTTTTTTTTTTTTTTAACAATACAAAATAATGCAGATATTTTGAATTTTCAATCCACCCGGGGCAGTTCAACATCTGGAAATCTGCTTAGTTTATGCAATACCTGTATGACGAAGTTGCCTTCATTAGCCTGCAAAGATATTTTAAATTAGCTATAAATTAAAGAATAATAACCATTGTGTAGGATTTTGCAACGAAATTGCATTTATAATTAAGCAAGAGTCCACTCTATGATGGATACGTCGCGCTAAGGGGATACTGTCGCGTACTTCGGTATAATTATAACCAAAAATATAGCGATTTCGAACATAATTAAGCGATAAAAGTACTTTAAAACACAAGACCCATCAGCCTAGATATACCATACAATGAATCACTCAGAACTGAGAAGCCCAATTTCCTTATAATGTGTATAGCCCAAAAATATTTGGGTTAGGTTGGTTTTAAAATTTGGAAACTAACTTATTGTAACAGGCTGTAGCGACGTCTTTAATTAAATAACAAGCAACAAACAATTTAGGCCAAACAATTAAGGTTGATAAGTCAACATTATAACACAATAGAATATACTGGGCAACGATGTTCCAACCAATGATTCATATTACTTTGTAAGAATAAATCCTTAGCTGTTAATTGTATGTTTCAGCCTTACACTTTGAAACCCTTAAAATCATTGTTATATATATCTTCTATCGTCTTTATTTAATTACATCTTTATTTTTTTTTATGTAGATGATCAGATTTGGTATCAATGATATCCTACATTTCTGTACCAGTTTGAATCCAAGGATTCCAGGCTAAATTTTATTCAGCCAGCTGTTAACGGTATTCGAGGTTAGACTTAAATAGTTCCTCACTCACCATTGGAAAGTAACTTCTTAGCTTGTTGAACAATGGAGTAGTTTACATTAGTCTCCAATGTCATTAATAAGGCAGGAAACGTATGGATGACCACTTGAAACCAACGAACGAGTTGGCTGAACACCTAGCCCATAATGAACTGTGTATCCAAAGTGTTTTTTTTTGGGGGGGGGGCTCACCTTAATATTTACCATCAATACCTGGTGAAATAAAAGGAAAATATGTAGGATATTGACTTAATATACTTCGAAATAATGGGGCTCAGGTTAGCCATGCGAGTTAAAGCGTTGACCTTTATCTCACATGGCAAACCTAGAGTGGCGAGTTCAATTCTCGCCTGGGCAAAGGAAATTATTTGGTGACGAAATTCATTAATTAACATCCTAAAATCCCACCGTGGCTAGAGAAGGGTGGTAACCTGTAGATAACCCGTCCCAATTAGTCGGAGTTGCAAAAAGTGGACGTTAATAAATATTAATTAATAATAATAAGCTATATTAAATTTTTATATTAATATTCTAAAATATAAAAAAAAAATACTTCGAAATAAAGATATATACATATATATATATATATATATATATATATATATATATATATATATATAATATTTAATTACCCGTATCCCTACATTTTCCACAATTAACGAAAATATCTATTTACTTATGTAATTATAAGTTAGGTAACCAGAAGGTAGAATTCAAAATCATACATGAATTTTATAATTCAAACTCAAAAAAAAAATAATAATTTTTATACAGATGCATATACTTTGAAAAAAATTTAGTTTCGAAATATGTTCATTTCTAACTGAAATATTAACGAACAAATCTTTTGACTTCAAATTATACCCCCACACCAGTTAGGTGTATTAAAGTGTAACTGTGTCTATTTCCAAAAGCGCTGTTCTTTATAAAAATACTTAGGAATTCATAATATTATTGTAATATCAATTAAGTATCCATTCAACACCAGAAGTTGAAAGACAAAATTCTGAATCTCATGCCTCAAAGACACTTCTAAGTCTATTCAATTTATTATTTACATTATATTTTTCAGTAAAACCAATATTAAATAGGATAACGATAAATATATAATTTACTGCGTAAAACTCCTGGTTGAAAAAATAGTTTTCCGCATACCTATCCAGCATGTATAAGAAACTTGGAATCCATCAACCTATTTGTAGGTGATAAAGTAACAAACGGGTTGAACGGGAGAGAGGTAAATGTCTAATAGTGATTACTCTTGAAACGACCTGAAATGAGAAAACAAATTATATCCAGTGGACTTCAATAGCAATGCAGACGAACTTAAGTTTTATTTTTATAGAAAGAGTCTATGTCTAATACCAATAGCTGCGTCAGAGAGCTCTGACCTTTCATAGGATTCAGAGACTCGTTTTTCAGTGGAGTTTTCTTCAAGGAAATAAGGCATTAGGGTTACCTTAGTAACGGGATTTTTCAGAAATTTAACCAATCCTACCTAGCCAAATGCCCACCGATCCCCTAGTCAAATTTCCTCAGATTGTATACCTATCCTCCCTAATCAAATTTCCTCAGACCCTACTCAGTCAAATTTCCATCTACACTACTTAAACAAATACCCACCGATTCTACCTAGTCCACTTATCCTCCCTAGCCAAAATCCCACCCTTTCCTCCCTAATCAAATTTCCTAGCCAAATGCCTACCAATATCTCCTAGTCAAATTTACTGATATCGTACTTAGTCAAATCTACACCTATCAATCTTTAATCAAATCACCGCATATCAATCTGTAATCAAATCTACACCTATCAATCTCTAATCAAATCTACACCTATCAATCTCTAATCAAACCTACACCTATCAATCTCTAATCACATCTACACCTATCAATCTCTAATCAAATCTGCACCTATCAATCTCTAATCAAATCTACACCTATCAATCTCTAATCACATCTACACCTATCAATCTCTAATCAAACCTACACCTATCAATCTCTAATCAAATCACCACATATCAATCTCTAATCAAATCTACACCTATCAATCTCTAATCAAATCTACACCTATCAATCTCTAATCAAATCTACACCTATCAATCTCTAATCAAATCTACACCTATCAATCTCTAATCAAATCTACACCTATCAATCTCTAATCAAATCTACACCTATCAATCTCTAATCAAATCTACACCTATCAATCTCTAATCAAATCTACACCTATCAATCTCTAATCAAATCTACACCTATCAATCTCTAATCAAATCTACACCTATCAATCTCTAATCAAATCTACACCTATCAATCTCTAATCAAATCTACACCTATCAATCTCTAATCAAATCTACACCTATCAATCTCTAATCAAATCTACACCTATCAATCTCTAATCAAATCTACACCTATCAATCTCTAATCAAATCTACACCTATCAATCTCTAATCAAATCTACACCTATCAATCTCTAATCAAATCTACACCTATCAATCTCTAATCAAATCTACACCTATCAATCTCTAATCAAATCTACACCTATCAATCTCTAATCAAATCTACACCTATCAATCTCTAATCAAATCTACACCTATCAATCTCTAATCAAATCTACACCTATCAATCTCTAATCAAATCTACACCTATCAATCTCTAATCAAATCTACACCTATCAATCTCTAATCAAATCTACACCTATCAATCTCTAATCAAATCTACTCCTATCAATCTCTAATCAAATCTACACCTATCAATCTCTAATCAAATCTACACCTATCAATCTCTAATCAAATCTACACCTATCAATCTCTAATCAAATCTACTCCTATCAATCTCTAATCAAATCTACACCTATCAATCTCTAATCAAATCTACACCTATCAATCTCTAATCAAATCTACACCTATCAATCTCTAATCAAATCTACACCTATCAATCCCTAATCAAATCTACACCTATCAATCTCTAATCAAATCTACACCTATCAATCTCTAATCAAATCTACTCCTATCAATCTCTAATCAAATCTACACCTATCAATCTCTAATCAAATCTACACCTATCAATCTCTAATCAAATCTACACCTATCAATCTCTAATCAAATCTACACCTATCAATCTCTAATCAAATCTACACCTATCAATCTCTAATCAAATCTACACCTATCAATCCCTAATCAAATCTACACCTATCAATCTCTAATCAAATCTACATCTATCAATCTCTAATCAAATTTCCACAGATTTTACCTACTCTATTGTACGCGAATGGTTCCCGGTCCCATGGCCACCAATTCTACCTAGTTACCATATTCACATCCTCCCTAAGCTCCCATGTCCCTGCATTGTTCAAAGGCCACTGACCCTCCCAAGTCAAATGTTCTCAGATACCCCTTAGTCCTTATCCTACCTAGTCAGATGACCACCGATTCTACCTAATCAAACGACCATTCTATTCCATATTGAACATTTTCTGTTGTTAGAGAAGTTTAACAATTTTTGTTCGTTTGGAACACATTGTCTTTAATTAATGGTATTTTTAGAAAATATCTTCAAACTTCCATCAATTCTAGCCCGATAACGATATAGGTGCCTCAAGTGAAATATACACCGATTTTCGATATTGATGCCCTAGCAAAATAAGTGCAGAAATGTTGAATACAATCTTTGGTTTTTTCTTAAAGTGAGCACAAGTTTTTTTTTATCACACATGTTGACAAAAATGTGTAAATCAAATAATAATGAAAATCAGTTAGAAGTCCCTTGACAAATTCGTATTAGAAGCTGAAGTTTAACCGTGCGTAAGTAGTGTTTTCATTAGATGGTTCCTTTCGATATCGATTTACATCTTCTCGAATGTAATGAAGTTTTAAACTTCCAAAAATGGTACTTAATTGACATTTTTCTTCGTAATTGTTCCTTATTACGACCTCAAAGCACTTGAAAAAATAAAAAATACTTGTCATTCCTACAGATGGAGACCGTCGTTACCGGCTGATAATCGAGTAAAACTGGCAAATGCTTGCTAGAGCATCATCATCAAGTCAAATGTTGTAAGAAATGTGGAGTAAAACTTTTGACGGATATGAAGATGGTGCAAACGCATCGAAAGTGATTGCCAGCTTTAATCGATCATCAGCCAGTGATGACGGCCTCAACCAAAATTTTTGACAACAGTATCAAATATACTGGTGACTACTAACCCTTTATTTGGTATAACAAAAAAATTATATTTTTAAACATTTTACAGTGGCCTTCCTTTTTAAACTAATATCGAGTAATTCTGCAAACCAACTATTTACTATTTAAGGCTTTTATTTCTTTTTTAATGAGACCTCAATCTTTCAATTCAAGGTAATTTGAAGTAAAACAGGTTCAACAGCGCTCTAAAGATTTTTTCCTGTTATGAGGTGCTATGAATGACTTGATTTATGATTGCTTTTGTTCAAAAGCATGTGTTTTATATGATGAGCATGTTATATGATTTCATTTAGCTGAGAAGTCTATTCCATTATCACATGTAGGATCCATTAAGCATTCTTAATGTAGAGATTGCAGAGATAACTGAGTACAGGAGAAAATGAAAATCAGCTATGTATTCAATTAAATCTGAAGCTAATACAATATAATATAACCAAGAGAACTATTCTTCCTCTCACCATGACGGACAACCTCTCTAAAGAACATCAATTGGAATATAATTCTGTCGAAAGAAATGAATCCAATTCACCTCGTATTTCAGTTACCAAACAATAACAGGATGTTTTGACTTTCTAGCTGTACGTTAAATGAGGCAATTGGTTTTTAGGGCATAATTTCTCCAATAATTTTTGCACTGATTCACCTTCAAGTCATTTTTTACGACAATTCATAACAATTAGGAAGTTAATGATACAGAAACGTAATAGGAAATAGTAAATATTCTCGGATTAATTATAACCATTCATCACATCCTTAGGAGAATCCGTGTTTATCAACTGCATCTCATTCGACATAGAATAATTGTTGTACTTAAATTCTACCATGTGCTACTGTATGAAAACGCCTGACTCTCTGCCACCATGCAGATCATTCACTATCAGATCAGGAGCTAGGATACCCATTTCGATCTCATTGCCTCCGCAAATACTACTCCCCAATATAGGTGTACCTCTACAACTATCTTTCTGCCTAATGGATACCGTTCTCTCATCGTTAACCAATCCGGTTGTCCAAACAGGTAATATAAGCCAATCCATTAATTAGCTGGACATTCTGATGCTCCATATGTTCAATCATTGCTATTATGAGCTATATCGTAGGGCCCTTCATTACTAAATCAGGCTCCAGCATTCTCAAGAAGTACACATGTTTTGTTTTCACAGAGTATTTTAATCAGGGGCTCAGGTTAGCCATGTGACTTAAAGCGTTGACCTTTATCTCGCTCATGGTAAAGCTAGAGTGACGGAATTCATTAAATAAAATCCTTAGTCCCACTCTGGCTAGAAAAGGATGGTAACCTGTAGATAACCCGTCGCAATTAGCATTAGTTGCAAAAACGTGGACGTTAATAAATTAATAAAAAAATCCTGCGCTCTTGTGAGAACTCATTCTTCTTCTTTATCTGTACATATAAATGCTGTAATATATACCGTTTAAAATTATATATATATATATATATATATATATATATATATATATTGTCTGTTCCCACTCCAGTGGTTAGAATTTTGTTTGGTATTTACTAAAATTGTAGTAAATGGCTGAGTTAAACGGGAGAACCGAAAATTCAAAACATCTCCGTTATTCAGAGCTGAGGCGAAAAATTTTTTGAATATATATATATATATATATATATATATATATATATATATATATATATATGTATATATATATATATATATATATATATATAAATATATAATTTAGTCATCGCACGTTAACAATACGCCAATATATCATGTAAAGTTTTATTCCAAGCTCAAATGCCGAATGTTGTTTTCAATGGATCATTAATACGTTAGGTAAATGCAAATACGTAGAGTCATGACCTCATTAATTAAGATTTTCTAGACTTCATGATTTTATTTTATTAATCACGTCACTATTTAAAAGTCCGTTCAACACTAAAGGTCATATTCGTTAATGGCTGAAATCGGATCATTAAAGTCCGAAATATCGCAGTTCATATGAGTCGGATCGAGAAATATTATATAATCAATCATTAAACATTTAATTTTCTATAATTGTTATTCAATGTATTTTCTTCTAATCGCAAATATGAATTAAGTTAATCGTATTTTTATATTTTCAGCCTTCGGTAACCTCCACCGATAATTGTCAGATTTTAGCAGACTTAATTGAGTTTGTACTGAATTATTCAATGATGCGATTTTCGAAAAACGTCTTGAAATGTCCATCTATCCTACCCAGATGACCAAAATGAGGTTCAAAATTATATACACACACATATATATATATATATATATATATATATATATATATATGTGTGTGTGTGTGTGTGTGTGTGTGTGTGTGTGTGTGTGTGTGTGTGTGTGTGTGTGTGTGTGTGTGTGTGTGTGTGTGAGTGTGTGTGTGTGTGTCTGTTAACGCTCTAGCGGCCGCAATTTTTGTCTGATAATTACCAAACATGATATTGAATCGTTTTATGTAAAAAGAAAGATCAACTTCCTTAATGGCTGAAATTGGACTAGTGGGAGAGGGGGGGGGGTAGAGGATACCTCCTACCCCCTCTTACTATATATCGGATCAAAACATTATATAGAACCAATCTTATTGCAAATTAAGAGATCTATAAATGTTACATATTTTCTGTATCGTGAATATTAACCGAGATATTTGGATTTTATAGTTTTCGGCTGTCAGTAAACATCCACTCCTAGTTATTCCATATTAATAATAAGCTGTTATATCATGAACCACTTCACTACAACTTGGAATACCAAATATATTTTCATTGAACTTCTACTCTGTGAGATATATGCAAATACATTCTGTTGACCCCTCCTTCTTTTGTTGTTGGATTGCTAATGTTTGAGTGATTAAGATAAAATGTATTCTGATTCATTATAAATTACAGCACTAGCTATAGTAAATAGTTTTCAATCAAATTAATATGTTATATTCGGATATATTTCAGTAATTGTTTTTCTTTGCGGTCTAAAATGTTTCTATCTATCTATTCAGCTCTGAGAGGTAGGCTAACATGTTTTTTTACAATTCAGACGCTCTCCGTTGTAGTGTTTATTAACAAATAAATTTACTGAAAGATTTCTCATTACCGTTTGTATTTATTCAATTAATATTCAAGGTGTTGTTACCAGTATGTAGATTTATCTATTGTAAACCTTCAAGTGGGAAATTTGCCTAGTTCACGGAGCCCTTGTGTAACGGGCTTTTTTTACTTAAGTAATTGTGTCATTAAAAGTTTGCGCAGATCTGCGCGATGGACCGTTTCGGACCTGTGCCTCTGCCACTGTCATAAATCATTTATTCCTGATAGCAGTAAAGTTCAATCAATTTTGGCCCCCTGGCTTCAACAATGCCTATTTCAATCTCTGTCTGATCGTTTGTCGCTGCTTATTCTTAATTATCGTCTATCAAAAGTTTGACTGTCGGACGAGTAAAGAATTTTACTTTTTTCTTTTACTTGTTTCGATGTGAAGAACATTTGACATATTGTACTTCCAGACCACAAAAGTTTACAAATATAAACTACTACATTTGCTTACAATCATTTAATGAAAGGGGCTATATGATCTATGTTTTCCTTGCTATGCACCGATATACAAAGCTAACGAATAGTAAACTTACAATTCAGGAGTAAATTTACATGTCAAGCTTTTTACGTCACTATAACATTAATTACTATAGGTAGATACTGCAGAGGTTAGATGGAACAAAACAATGCAGAGGTGAGGGATTATTGTGTTTATAATTTAACTACGAGTTACATCTTGCCTGAATTGATAATTCAGTATATTGCCAGCGCTCGGCCTGTACTTATTTAAGTAATATGTGCTCAGTCCTTATAAGGTAGATGTATTTTCTTAAAGTGTAGTTACCTATATTTTTAAACAGAGGGATTGGAATTATTTGGCATGCTTTAAAAACAACCGAAAAAATATTTTCCGTTTGAAAATAAACGGTTTTATCAGTTCAATGTTGGAGATGTGATAAAATTGTAAGTATTATGCAATCCTGAGACATTTTTTGGATGACCCGCAATTCTTTTGTAGTTTCTATTAAAAGTAGAAGTCCTGAACTAATACATTTTAATACGGACCTAAGGCAAGATTGATGTAAATGAATTTTATTTTCAAAACTTAATTTCGACTTACAACTTAAAGAATGGGTACATTTGACTAAGGGTTTATTAGCTTTGCCGCTTGCTATGTGTACGAGTATGATGAGATGAATAAATGTCTAGCCCTTATCCAGAACTATTTTCGTTAACATTTTACTTTATCATGCCAAGGTGTTTTTTCTTTATTAATTATTATGCTGTGATATAATTGGGGTCTACGTTTTGTGAATATTATTTCTGTTATATTCTTTAAAGTCGAAATAATCATCATGAGACTTCATTCATCAAAATCAACAGGTTTACCTGGATCCCTTTATTTTATATCAGTTAAATTGAAAAATATATTATTCAATTGTGTTTGATATACGTGTACATTTAAACATTTCCCCTATTTTTAAATCCATGCATGTTTTTATTTTTTATCTATCTTTTGGTTAGAGCCTTCAACCCATATTTCTGAAAATAGGTTAATTTCGAAGTTACTCATATTTGCAATGAATTGGCAAAAGATTTAAAAAACTTTAGTCTCAGTTGGGCAACTTTAAGCTAAGAGTTAAATAATTTGCCATGAATTTATAACCAATTCATTCCAAATTGTTCCAAGCTTCGCTTAAAGGTACTCAACTGATACAATGTTTTTGAAATCTCCTAACTAATAAACTTACATAACCTAACAGAGTGCAGTGTAATAATTTTATTGGTTAATCTTCGTGAGAGGTTGCCTAAACGACCATCCAGTTATTTGTTTCTTTTTACATTATGTTTGGAGCTTCTCAACAATGGGCTCTGTACTTTAAAAATGTTTGCACTCAATGTAAATGTTTTTTTTGCCTTAAAATAAGGTCTGCGTGTTTCTCTCCTATGTAATTAACAGTTTTTGTTCTACAGGGTATACGAAAAAAACAAACAAATATTCTGGATTATTGGTGATTGATGGCAGATGGAGTATGGCAATTCTTTGATAATAGTCAAACCCCTAGTGGAACGAAGTCGTCCGAATTTCTTAGCAAAAATCCGATGAGTAGAAGTGAGATTTTACTGAAGGCTTAAAACAAGGAAGTACAAATAACTCGCTTAATACTTAAGCTAAAAAAATGCACATAACAACATTTATAGAACATTACATTTGCAATAAGATTGGTTCTATACAAAATTTTCGATCCGACGAACAATAACTGAGATATTTAGAATTTTCGAAATTCTCCCCCTCTAACCCACCCCCCTTGTCCGATTTCAATAGCTGTAGAGCATCAATAGTTTAGCAAGACACCAAGATGGTTTTATACATTTTTCGATACGACTCATAATAACTTCTGATCCTGGCCCAATTTCAGGCGTTAGCAACTATGAACATATCGATTATTGTATAGGTCAAATAGACATTTTTGAGTGCATAATATAAAATCGTAATTGATAACGCCATTGTTCAAACGTATATTTGCATGTTCGCAAAAAAGTAAAAGTTCTATGAAAACAATATTTGGTATTTAAGTTTAGAATAAAGTAATTCATGATGTATCAAATTATTGTTAATATGACATGAATAGGAGCAGAGTTTAACTGAAGGCTGATAATAACAATTGCAAATATCTCAGTTAATATTAGAGATAAATTATATAGTGACAAATTATATAAAAACATTAAAAGGACATTATATTCTCAATACGATTGGTCTTATTTATATATAATAATATATAAATACATAATATACAAATATTTATGTATATATATATATATATATATATATATGAAAGGACCTCATTTTCGTCATATCCTGGGTAGGATCGTTGTATACTTTAAGAAAATTTTTGAAAGTCGCGCCATGAATGCCCTACCAGTAGGTGTTTACCCTTAAGTAGAATCTGCTAAAACAACATAAAGAATATAAACAACTATGGCACATTATCGTTATCTTTCTTTTCTTTTAGGGCTTCTATAATCCAAATGATGTCTTCGTACCATTCTGAAATTTTAGCACTACGGGGCTTTCATTTGGAGTGTATTTGCGCTATTTACTTGGTCGATTTTACATAGAATGATTTACTATTATATACCCTAATCATTCGTAAT
This sequence comes from Riptortus pedestris, assembly GCA_019009955.1. Lineage (NCBI taxonomy): Eukaryota > Metazoa > Arthropoda > Insecta > Hemiptera > Alydidae > Riptortus > Riptortus pedestris. The sequence continues at coordinate 50,339,700 of CM032233.1, read as the reverse complement.
GCCCATAATGATCGATGGCTCATAGTTTATTCTTAAACAAAGTCGACTCAGCGATGTTGAAGGAAATTGTGAATGGACATCTGATTGAAAATGCTAGTTTAGTTATAGTATAAGCTATCAATATTTGTTTACACGGAGTAACTGTAGGGTTTGCTAATAACCATTTCCAACCGATTGTAAACTGACCTAGATAACTATTGTAAAGCGAAACTTCAGTTCTTTATCCTTTGAGTAAATGTATTCCTATTACACAGCAACCATACCATTCTTTTTGAGAATGCATTTGATATCTAAACTGATTTTTTTTCTTACTATTTAAGTATTTTACTATTTGTCTGAGATAAATGACCCATAATTATGAAAGTCCGTCACGCAGGGGCTGCGTAAACTAAGCAAATTTCTCACGTGAAGGTTTACAATAGATAAATCTACATACAGGTAACACTACCTTGAGTGTTAAGTGAATAAATATAATTGGTAATGAGAAATCTTTCAGTCAATTTACAATACAAGTTAATAATCTCTACAACGGAAAGCGGCTGAATTGTAAACAAGCAGGCCAGCCAACCTCGTAGCGCTGAATAGATAGATAGACCGGAAAGAAAAACAATTAACGAAATATATCTGAATATAACATTAATTTTATTGAGAATAATTTACTAAAGCTGGTGCTGTAATTTTTAATGAATCAGAATCAGTTTTATCTCAATCACTTAAATTTTAGTAATCCAAGGATAAAACAAAGGGGGGTCAACAGAACGTATTTGCATATATCTCACAAAATAAAAGTTCAATTAAAACAATATTTGGTATTTTGCCTTGTAATGAAGTGGTTCATGACATAGCAGCTTATTATTAATAAGACACCAGTTGGTGGGGGGGGGGGGGTTTCTGAGCTCGTAAAACTAAAAAATATCTTGGATAATACTCATTACACTGAAAATATGAATAGAACCATATTTCTAGTAACTTTAATTTGCAATAAGATTGTTTCTATACAGTTTTTCGATCCGACGCATAGTAACAGAGATATTTCGAATTTTTGAAATTCCTCCCTTCTAAACCCCCCTCCCCCTGGTCTGATTTCAGCCGTTAACGAACTTGATCTTTCTTTTTACACAAAACGGCTAAATATCAAGTTTGACAACGTTAAACAAAATTGCGGCCACTAGAGCGGTAACAGACAAATATATATATAAATAAATATATATATATACAGTTTTGAACGGACCTCATTTTCGTTATCTCCTAGGTAGGATCAATGGACATTTGAAGCAAAATTTCGAAAATCGCCTCATGAGTACGACGTCAATAGCTGATTTCCCTTAAGGGCTAAAATCGTATGGTTCAAAAAGTGGTAAGTCAAACAAAAACAATTGTGGCGTAATTTTTTAATCGCATTGGCAGCTTGAGATGGAGTATTGGAAGGACAGTCCTTTTAGCGGCATTTTGGCTTTTTCATATAATCTAGAATTTATACGCTTTTCTGCCAAAATATGGGGTTTTAAAAATTTTAAATGGCTGATTTTAACATTCCAGAAATTCAGACTACTAGACATTTTCCAAAAAGAACGTATTATGCTTTTACTATTTTCCTATAAATACATAGAGGTTGAAAATTTATTAATATTGACAGTAAATTTCTTTGGAAAAATGTTTTTACATCTTTATACTAAAAGTTTTAACGATTTGATCGGTTTAACTACCTAGATTATGCAAAATTCAACATCTCTGAAGAATTTAATTTTAATTCTTTCATATTTTGTTAACCTATCTGAGAGAAATAAATCGATGTTCCTATTTATATTATATTATTTATATATATATATATATATATATATATACATATATATATATATATATATATATATATATATATTATTATTATTATATGTATATATATTATTCAAAAATGTTGAATTTATTTAATTCTGACTATTAAATTGATGGAATTTATGTATTCAATAATGTCACCCATTAATGTCTTTAAAATATGCAAAGTTTCGCTTTAGGGTAATATCCATTTAGCATAGAATGACAAACGTCGAATAAATTAACTTGTCAGGCCTTATTGGGCCTAATATCGAATCCATTATCTAGCATACCTTTCAAATATTTATTAATGAAGATTTAGAATTGTAAATGAATCCAATCCTGTTTATTCCATCCATGTATATTAACCGGATTAAGTATTAACAACATTATTAATTGCAGAATCTGATATTAAAGCAATATGACCTCTTGCAAGTTAAATTAATTTACAGAGGAATAAACTTGAAATGGAATAAAGTTGAACTATGAAACTTGTGAAGTCCCCTTAATCAAACCTTAATAAATAATTGTACTAATTATAAGGAAACAAATATCTAATCTTAAAATAATGTGTTAGACTAATACAGTTTAATAATGTCTTTCTCCTTCAAAGTGAAATGGCATAAAATGTTAACATTGACATGTAATCCAACTATGTTTAATTGGATATTAGAAAATATTACTTTATGGAAAACAAAACTATTATAAAATGATTTCGTTTTCTATATACATTTTACTAATATTATGTCTATTCATTTCTTTACATATTATTAATTAACATTTATACTTATAGAATACATTATTTATAAAATTATCTCAAATTACATGAATGAGTTTAATGAAATCTATCTATAAAAACTTAATTTCGTGAACAATTTTAATACCACTCTAAATTTATAACATTCAATGTATTGGCATGCAAATTTATTAGGATATAAAGCTTGATAAATTATGATAAATTTGTCCTACCTTGAAGAGACAATATACCAGATCATAAATTGTTTTTGACCGATTTTTATGGCAAATATTTATAGTTTCATATAATAATTGAACATGTTTCATAGTATTCATCTTTTGTATAAAACCACCTTTCATACATGAAGTTCTTACTTAGTTTATTTCAAGACAAGAGTTATTTTTAAAAGATTTAATACATTCGGATAGTACGTTCTTCAGTTTTATTCCTGAAAATGATACACGTTACTCCGAAATATTACAAATATTATGTTTTTGGTAGGGGGTTCGAAGAATATTCTTGTATCTTGTTTTATGATTATGTATTTTATTTACTATTTCTGTGAAACAAGACATATTTTGTTTCACAAACAGTATTGTTTCAACACTGAAGATCATATTAATTAATGGCTGAATTGGGACGAGTAATAGGGGGGGGGGTTAAAAGGGGAGGGAATTTCAAAATAAATATCGAAAATTCAAAATTGAAGTGAAAATTCGAAATGTCTCCGTCATTGTGAGTCGAATCGAAAAATGTTACAAAGCCAATCTTGTTGTCTTGTTGAACTAATTACTGTCAACAATTATTGTTCTATTCATTTCCTCGTTACTCAAATATTAAGCAAGTTATTTGTACTTTCTTGTATTCAGCCTTCAGAAAATCTCCACTTCTATTCATCGGATTGGTGCTCAGAAATGGAGAATACGTGGTGAAATGAGATCACTATTAGCATCATATTAGCATTAGGAAGTTCTATACATTGTTCCGGGCAATCTTTCAGTGTCTATTCTACTACCGCGTCCCTAATCATCCCAATCTGCTTTTCTTAATTGCCTTGATGATATCAAGCACGCCATACAAGTCTGCGTTGCCTCCATCTGTGCTATTCTCATACTGCTCCAATATATACCTTTTTCTGAGCCATTCTTTCCTTGACTACCATAGCTCTTCTGTTTCCTTTGATGAGAGTACACCTTGTATAAATAATTGTTAGTCTGATGACCACCTTCTATATTGTACACTTCAGCCTTCCTAGAGTGACCCACAGAGCAGAACTTTTTGCAGGACATAGAAGCACCTGGTTGCTATGTTCAATCTGGCTTTTTATATCTACACAATTAACAATTTCAATCAGGTATTTAAACATGCTACAAACTTTATACCTCCAACACCTTTTAGCCTAGCGAGATCTGGTGTCACTATTTATAAGAACACATTCAGTGAGGTAGGTCGTTTCCATTTCGTTTCATTCATAGGTCGTACCATTTCCTACCATCTTAGCCTCTGCCTCTGCAACATATTGTTTTAGTGTAGTATCCCAAGTTCTGCTCCCCCTGCTTGCAATATGCTCCCTGCTAGGCTCAGATATTAAAGGTTAGCCCTTTTTTTTGTTTTTATTTTCTACTTCCATTTTAATTTCAATTTAATGTACGGTTATTCATATATGACAAGTCTGCGTCAAAAAGAAAACCCAACAACTTGTCTCTCCATATTATTTCTTATTATTTTTCGTTTAATTAATTTGCAATTGCGAAAAATTAACCTCTGTCTCTGTTTGTTGTAAATTTACTTCACACATTATATGGCAGAAGTTCATCAAAATTACATAAATCAGATAATTATTATAATTACATTTTCAACAATCTAGTTTCGTGCCCAATTGATGTCTCAGCTGGAGCTCAATAGTCAAACAATATAAAAGCATTTTTTCATCCTACCTACAATATAAAAGCAGCTAATAAAATACAACCTTCTGCTGGCTCAGGGATGACTAACTGAAAATAATGTATAAGAAACAAATTAAAATTAACTAATTAAAATCGATATAAAAACCGATATTCCAAGAGAAGTATAGTGTAAATACCATTGGTATTAAACAGAGAGTTAGTTTTTTCTATAAATTAAAAAAATGGCAATAGCAGTTTGTTCTTATCAACCTGTTTTATAATATGGCCAATTTTCATTAATTTTTCTTGTATTCTTTTTCTAACGTACATTATTAAAATCAAATCTATGATTATTTTGAAAACCGTTATAGACCAGTGCAGTTTTATTAGCAGATTTCCCTTAAGGGAAATTAGCTATTGAGGTCGTACTCATGACGCGATTTTCAAAAATTTTCTTCAAATGTCCATCGATCCTACCCAGGAGATGACGAAAATGAGGTCCGTTCAAAATTATATATATATATATGTCTGTTAACTCTCTAGCGGTCGCAATTTTTGTTTGATTGTTACCAAACAAACTCGATATTTAAACGTTTTATGCAAAAAGACAGATCAAGTTCGTTAATGGCTGAAATCGGACCAGTGGGAGGGGGGGTTTAGAGGGGGAGATTTTCGAAAATCCGAAATATCTCCGTTACCATACGTCGGATCAAAAGATTGTATAGAACCAATCTTATTGTAAATTAAATTTACTATAAATATTGTTCAATACATTTATTCTCTATCTTGAATATTAACCGAGATATTTGCATTTGTATTAAATTTGGGCCGATAACGGATAACGGACGAGTTTCCCGCCAAAAGCTAGTTCGGCCCTTTGCCGTAACTGTTCGGCTCTCGTATGGAGATTTCTATATTGTATAACTTCACGTGGGAAATCTGCTTAGTTTACGCAGATTAACGGACTTTTTCCCTATTATTAACGTACAATCAATCAATATGTTGTTTCATTGTTTTTCTAAGGAGTTGAGCAATAATCTGATATATATTATTTTTTGTTTATTTCAAATTGAAATTATGCTTTATATTACTAAAAGATTTATTTTTTTATTCTTTTAGGAATTTCCATGTTATTTTCCCACGGTTTACGACTTTATTTTATTTTTCCAGCAACATTGAGAATATAATTCAATGATTAATAAGAATTTGTGTATATCTTGTGAAAAATTATTTCATTTTCCTTACTTTCGGTAACCTGCAAACATATATATATATATATATATATATATATATATATATACATATATTTTGAACGGTTCTAATTTTTGTCATCTCAGAGATAGATTGACATTTGAAGACATTTTTCGAAAATCACCTCATAACTACAACTTCGATAGCTGATTTCTTTTAAGGGAATCTGGTAAATGTGCACTCAGTCTGATGCACACATATAGTGATTCCATTATATGGATTCATAGCTGTCTCCCAAGGACCATTCGTTCCTTAGTAACGACCGAGGCCTATTAAAACCAATGCCAATTGAAATCATTTCGTAAAATATACAATCATTTGCAGTCTTGGCTATATAGCATTTTAGATCCCGACTCATAACAATGGAAATATATGCTATTGCACTTTAAACACCTTTGAACCCCCCCCCCCCCAGTTCTGAGTTCATTAATGAACGTGATGTTTAGTTGTATACAAAGCGTTCAATTAAAAATATTAAAAAATTGGGAGATCTTGAAAAATGATTTAAAAAAAAATCCAGGAAACTGTTATAAAAGCTGACAGACTTTTGAATCACTTTTATGTTACGTTCTTTAACGATTTCATTAACATCGTCAAATTTAAAGAGAATAACGTGAATTGTAATTGTTGTTTTATTTCCATTATTGTCTATTGATCTAAAGTGTTCTTTTGTTGGCTTTGGGAATCCCCAGTGTAAAATATTGTATTTCATAAACATTATAATTCCTACTCATTTTGTTTATGTAATCCTTTACTCTGCTGCAATAAGAATCAGTTTATTGTTCCGGAACTATTTTTCAAATTCCTTTAAATATTTTATTTAGTCCATTGGTTGATATTGAAATGAGTAAAATTTGTTTTTGTCATTTGATCTTTTTTCTTCAATTCGAATTTTCATTAATGATTTTATTTGCTTCTGGCTCTTCTATTGGCAGGGATTTAATTATAAATTCCTTCACCTTCGTTTGTTTTACTTTTCCTTTCGTATTTAATACCATTTTTTGGGCTGATATTTTTATTTTATTTTTACTTTTTCCAGCTTCGAATATCAATTAGTCATCACTCCACAAATTGTTCTCTGTTTTTGCCCTTGTTTAGGTTTTTAAAGTTTATTAACATATCATATTTCTTTTTCTTTTAATGAAATACTATCTTTGTATGTTTTGGTCTAAATAAATGTCCAAAAGAGGGCATGAAGCACATGGCGCAAAAGTAATAATAAATATTGTGTGCAATGACCCTTGTCTCACACTCATTAAAACTTTTTGGAATGTTTGTACAAACGACCCTCCACTCAATACTTGGTTTATTTATGCTTTATAAATTATATCCTATTTGTATTCTCTTGCTAGATATGTGTTGACTTTAACTGCCAGATGCAAAAGTCTGGCTGGTGTGTTATGGGTTCGAATATAATAATAAATATACAGGAGATAAAAAAACTCAGATGATATAGCGAGTTCAAATCGTATTTTACAAACTATTAAAGTACCCTCTTTCATTTGACTATTTATAGAGTCTTGGGGTCTATAATTAAACAAGCCGTCGAACACTACTCACGCCCAGCCAGGCAGTAATAGCTTGTCCCATTCCAGGCCTTAATTCTTATCATTAATAAATTTTCAATACCTTATTTCATGAGTTATGAGATACCTTTAGGGTTTAAGGGTTCATAAATTGTGTAAAAGCAGACGGTATTTATTTACTTCTGTCCATAAAGGATTTTACTCATCATTCAGAATCAACCGGCCTTCTCAACAAAACCCCGTAGGCATACAATAGTAATGTATTGTATGTCGGTAACATATGTATATCCAAAATAGTATTGTTCTATTTTTTAACCCAGCTTAATATAAATGTGATTCATATATGAAGTTCTAAAGTTGCATTATTTCAAATGTGTTTGAGCATGTGTGTGTGTCCTGTGTACAATGTTACAAGTACTTTCTTGATAGCTTAATAAACAATATAACAATATTATACGGTATTGGGAATGCCAGTTAGTTAAAATTACACCTTAACACTTGAATGAATAAAAGTCAAAAAAATAATATTCAAAGTTTTAATTTGATTATTAATTAAATTTCATAAATCCAGTTCTTAGTCCTTTCAAATTTTCAGGTATAATTGTTTAACTGTAACTATATACACCATATAAAGTATGAAGTTAGTACTGCATACTTTCCATAATGATTAAAGTAAAAACACTTTAGCTTAACTCTTGAAAGAATAGATAACTCTATTTATGAAATTTAATTATTAAACATACTATAATTTTGTTTTCAAAATGTCTAATATAGTTTTGCTTTTCATTTTTTTAAGTAGTAAAAAATATGACTTGGTTAAATCCTTATTAAGCCAATTTTTGTCACATTTAACTCCCTGTTTTTTCGTCAAATCTTATACTTGAAACATTGTCAGAAGTAGAAAAATCACTTTACTCAACTTCGTAAGAATGGTTTAAAACATTAAGCATGTATGGCCTCTACATTAAGCTCTACCCCAAAATTAGTCACAATTCTTAAGATAAGATCACAATCATAATTCCGTATTAAATTTGGTTTTACTATAACATTAATTTAAAAATGATCCACAAAAGAAATGTTGTAGCACCTAAGAAATTGAAAGCAATTTCACAAACGAAATGGAACTTCTTTTACATGCAGAAAGGTATTTTTTTTTTTTTAATGAAAATTACAGTTATATCATATTTTATTCTTTTAACGAACGGTTTTAATGATAAATATATTTATCATTTCATTCTATATAATAAAATGAAAGAAAAAAAGTGGAGTCCGGAATCTAGTTTTTACTAAAACATTAGGTTTTTTTTTTTTTTAAGAAAAACAAAAAAGAAACAACTTCATTCTCTGTTTCTCCCTCAATCAAGGTTGAAAAGAGGGATGCAATTTAAGCTCAACTGAGGTATTTAGTGAAAACCGCATGAGTAGGAGCAGTAATCAAATGCAGGCTGAAAATGAAGCAGGGAAAAATTCATATAAAACTCGTGATAGTTGTAAATGTACAAATTAACAATTTTTTAGAGTTACATAAAAATTGTAAAGTAACACTATTTGATTCGACGAATATTAATGCAGATATTTACGTTTTGCTCCTTCTTGTCTGATTTTAGATATTATCTATTTTGAGTGTGGGTGTGTGCGTGTGTGTGTGTGTGTTGTGTGCGTGTGTGTGTGTGTGTGTGTTGTGTGTGTGTGTGTGTGTGTGTGTGTGTGTGTGTGTGTGTGTGTGTGTGTGAGAGAGAGAGAGAGAGAGAGAGATTTTGTATTAGTAATAACACAAAATAAAGCCTGAGGACACTGGATAATATGTTTTGAAATTTTGCCTTTTAGAATAATTTCCAATGAAAAAAAAAGGTAGTTTGAAATTTTAATATTGACAATACATTGTTTCAACTAAAAATAAAAAATTGAAATAACATTAATTATTTTATGATCCAATTAATCTAATTATCTTGTCAACCACTACTAAAAATTTAAGTTGAAGTTGTTCTAAACAATTTAGTAAACACTGTTCGTAACTGGCATTATAGTTTGTCTAGTTCAAAGATGAACGCTTGTTAATAGTTCAATGGTATTTATCATTTAATTCAAATTTATATTATTAATTGAGTTATTTGTGTTGAACTTTCAATAACTAAGTATAATTATTTAAGAATCCTGAATAATTGTTTCCCGATTCAAAGCATTATTAGATTGTGCAGTATACTCAGAATGTAGGTCATGGTGTGTTTCAAAAAGTAAGGATCGATAATATGTTTAACCGTTTTCAATTTTTTGCGGCAGCTATTTTTCTGTTGCAACACGAGACATATATCACTTCATATCAATATCACTTCATATTTAGCGCAAATAGCAATTAACGCTAACCCCAATAATTATTTTAATTCTGCGCGTATCAATTAGAAAACATTATTTTAAGCATGGACTGAGTACAAATGTTATAATGGACTCTTTTCCAGAGATAAATATATGATAGGGTGTATAAATGATTTTCTGGTCTCATAAAAAACTTTTATTTTTTTTACAGTATACGTTTCGCCCTCATGGGCATTATCAATGTTCATAAAATAATTTTTTTATATGAAATTTACTTATACTTTTCCAATTCCTAATCTCCTTCAATTAAAAAAAAATTTAAATATATGCATAAGTAACATTAACAATTATTAATGAAACGTATGCTGTAGAAAAATAAACTGCCTGTGTGGGTTGAGAAGATTATTTATTCTTCTTACACAGAAATTTGGTTTCAGAGGAAAAACATGAAATTAAATATATTTATTTTTGTTATTTTTTACATAAATATTTTCTGAAAGGATTCATGGAACCCCAACCTTTGGACTTAGTTTTCTACAATAAAAACTTATCTTATTGTATCGTTCACGAAACAAGTCTGGAATTTTTGACAAACTCGTTTGTGCTATATAATTAGGAAAAAACAAATCAAATTTGAATATAAAAAAATGTACAGGATGAAAAATTATGAAAATGTATCAATATAACTATCAATTACGTATAAATGTTCAATAAATATTGAGTTTTATTGGAGTGGTTTAAGAGATGTGGAGCTTCAAATTTAACATTAAAACCATTGTTCTACATCATTTACTCATGAATAATAGTTATTTCTTATACAAGTGACGAAAGTAGATCATTTTACAACTCGAATGAAACGTTTACCCATACGAGCGAAGCGAGTGTGGTAATTTCACGAGAGTTGTAAATTCTACTTTCGTCACGAGTGTAATATTAAATTTTTTCTGTAATCGTGTAATACATGATCAGATCTAACCAGAATATGAACAAAATTAGGATGTTGTGAAGATTATGGTATGTTGTTGGTAGGTTATAAGCATGGTTGTGAAAGGTTATAAGCATAGTTATAAAACAACTAGTGATGATTGTGAAGTAGTGCAGTTATAAACAAGTGCAGGTTATAAACAAGGAAGGTAATTATTATTATATTTAAATTTTAAAATATATTGATTATTTCCACCAATAATTCATTCACATTTCAATTTATTTTGTTAAAATAAATTCTTACAGTGTTAAGAAACATTTAAAAGCATTTAATTTCCAACTTCAAATTATTTTTTAATTTATGCTTATTACTAATTAAGAAGGCAATTCACTTTCTTCACTCTATTGCAAAATGTTTCACTTTCTTCACTCATTTCAGTTTAGTAATGTTACCATTATTCAACGATTACAGAAAAAAATAATTATTGAAAGCACAAAATGAGCTAAAATGTAATAATATCCACATTCGTCATGATTTATAAAAAAAAAAATGGCAAACAAAATATTGTACACTTAGTTGTTTTTTAGGGGAAAATTAAAGCGAAGAAGCAAACTGGCACTTTGATATATCTTTTCTGATTACCCGTTGAATGTATAAAGTCAAACTTGTATCTTGTTTACGCGAGGGTAACGAGGGGCTTCTTAATAATAAGGGATAGAAGGAGGGACTTTTGTTGATGTGTGTAATGGCATATAAGTGTATTTATGTTAGCCTAGGGTTTTTTAACTACCTCGTTAGGAACACTATATGGAGGGCCAAGGGCATATGACAACATATTACATGCATTTGGCTTTAATTAGGTGTTCGGCATCATTATTCCTCCTACATTACAGCTAGGTAGTTATGGAGGTATTGAACGATCTTATTGGTAGTTAGAGGGTAATTAATTGTAGTTTGAGAGACTCTGGAAGACAACACTTAATGCTGGGTAATAACTTATTCATAATTATGAAACCAGCTTGTAATATGATAATTACTGATCTAAAACAGCTATTTCGGAAGACATCTAAAATAATGATTCAAATGAGGCGTTTAGTTTCAAAACCAGGTACATCCGTTTTTTTTCAAAAACTTTTTTTTTTTTAATTTTTCATAAGTTTTTAATGCCGGAAATGATGTATTGGACGCGTTTTTTCGAAAACCATCTAAATCCTTCCAAAATCAATACCGGCAGATAATGAAAAAAATGTGTTAAACTGACTTTTTTAAAAAATGAAATCTATTTTGATCAGTCCTGAAAAACTTTTGAAAATGGATGTACCTGGTTTTGAAACCAAACGCCTCAAATGTAATAACATTAAATTAAAATTAGAATAAAAGTAAAAATTATCTCTATAATTTAAGGCCTACCTTAGCCACTAGCACGGAACTTTCCATACGTACCTATCATCTAAGTCAGGAATGAGCAAAGTGCGGCCCTTAGAACATGTTTATGCGGCCAGCCAAGCATTTTTAAAATTGAAACTAATTTATAGACTTTCTTCACTGAACATATTGTTATAAAATGAATATATATATGTAAATATTTTTTTCTGTGCGACCTGCCAAAAAAACGTTGATTTAAAAGGTTGCTCACCCCTGATCTAAGTGGTTTGTTAAAAGTAATTGAATTAATTTACAGACATTTCAAATAACGTCCATATTTCCTACAACGTATGCTATCTAACGTATGCTAAGATTTCTAATTGACCTCCTATGCCCTATAAGCAGTGAATATTATGTGTCGAGTATGAATCAATAAAGGAAATACATATGCTGTCTTCATCACTAAACTATATTTTTAATCTAATTAGATTTATCTACAATAATTAGATTGCTTTGAGGCTTCGTGTAGACATTTTATGTTTGTCTAAACATAGTTGGAATTATGTTTCTACACCAAGGGCAACAGCAATACAATTAGACATCGTTGTTTAGTGATAAAGGAAGACTATATCTTTATTTTATTGATTCACTAGCTAAGGAACCCGGCTTCGCTTGGGTAATCATTAGAGGCATAATGATGAGGGTATTATTTTTTTGGCAAAGCTTTTATCCGCGCAATATTTTAACATTTCGAAATTTCGGGTTTAGGTCATATACCTGAATATTTGGCAACTAAAGCGAACTTATAGAATTTTTCAGCTCCGAAGAATAAAAAAAAAAACATATCTATTCCCTGATCAACCCGTCTGCACTGTTGAAAATATCGTGGACAATATTAATCATAATCATGGATTGCATTCATTCATAGGTGTTAAGTACTATTGCTGAGGTAGCTTTGCTGCATTATTTGGTAGCAGGAAGCATTTATTTGTGAATTTTCACATTAAAAATAAAGTTAGGCAGCAGCCGGTGAAAAGTGAACTCTATTTGAGTATAAACGGTTTTTAGTTCTATAGTGATCCGCTGATATTTTATAAACTGTTTATAAACTACGACGATGTCGAACAACAGAATTAAAACAACGAATACGAATTAGAAATGAAGGAAATGATAAAATGAAACATTAAACTTCCTGGTGGCCCTAGAATATGTAATTGTGTGTATATGGTGGAACAAGGCGGTCGAGAACAAAGGAAAGATCAAATTTAGAAATTATGATAATAATAAAACATTAAAAATAAAAATTAAACCTTTCAATTTTTAAAAAATAGCCCTACCGACATTATAATCTGTCAATTAAAATTTTTATTTGTTACTTCATTTTTACAATATAATAACTCATAAACGTTTGTACACTAATTAAAAACAAACCAAAGATTGGATTAATGTAATACCCTCAGAATCTATTATAATTCAAGCGTTTGATCAATTTTACAAAATACAAGGAAAGGGATATCCTGTTACATAATTAAAGAAAAACAAATTTCCTGCTTTAAAGAGATACATTTATATTATATATTCATATTTAAATGCACATGTAGACATTAAAAGTAAAATAAATTGTAATTATTTTTTTAATATTATTATTAACTTTATAAAGAAATATTAATTAACGAACTAGGTTTTTATATTAATAAGCTGTTATGGATTTAGTGAAAGGATTGCCCATTAACATCATATCATGAGTTGTATTTTACGTTAATCAGTAAGTACACAATAAAGTTTATAAACAGTGGACCCACTGAGGAATGTAAATATGGAAATATTTAGGCAGAAAAATGAGTGCGAATGTTATTCAATGTAAGGCTGTCTGAGTCTCTACTTTAATTAAATTTTACAGCTTTCTGGACATTCGGTGAACTATTGCTGAGTTTGTCAGACTAAACGTTAACTGGTTACAATTCAATCCCAAATCGTGGCTCAAACATTATTGGTCACAAATATAATATTAGTAGATAGCATTCTTTTAATATAAACTATGTAATATTCACAATGTCTATTCCCAAAAGCAGCCCCAAACACATCAAATATACTTTTTTTACGCATTTAATAACCATTCTTAAAAATACTCTATTGTACGCTCGACGAAGACACTTAGTATTCATAATGTTTCACATTATCTGTTATGAGTACTTTTGGCTGGGAAGGGGTAGTATCCATTTCCTTTTTATTTAATGTTTAGCGTTTTTACTCCGTTATACGACAAAAGTGTATATAACTAATGTTGCTCTAAATAACAGACTAAACAACGTTGGTTAAGTGCGGGTTTGCCGAAAAACCAATAGAAAATGAAATATCGCGATATATCATTTCAGACCTTCCTTAAAACCACCAATAATCCTGTTCTTTTTAAAAAAATGTTCATACAGCTTCTAATCAAGGAAGTTCTAATACGAACCCACATAAAGAGTTTCATTGAGTTCCACTTAGTCGTTAGTGCCCAATAAAATTGTTGACTCCCTCTATAGTTTTTAGCGGATATCTCATTTATACTTTGTTACACGATAAAAGCGTATATAACAAATGTTACTTTAAGTATCAACGTAAACAACTTTTGTCATGTTCATATTTGTCGAAAAACCAATAGAAACCGAAATATCGCTATATTTAAATTCAGGCCTCCCTTATAACCCCCCCCCCTCCTGTTCGTCTCAGAGAATATTAGTATAGCCTACAGTCTCAGTTGGCTTTATAGTAAAAAACGTACGAAGTTTCATAAAATTTGGTTCAGCTGTTCATGCGTGAAAAGGTAACGAACAAACAAACAGACATTTTTGGACAATGCCACAAATTGTAGATATCGTGACTATGGCATGAGAAACGAAAAAGTATCGTGAAATATCGAGAAAAAAATCGATGTACAGTCAGACGTTACAATTGCATACATATAGATGCTGAAAACATAATATTCACAGCTTATAGAGTATAAGAGGTCAATTAAAAAACCTAATGAGCAGAAGTAGATACGGTTGTAGGAAATAGGACGTGATTTGAAACGTCTGCAAATAATTTGTTTTCATAATATACAGAGGCATATAAACAATATAAAATGTCTTTGAATAATAGGCACTGCCAGGTAGTTGCAGCCACAACACAATGGTGCAGTTGTAGTTGCAACAATTGTGTTCTTTCATATGCTGCTATTTTCATATTATTATACCCACCAAAATCCATTATGTTTGACGTGTTCAAAATGATTTTCTAGGCCTCCCTCTTCCCCTATGCCCAAGGACCTTCACATATATTTTGGTGAAACCGTTTCACCTCTTGATATGAAAGAAGAAGAACAACTAGAAGTTTCACTCTCCTTTTTTCCATGGCCTTGATAAGACATTTGCTTTCACTTACCTCACTTATTTATAACTTTCACGTTGAATTAGCAGATTTCTCTTAAAGGTAATCAGGTACTAATTTCGTCAAATGTTCATCGATGCTACCCAAGAGTTGACGAAATTGAGGTCCGTTCAAAATTATATATAAATACATACATTTGTCTCTGAGTTGGTATTCTGGCAGGTGGAAGTGACTTCTAATGTAGGTTGGATGAAATAATTGGATACGCTTCCACTATAACAATTTATTAAAACGGCAGAGCGTTTTCAATGCAGTGCATCATCGTCAGTGCCCGGAGGTCCTGGATGATGACCTGACGGCTGCTGGACTCAGCTCCAACAGTCTAACTCCAAGAGCCGTCAGGTCAACAGCCAACACCTTCGGGCACTGACGATGATGCACTGCATTGAAAACGCTCTGACGTTTTGATAAATTGTTATAGTGGAAGCGTAGCCAATTCTTTCATCCTACCTACATACATTTGTCTGTTAACGCTCTAACGGTCGCGATTTTTGTTTGATCCTTACTAAGCTTCATATTTAATCGTTTTATGTAAAAATAAAGATCTAGTTCGTTAATGGCTGAAATCGGGCAAGTGGGAGGGGGATTTTCGAAAATTCCGAACTATACGTCGGTTCGAAAAATTGTATAGAACCAATCTTATTGGAAATTAAATGTACTACTAATATTGTTATATATATTTACTCCATATCTTTAATATTAACTAAGAGAATGTTTTATTTTTCAGCCTTCAGCAAAAAACCCACTTCTACTCATTTTATAAGCAATACTCTGTTATATAATAAACCACATTAATCGAAGCTAATTGAAAAATATTTTTTTTCAAGAGACCGTTATTATACAAGATACCTCCAAATATGTTCTGGTGCCTCCCCCCCCCCTTCTCGTCTTAAATTCTTGGACTACTAAAATTTGATTGATTGAGATAAAATATATTCTAATTCACTATAAATTACATTACTAGATATTGTAGATGGATTTCAATAAAATTTATATGTTATATTCTGATATATTTCAGTTTTTATATTTATATTTGGCAGACCTGTTTGTTTCAGACGCTTCCCGTTGGGAGGTTATTAAAATTGACTGAAAGATTTCTTATTACCGTTTGTTTTTATTCACTTAATATTCACGGTGGTGTTGTGTTACCAGAATGTAGATTTATCTATTGTTAAACTTCACGAGGGAAATCTGCTTAGTTTACGCAGCCCCAGCTTGACGTACTTTACTCGGCAAGTCTAAACTTAATATCCAAGATAAGGAAAACACATATATATAACAATATTTATATAGAATTAAATGTGC
Organism: Riptortus pedestris; assembly: GCA_019009955.1. Classification (NCBI taxonomy): domain Eukaryota; kingdom Metazoa; phylum Arthropoda; class Insecta; order Hemiptera; family Alydidae; genus Riptortus; species Riptortus pedestris. The sequence goes on along the minus strand of CM032233.1, from coordinate 50,323,167 downwards.
AATAAATCAATTTTCAAAATCATCCGATTAGGGGATCCCCTGGTCCGATTATGGCCATTAACGAACTTGATCTTTAGTTTTAGCAGATTTCCATTAAGGGAAATCAGCTATCGAGGTCGTACTCATGACGGAATTTTCGAAATTTGTCTTCAAATGCCCATCGATCCTACCTAGTAGATGACGAAAACGAGGTCCGTTCAAAACTGTATGTATATATCTATCTATCTATGTATTTGTCTGTTACCGCTCTTGCGGTCGCAATTTTTGTTTGTCCGTTACCAAACTCGATATTTAGTCGTTTTATGTAAAAAAGAAAGATCAAATTCGTTAACGGCTGAAATCTAAACAGGGAGTTTAGAGGGGGAGAATTTTGAAAATTCAAAATTTCTCCGTTACGACAAGTCGGATCGAAAAAGTGTATAGAATAAAGCTTATTGCAAATTAAATGTACTATTAATATTTTTATATACATTTATTCTCTATCTTGAATATTAACCGAGATATTTGCATTTTTCAGCCTTCAGTAAACTCCCACTTCTACTAGTGTTACATAAACAATACTCTGTTATATAATAAACCACATTAATCGAAGCCTAAATACCAAATATTGTTCTCATTGAACCTTTACTTTGTGAGATATATTCAAATACGTTCTGTTGCCCCCCCCCCTTCTTTCGTTTTTGGAATTAAAATTTGAGTGATTGATATATAACTGATTCTGATTCATTACAAATTACAGCACTAGCTTTAGTACATAGTTTTCAATAAAATTAATATGTTACATTCAGAAATATTTCATTAATTGTTTGTCTTTCCGGTCTGTCTATGCAGCGCTGCGAGGCTGGCTGGCCTGTTTGTTTACAATTCATTCACTGTCCGTTGTAGAGGTTATTAACTTGTTTGTAAATTTACTGAGCTTTCACGGTAGTGTTATCTGTATGTGTATTTATCCATTGGAAACCTTCGCGTGGGAAATCTGCTTATTTTACGCAGCTCCTGCGTGACGGACTTTTATATATATCGTTTAAATATCGAGTTTAGTAATGGTCAAACAGAGATTGGGTACCTCTTGAACGGTAACTGCTTCCCTATTCGCCATCTATGCGAAACATTTTGAACTCACATTATAAGCACAACCTCAGTCGTCGGTTTCCCTTAATGGAAATTTGCCGATGAGAACTTATTGAGGCTTAGGTGCGGGATATGGTCGGTCGCGGGGAGCCGAGGCTGTTGAGGGCCGTGATATTGAGGCAGCCCGCATCCCCCGCACCTGCTCCACTATGGAACACTGTACTCCCATGTCCTTCCTCTCCATTATCTCTTTCAACAAACACCCACTTCATCTCTGACAACATGCATTACTAGAGGTGGCATTTTGTCCTAGCTAAATATTAAATATCACCATCGAAAACTGGACTGTTTCAAACAGTCTATACAGACAAAGTTGAAATATTGAAGCTAACTAAGAAGATTCCGTGCTGGTATGACTCATTACTGACCTCTTCTCACCATATATTCTCTACTTCTAAATAAAAAGTCCGTCACGCAGGGGCTGAGTTAAGTAAACAGATTTCCCACTTGCGCCAGCCACGTATTTGCATTTATCTTAAAACTTATAAGTTCAATGAGAACAATATTTGATATTTAAGCTTCAAATAAAGTGCTTCATAAAATCATAGAATATTAAAAATATGAGATGAGTAGGAGTGGGGCTTTACTGAAGACCTAAAACTAAAAAATGCAAATATATCTGCAAGATAGTGAAACCATGTACATAACAACATTTATAGAATATTACATTTGCAATAAGATTAGTCTATACACTTTTTCGATCCGACGCATAATAACGGAGATATTAAGAATTTTCGAAATTCCCCCTATAACCCCCCCCCCCTCTGGGGTCCAATTTCAGCCGTTAACGAACTTGATCTTTCTTTTTCTATAAAACGATTATATACCGAGTTGGTGACGATTAAACAAAAATTGCGACCACTAGAGTGTTAACAGACAAATATATATAGTTTTGAACGGACCTCATTTTCGTCATCTCCTGGATAGGATCGATGGGCATTTGAAGACATTTTTAGAAAATCGGATCATCATTTTTAGAAAATTTGAAAATTTAATCAAAGGGCCAATTTAAATTTTAAAATTTTTTGGTGGGCCGCACCTAAAGTAACACTTATTAATAATTTAGAAAACTTTATTTATTATAAAAATTAGAACAGAAAAAAAGAAAAGAAAAAAAAAGTAAAGATTTCATATACAAATTGTAATGCAAAATAAAATAAAATAACAGAAAAATAAGAATTTACTTGAAATTTTTAATCAGACATTTAGCACTGTTTTTTTTTATTTATTTTTTTATTTTATACAAGCTAATTAATATCAGCTGGAATTGATGAAGTAGCTACAGGTATGCAGCTTTCTAATCGTGCATCAATCAGACTTGATAGGTGGTCATTTTTGATTTATTTCATGGTCGAAAATAATTGTTACTAAACACACGTACGTCCGGAAAGAGACATCATTTGCTATGCATTTTTCGTCAAAAACGCAAATTTCTCAGGGCTCCATACGACTTATAAAAATGTTTGATGTTTACTGAGGAAAATTAATTTTTTAAATCGATATTATTCTGCATGTCAATCACTTCCACTTGAAAGACTTCAGGAATTGTATCCACATCGTTATTAAATGGCGAGGAAAACATTTTCATGGAAACCAATGTCTATATATTATTTTTAAGAAGTAGTAACGTTTTCTTTTTGTAAGTGTGGAAAGTGAGGTACATTATTCTGCATAAAATGCTGTTTCCACAATTTTAATTTGCGCTCAAAGCCCTGAATTGCATCATGCAAATTGCAAATAAACTCTCCTTTTCCTTGAAGTTCCACATTAAGATCATTGAGATGCTGAGTCAAGTCGATAAGAAACCAAAAATCGCAAATCCATTATTACCAAAATGAGGAAAGGCATATCCCTTCAAATCCAAGAACAATTGTATTTGGTTTTTTAAGATGTATTCTCTTTTTAGCATTGCACCTCTACTAAGCCAACGTACTTCGGTATTGAAAACCACGTCGCCATATTCAGTTTCTAAATCTTTCAGGAATTCTTTAAATTCATGGTGATTTAACGCGCGCGACTTTATAAAACTGATTAGTTTAATTATTGGTACTGTTGGCAAACTCAATCTTTCGCACTCCAATTTTCCTGGTGCATTATGCAGTGGTTAACGAATGTTTCTCTTGTGGCCTTCTTAATGTCTTGAAATAGCCTTCCTGATCCTTCTATCACAATGCTTCCAAAAAAGACTTTAGTTCTTACTACCGGTCTTTGCCGGTTGTAGTCCCTTGCATTGGAATCAGTGAACACAATACTTCGGTAATATTAAATTTGGTGTCAGTACCACGTAACAATATAGCCAGTTGTGCTGTATCGCTAATATCGCAATCTCGTCAAGTGCCAAAGAACCGTTTTCAAATTTTGCAATGCGTTCACGAGGCGTTGTTGCTATGTTCTCGGACAAGCCTAGAGTTCTCCTTGCACTGGTGAATCTTGATAAACTATTGCTTGAAATAATATTTATTTTATCAGGAAATGCTATTTCTGCAACAGCAGTCAGACATTCTTTTATGATCTCCTTATCCGCAAAGGGTTTCATTTTTTTTTGTGTCAGTATTTGACTGACAATAAAACTAGCTTAACTGCTGTATTTGATAAATTAGCTTGATTTTTAAGAATAATCTGTCGTTTTCCCAAGATTTTCTCTATTTGATCAAACTTATCTATCCGGAGTTATCCGGTTAAGTTTTTATATTGTTACTCATGTTTTGTATCCTAATTAGGAGAAATTAATTTTGAATAAAAAAACTCTAATATACCTTTTTGACATTAATATTGCACTCATGCCTTTCAAGAAACACAAGAATTTCTAATATTGCTAGTTAACAGCTTACCAGACTGATTGTGTGACAAAAGCAAACTCAAGCACAGACGCGGCGCTCGTATTGAATGTTTGAAGAAGTCGCCGACAAGTAAGTAACTCGTCACAAAAAATTGTTTCGGTTTAGTATGTACTACCACTAAATTATAATTATTTTTTTACAATATATTGATGGGAGAAAGTTGAAAAATAAATTCAATTTTAGGAATGCTTGGCGGGCCGCATAAACTTGTTGAAAGGGCCGCAAGCGGCCCGCGGGCTGCGCGTTGCTCATCCCTGATATAGATCAATGAAGCAAAACAAGAATTTACCAATTTTCCAAGAAGGAAGCTCTAGAAACTCATCTAATTAACATCAGGGCAAATGTGAATGTATGACGAACCATAATATTTTGTCTAATTGTATTAAACTTAATAAATTAGTATCTTCCGTATAATTTTTGTTCGTTTAAAGCTTATTTAATAATTCTCATTTATTTCACACATAAGAAATTCCCTATTGTATGTATATTCGGCTATCTGATGTTATTAACTTGTTAACAACATTCAAACTCTTATTTTTAGGATCATTTATTATTATTATTATTTTTATCTCATTTCTAATGCTTTTTACTTTCTTGTACGAAGAAAAGATAGAAGAAGTCTTGTTTACGGGGGTTTTCAGATTACAATGGAATTATCTGTTTTGACCTTCTCAAAACCCATTTTGGCTACTTTCGGCGTGACATCTATGTACGTTCTTAAGTATATATTTACAGATCTCCCACAACTCCAAAATGTGTACCCTTTAAATTTCATATTTAGTACTGTTGTCTAGTTGTACACTTCTCCTTTGATCAAAATCGACCAAGGGAAAAGGGGAGATTCTGAAGAGGTTGGAATAAAAAAAAAAACCAAATTACTCCGAACACAATAGAGATACTAAAAAGATTCTCTAGAATCATATTTTTGTTAATCATAAAAAGTTTTATAAATGATGTGCTATGACATTTGGGATTGGAATAGAGATATCGATATCATTTGAAAGTAGAACCAAACACCCTTTTTATTAACAGCCCCCCACTTGATCTATACCATACTCGATATTTAACAGTTTCATTCAACTCTAACGATCCTATTGGTTAATGATTAATTTGTACCTGGAATAGGGGAGATTAGGTGGGGACAGCATTCAACTACCCCCGTTATTATGAGTCGGATCGAAAAAAGTTATAGAACCAATCTTGTTAAACTATTGATCCTCTACAATTTTTGTTCTATAACTTTTTCATAACTCCCGTATTAAGTGAGTTATACATGCTTTCTTGGTTTCAGCCTTCAGTTAACCCCCACCTCAAATCATCGGATTTTTACATAGAAATAGAGAGTATACGATAAGATGGGATCATTAGTGTATCATATCAGTCACCTCGGAAATCAGCTCAGTTTACCCCCTGTGTGTCGGGCGTTTTAAGAGTACAAGGATTTCATGGTTGCTCACAACAGATTTTTTTTCTTGTTTTAAAAAATCTCAGAACACTAATTACAAAAAGCATTCTAGATACTAAATATAGTAAACATGTTTCATGCATTTTACTGTTGATATCCGGAGGTTTACTACATTTTGTATATTTCAAATTCCAAACATATCTGACCTATTCAGAACTCATTTTTAGCATATTGCTATTAGCTATTAAGGTTGTACCCATGATAAGATTTTTGAAAAATTACCTTCTGTCCTTAAAATATACCTGTCTGTTACCGGTCTAGCGATCATGATTTTTTTGTTACGATACAACAATATAAATAAGATTAATTAGTTAAAACCTAGGAAAAAACGCTAATTTTGCAACTCCTATGTGACAGGCTTTATTTAGTTTTGTTGCCTTCTGTAACCCCCCCCCCAACTCCTACTAAGGCGATTTTCACTTGGAACACCTGATCCACTAAACATTTCATTCCCAGCTTAAATTTCCTGGTTACATAGGCTTCTTATTACGGAATAGATATTCCATAGAGTGCTACATATTTGTCCCATCTCCTGACCATTTATAAATGCCACACCAAAAAAAATAAAATAATTTGCCCATTTGAAGGCCGTTGCAAACCTGTCTTCTAGCTATTTTCGTACATTTTCCATAAGAAGAGATGTGCTCTCCAAAGTTCAATCACTGACCGTCACATTATCTCAAAAAAAGTATGAATAACTTTAAAAAGTAATCTCTATATCTCGAGAGGAAGTGATAGTTATTTTAAACCGTCGACAAAGCTTAACACAGACAATACGGTGATATTACCAACTGCTCTCTCGCTACATTTACATATGTGGGCAATCTTTGGCAATCCATTGCATAATAACAATGTTGAATAGATTGGAAAGGAGCACGCACGGCTGTCACAAATGGTTTGATAATAACCAATCAAAAACATTAGCGAGTCCACATGATTGACCTTGGACAAAAAGTCCGTCACGCAGGGGCTGCGTAAACTAAGCAGATTTTCCACGGAAAGGTTTAAATAGATAAAGATACATGCTGGTAACTCTACCGTGAATGTTAAGTGAATAAATCCAAACAGTAATGAGAAATCCTTCAGTCAATTTACAAGTTAATAATGTCTACAACGGAAAGCGACTGAATTGTACACAAAAAGGCTAGCCAACCTAGTAGCGCTGAATAGATAGATAGACCGGAAAGAAAAACAATTAATGAAATATATCAGAATATAACATATTAATTTTTTGATAACAATTTACTAAAGTTAGTGCTGTAATTTGTAATGAATCAGAATAATTTTAGTCTCAATTGCTTAAATTTTAGTAATCCGAGAACAAAAAAGGGGGGGGTGCAACAGAACGTATTTACATATATCTCACAAAGTAAAAGTTCAATGAAAACAATATTCCTTATTTAACCTTGTAATGAACTGGTTCATGATATAACAGCTTATTATTAATATAACATGAGTAGGAGTGGGGGTCAACTGAAAGCGGAAAACTATAAAATCCAAATAACTCGGTTAATATTCATGATACAGAAAATATGAACAGAACAATGTTTATAGAACATTTAATTTTCAATAAGATTGAATCTTTACAATTTTTCGATCCGACGTATTGTAACGGAGATATTTGGAAATTCCTTCCCTCTAAACCCCCTCCCCTTAGTCCGATTTTAGCCGTTAACGAACTTCATCTTTCTTCTTACATAAAACGACTAAATATCGAGTTTGGTACAATAATTGCGACCACTAGAGCGATATGAGACAATAGATAGATAGATATATAGTTTTGAACGGGCCTCATTTTCGTCATCTCAGGTAGGATCGATGGACATTTGAAGAAAAATTTCGAAAATCGCGTCATGAGTACGATCTCAATAGCTGATTTCCCTTACGGGAAATCTGCTAAAAAAATTGAATCCATTTATTATATAGAGTCCATCACGTTGGGGCTGTGATAGCTTAGCAGATTTTCCACGCGATAGAGTTGTAATTATGAAGAATGTTGATCAAATATAGCATTCTGGTAAAGCATGTAAATATGATAACTGACCTTCTTCTTGTTTACTGTAAAAATAAATAACTGTACCACACAGCAAGAATTTCAGTTATAACTAAATGGATTTTATAGTCACTTCCACTGTCCCAGGAAATACACTTGGGGAGAGCCAGCCAGAAGCAAAACGCCATATGGGGTCAATTGACCCTGTCCCGCAGTTAGCCAGCGGGTTAGATGCCTTCTTTTCGTATATCTGAAGACGTAGTTTTCGTGCTAAAATCATTACCAATAACTTCAAAGAAACAAATTGTATCCCACCACAATGTATAATACGCTTAAATATTGCTATTTTAACTGGAGAGAGGAATAGAAACCACCGAACAGAATCCTTAACCTACGCCTTTCATGAAAATAAACCACATTCAAATGGCTGCAGGCCGTAGAAAATAAATGCGTGCAAAATACTATAAAAATTGACAAATTTTCATTTCTCATGTTCTCCGTTGACTTTTGATTAGGATGCATTTATGTTAATGTTAAAACATGTTAGGGTGTATCCAGAGTCTTACTCAATTCAATAAAAGCGGCCCGAGATTTAAAACTAAATTGTCTTTCCATTTTCTATGAGTTTCCGCGCGTTAAAAAAAGAAGTTATTAAATAGTTAATATATTCAAAGAAAAACAAGAGGAAATCGTGATTAATCGAACATAAAACTGAAATTAATAAAATATTAGTTACTTCATTTGTCTACATTGTGGCATTTATACGACCCAATGTATTCTTACCTGCACATTTAATTTTAAAGAACATAGAAGAATATTTAATACGATTTTAGTACTGTTGTCTATTGAGTTTTTCCTACGTCCTTTTTTTACCTCTGAAGCTATTTGAAAGGGGGTTTCTCCAAGTTGCCACCCTATTCTACTCATGCATAATGACTTGAGGGAGGACTCAACGCCCTCGACATCTGGGCAATTCCCCTCCTCTTTTAAAGGTATATGTCTCTAAGCTTCCAGTTATCGAGAAGACCGACCAACTATGTAGTTTGGACATTGCTTGGAAACTCTCTAAAAAGCCCAATGTTCAGTGGCGGCTCCCGTATAGGCGCTGTGGAACTGCAGCAACCCCCAATTTCCTCTTGATATTTTCTATAACATTTAATATAATGAGCCTTTTTTCTTTAATTCTTTCTTTATATTTATACAATATATAATCCTTAAGCTTAATGCAGTAATCATCCCCCAGTTTATGAAAAAAGATACAAAAATCTTTGTATGGAACTGTGCGCTTCACAGTTCCAGCTGCGAGATGTTTGTGCACACAGGAAGCTCCACAAGGGAGAGAGAGCACTGTCGTTCCCGCAGTGCCGACCCTGGCGTGCTAAGGCTAAACATTTTCTGGAGCAGCACCCCCACTAATTTTAGCTACCAGCCGCCACTGCCAATGTTAGCAGATAAGACATGAGCATACGCTTATTATTACAAAATATAATTATGTTATTGTAAGTCGGGAATGGCGGATACTACAATGAATAATAAATGTGCGAGTTGTTTTTCATAATTCACTGATGGTTATTTTTGGGGCAAATACATGTTTACAGTTTTTTGATCCTTCCAGTTCAACAATTTCCTTTTTTTTTTAATCTCCTAGGATACATAATTAATTGTTACGAGAAACATTTTGCTTAAACGAGCGTCCCCGCATCTAGTCATTGAAATAAAAAATACTATTATTTTTTTTTCAAGTAACTAATCCAAATATGATCTCACTGCGTTGTTGCTATTTCTCCGGATGAAACAGCCCACTTTGTGACACAGCCATCCCACGTTCTCAGTTGAATTTCCTTCTGCGTACATCTCCCCTTATACATTACTATATACTTATGGCAATGAAATCGATATTTAATCATCATGAGGGTTGTAAGGAGGTCATGGAATCAAATTGTAAATAATTCCATTTCTGAGATATATCTAAAAGTGTCAGAACATTATTGCCCATTTTTTTTATAATAAAAAGAAAGCTCTTACTAACTCTAACTTTCTTGGAGGAAATAAAGAACGTATCTTGATCTGATGTGTTGGAACGGAGATATTGTATATTAGTTTCGTATGAAATCATTTTAAATGAAGGGCATCAAATCATTTTGTTATAAACGAGTTCACTCTGCCATGAACAGATTTCGAAATATACAGTGAAAAAATTATACACTAAACCAAGAACTAAGGAGGAGTTTAATACACATTTGAGGTTTACCACGAGTAGCTGTCATGAATATCCTTTTTTCCCAATACAATAAAAATATGCGATATGTAATTTACCCTCGAGAGCCCATTATAGTACTTTCTTACTATCCAATTATTCTGAATAGGCTGTCATATAGATCGTTTCAAGATAATAAATAAGCTTTAAAAATGAATGAAGGTCTTAAAAGGATAAAAGGTGACATTTATTTAATAGCAGCTCCTTGCGAAAGTACTAAAAAATTATTACCCGGGAAACTATTAATTTTATACAACCCAATAAGTCCTATTTCCTATAAAATTTAACTCCTCCAAATAAAATTTATGCTCTCGCAAACGATAACTTTTAGAATGATTTTACACTCTTCTCCTTATTTCGACATTAAAGCAATAATTTGATTAAAACACTAATGGCACCATTAAAGCGAAGACGGTTTTAAGATGTTTTCTGAAATTTCATTGTCATATAAAAACAGTATTTTACATTCAAAAACAAATCTCACACATAATGATCAGTAATATTTAAAGAAAAGCCAACAAATTACTTTTGTAACAATAAATAAAAATATTTTTAACAGATATTAAGTTTCATTTCTACCACAACATTTAGAGTATTTACGACTTTATGACTTGATTTCAAATAAGTCCCAACCCCACATAATGCTAATAAAAGTAAATTTAACGTACAGATCACTGATTAATTACCATTTACCATTGTCCTAAACATGTTTTGATTATGTCGAAAATCGCACGATGAGTGCAAACTCTATAGGTGATTTTCCTAAAGGGAATCTATTAAAATTACAATACAATTAAATAGGAATACGCCAGTTTGAGCTTTGTAGTGTATTAAGCCGAACTATTAATACAACTAAATAAAATTATATAAAAATAAAACGGAAATTACCCCCTCCTGAGTTCTTTAATTTGTTAATTATATTTAAATAAGTTAAATCAACTTAAAAAGAAGTTTTAATAACTCGAACATTGATTGTTACTATAGTATAGTGTCAAATGATATTTTTCAAAAATCATTCCCACTCAAAATGTATTGATATATAAAAAATAGTAGTATATACATTGATTCTTTTCTCGAAATTGTACGATACTTTTTCGTTGCACATGTAATTGAAACGATATCAACAATTTTTGGCGTTGGTGTTTGTATATTACATTTCCAAGCCCAAAGTGATGAACCGAATGTTATGAAACTTGGTACGTATATCACTACGAACACAACTTAGACTTAAAGCTATACTAATATTGTCAGAGACGAACAGGTGTGGGGGTTATAAGGAAAATGAAAAATAGCTATATTTAGTTTCCTATTTGTTTTTCGGCAGACATGGAAGTACCAAAGTTGTTATTTTGTTATTTAGAGTAACTTTTATTATATACACTTTCGTCGTATAACAAAGTATAAACGAGATATACAATAAAAACTAACGTGGGAATCAACAATTTTATTGGGCACTAACGATTGAACCGAGCTTAACAAAACTTGGTATGTGAATTTGTATTAACTCTTCCATTATTATAAGCTATATTTCTAGAATAGACATTTTTAGGTACCAACAGGAGTGTGAATTTTTAGGGAGGCCTGAAATTAAAAATCTCGCTATTTCGTATTCTATTGGATTTTCGGCAAACGTGCACATAACGAAAGTTGTTTATTTTGATATTTAGAGTAGGGTTTTATTCATTTTTTCGTATAACAATCTATAAAGGAAGTAATTTGCGTAGAAATATGTATATACTCAATAATTCTTTCCAATATATGAATGAACTACCTGGTACTTCACCATGATAAATAAATTCAAATTTATGTTGATATTTTATTATTAATAATTCAATCTATGTTATTTTTTTAACACCAGTTAAATAACTACAGGTTTCACTAAGAGTAAAGTATACTGTCCCCTCCGCCCTCTCCTCCCTAACATTAATTAATGAGAAATGCCAGTTTCCCCTTAAATGCATTTAATACTTTGTTTAATTAAAACATGAAAATTATTTAACCCAACACTTTTAGTATAGTGAAGGATATGTAATCATATTTGTTAATATAATTTAATGTAAACAGAATTGAGTTCCTAAATGAGTTATAGATTGGCTAAACTGAGCCTAGGAAGGCGTGGGGATACTTCCTCTGCGAATATCTGTCTAGTCACAGCTAATTAATACATTTACTTCTTAGTGAGCTATTTAAGCTTTTATCTTCTCCTTACGATTGCGAATACTTTAATGTGTGAGTGTATGCGCAACACTCTTTCTCTTAATACTGGGAGGATTTGATGTAAGGAGAAATTATTGTAATGTAACAGGAGAAATTATAGAATTAACAGTTTATACCCGGGTGGGAATAAAGTTATAATCACTTCTGCTGCTCCCCTGCCGACCTCATATTGGTTTATGTTTATAAGCCACTTGATACTTATACTTCAAGCAACGTAGTGTTATTCTCAGGAACGTGAATTGGTTAAATTCTCATAAATAAGTAATTTCATTAAGCATACTATGTACCATTATGAATATAAGGCTTACTTTTCAGACACACAAATGGGTATTATTAATAATGGTTAATATGTACTAGCTGTCATAGATGAACTATTTTTGGGCCGGTCTTGGGGAAAGAAAATTTTATTCATACGTGGTTACTATCCATGGTTATGAATTGTATAGTCTATGATGTTTTGGAAAAAGATGCATACGCAGGAGACGGGTAATATAAAAGTATTGTGGATAGTGAACCGTTAAATAACAAATTGCTTTAATAAATTGCTTTATTAAGATATTCTGACCAACGCCAGGTACCTTAGCTAGTATATATATATAAGGTTAGTTTTTAGGGTCAATTATCCTATAGTTTCGGCACTTTCCCTCCATCCGTCTACCTTGTCTTATGCCTTTAGTTGTAAATTCAAGAAATTTGTCACATATTTGTACATTGTCTTTCTTGATCGTTAGCCATAGACACTTCAATTATCAGAATACCAATGTGGATTTCACCAAAAAAGTTGGACCACAGATTAGCTCTTTTACATTAGACAAATACTTAAATAGGTGAGAGGGTATAAAGCAATATCGTCACCTCTTCCTTTACTTCCGACAGGCATATGATGGTGTAGAAGGGAGAAAATAAATAACAGTTTTGTTAGAAAACTAGCTTATCCAATTGAAGTAAATGACCCTAGAAGGAACTAATGTGGCCTGAGTTGGTATCTCTGTTCGCTTTGCAGTTACCACTGGCTAAAGGCAAGGAAATCTGGTATCCCCTATAACCTGTTTAATCTTTTCCTAGATAGGGCACTCCAAAAAATAAACGAAAACTCCTATTGTACCATATACCTTGTAACAGGGAGTTTTATTGCGATCCTTACATCGTTAGTACTATTCATGACAGATTACTTTCGTTAAACCACACGGAGATAATGAAACCTAATAGGCTACTCAAAAAAGGCCCAGGACTGTTTGTCCAAGGGCGGACTTTCGGAAGCAGGGTTTCAAGAATGGAGGATGAATGTTTAAGATAAGACCACTTAATGGTTTAAGATGGTGATAAAAACAGTTTTCGTCCAGAAAGGACTGTAACGTATATTAGGTAGTCACTATTCCAAAAAAAATGCAAAATACGTATTGGTACAACGGACCCTTCATTTGCACTCAATATTTGGCCACCTTTTTTTTTTTTTTTTTTAAACACTCTTTATCATTGTCTTTCAACCTCAAGTTGACAGTGATACATAACACTAATAATTTAGTATAGAAAGAAATTAGATTTTTTTTTTTATTTATTTATACAGGAGCACCCGCATCTTGGCGATTTGACTCAAAGTTTCACAATGTAAAATGAAAACAACATTATTGAAAAATAACAACTCCTGAAACAACAAATAAAAAATTAAATACAACAAATAATCATTAAATACTAGTAATAAAGACAATTCATAAACATTAGACTAGTAATAAAGACAACAATTTAAAATGGTTTTAATAAAAATATTATGTTATTCCTATATACTAGTACATTTATATTATATTTTTTTTTGTTTATTTAGTTTTGTACTCCACAGCGAAGGTGATTGGCATCATTAGGATGATATATTTACTCCTTCATGAGCTTACCTTTTTTGTACTTTTATATTATGGAAAATATTTCTTTAATACCTGATTCTTTCTCATATCCATGCTTTGTCTAAAGAATATAATAAAAGTTAACCCTTTTAAATCTTTTTAGGTTTGCTGTAGACCTATTCCATTTTGTATTATATGTTTTTGTAAATGTTGATGTGGTTTAAATATGTTATTATTTGTGGAATATATTGGGTGCTGTCAGTTAATAGTTCTGTCATATCGTTGGGTATGTGAAGGTTTTTTCGTTGGATGCAGTCTGTCAGTATGTGTTTTATCGTTAGGTGTTTGTTGCAGTATTTGCATATAGGGTTATCAGTCCTTGTCATTAAGTGTCTATGTGTCAGGTATGTGTGGCCGATCCTGAGTCTGGCAAGAACAACTTCCTCCCGTCTAGTACTCCTATGGCTCGATGGCCACTTCTTAATAGTACTTTGAAATTAGAATTTTAAGGTTAAAAATTACATTACAAAACCATGTAATGTGTTTTATCAAAATGAATTGATTTCACTTCCAATATTACGCCCAAAACTTTTCCTCATCATTTAATCAATTTATTTCATTACCCCAAGTTTATATTGCACAATAGTATTAATCTATTAATATATATGATATTGTTTCTTATATTGAAATGCTTCAGAGTAATTTAAAACTTTTCTTTTTTTCAGAATTATTCACGAGAGCGGGTTCACTCCAGAAGACTTCAAACAATATAGGCCAGTCGTCTATAGCAACACAATTCAGTCACTAGTCGCAATTCTTAGAGCTATGCCAAATCTCGGAATACCTTTTACGAACAATGACAGGGAGGTGAGTCAATAAAGCTTAATCTTAATTTATGGACAAATATAAAATAAGTAGAATGTTTTTATATTTGTATTATTTAAAAAATGAATCATGGTTATGATTGTCGAGTTTCGGAAAAAAGTAACACAATTTATATTTACTTAAACTAATTTTATTTATTTTTATGAACACATTCAGATTTTAAAATATTTGTTCAACCATGATTCAGATCTTTAATCCCCAGCTCGTTTCAACTCTGCTGTGAATTAATCCTCGCCCTAGAAGTGTCATTCTGAAAACTATTGAAAATGACTATGAGAGTTCATTGGCTCAAATCTGAGAATTATTTAGTTTTGGTTAACTAGTCTAAAAAAAAAAAAAAATACTGTGTGTGTGTTTTTCGGGAAGGGGAGGGTTGTTATCCTTCAATTTGGATTCATATCGCATAACTGTACATTATTAATAAAGAAAGTCCGTCACGCAGGGGCTGCGTAAACTAAGCAGATTTCCCACGTGAAGTTATACAGTAGAGAAATCTCCATAGGAGAGCCAAACGGCGACGGCAAAGGGCCGAACTAGCTTTTCGCGGGAAATTCAAAAATCCGTTATCGGCCCAAATTTCATAAAAATGCAAATATCTCGGTTAATAATCAAGATAGGGAATAAATGTTTATAACAATATTTATAGTAAATTTAATTTGCAATAAGATTGATTCTGTACACTTTTTCGATCCGGCGTATAGTAACGGAGATATTTCGAATTTTCGAAAATTCTCCCCTCTAAACCCCCCCTCCCACTGGTCCGATTTCAGCCGTTGACGAACTTGATCTTTCTTTTTACATAAAACGACTAAATATCGAGTTTGGTAACGATCAAACAAAAATTGCGACCGCTAGAGAGGTAACAGACAAATATATATATATATATATATATATATATATATATATATATATATATATATATATATACAGTTTTGAACGGACCTCATTTTCGTCATCTCCAGGGTAGGATCGATGGACATTTGAAGAAAAATTTCGAAAATCGCATCATGAGTACAACCTCAATAGCTGATTTCCCTTAAGGGAAATCTGCTAAAAAATAGAAATAGGAAAAGCAATATTTACGAAGAACTGCATGTATCACTTTTAAACAGAGTAAGTTCTACAGAAGCCGAATATAGAAGTTTATTGTTGCGGAAATATAAGTTTGTAGAAAATAAATTATATCCAAAATTATGTGAAATGTCTCCCACCCCCGTTCATATAACCGTAAGATTATGGGCAGATGCGAACCTTTTATTTTCCTAGTAGTAATCAATAATATTTTCATTCTTTACACGTTCATACAAAGAACAATAAATAAAGATCAAGTTCATTAATGGCTGAAATCGGACCAGTGGGAAGGGTGGGGGGTTTAGAGGGGGGATTTTTGAAAATTCGAAATATCTCCGTTATTATGCGTCGGATCAAAAAATTGTATAGAATCTTATTGAAAATTAAATTTACTATAAATATTGTTCTATACATTTATTCTGTATCTTGAATATTAACCGAGATATTTGCATTTGTATTCTGTGTGTGGTTGGCAGGAGTCGGCTGTTCGGTACTTTCCGAAGAGAGCTCTGGAGGCCGTTTTCGTAACTATTCGTCCCTCGTGAATAAGTTTAGAGATCCCTTACTACTACACTTGTTATTGGGCAGATTTGTCTATTGTAAAACTTCACGTGGGAAATCTGCTTAGTTTACGCAGCCCCTGCCTGACGGACTTTTTTATTTATTATTCAATAAGAATGTTTTGTTAGAATGAAAATGTTTATTGATTAAAAATAATTTAGCCTACAGATTCAAATGGTTTTGTTCTGCTGAACACATTTCTGGTAGGTATTAAATACAAGAACTTATATTAGAAAACATCATTCTAACTGTTGTTGGATTTAATCATTCCTTCAACCGAACTTTTTGGAAAATAATCTTTTCAGTTTTGATTATTGTAGAATGTTTGGTTTAAATTTTTTATGTAATGACTCTGATGAAAAGGTTTATGATAATAATAGCAGTTCCATTTTCCTTTTCATATTTTCGTGAATTTTTCGTGTCAGCATTATTACAAGCAAAATGCAAACTGGGACAGTATACAAAATTGTTTTATCGTTTAAACATTAATGTTCCGAACATTCTGATTATTTATGAGACAAGTCAAATGTCGTAAAAAGTTTATTAATAGCAATGAAAACACATTTATAATACATATAAACATCCATCAACTGGCAGCTGCTATCACACAAAAATATTCAAATAATTCTTTCATTGGGAATATATAAGGCTGGTGGCTAATAATATGTGTTCTGAAAGAATGGAATATAAGAGGTTTGAAAGGTATGATGAATGAAATATCCTTAATGATTGAATATGAAAATATGTCAAAACGGGGTAGTTTTCATATTATTAATTCCTCATTAGTTTGACCACGAAAATAAAAATAGACAAAAAACAGATTCTTCAAAAGTAATAAAAAAAAGCATTAATCTCTCCAATAATTGTATTTACCTTTGCCACACAATTCACAAAATTTTAATGTATTTTTAGCAGCTTAAAAAAATATCTAACTGATTAAACGGATTAAACTTTGACCTTCGATTCTTTACAATATGCCCCTTGTCTATTCTAGATGTTGAGGAAAGTAAGAAAGGAATTAAATTATAATTGTATTATTTTATCATATAAAACGTAACTTTAAAATTTAGCTATTCATTTTGAAATAATAAAATTAATGGAAGATTACGTATAAAGAAATATTCATTGACTGAAACTTAGTGGCTGAATAAGTGAATGGAGTCATTGTTCAATAAAAATGTATTCAAATGTATATTGAATACGAAGTGCGTTTAATGATGCACCCTCTTGCTTTTTAAATACAGTGATGGATTAAACTCTGTAAGCATTTTCAAGCGCTGTAGGATTTCGCCTTAAAGGAACAAAGAATTCCTATCTTGCCTTTGCTGTCAACTTTGTGTGCTGATAGCTTTCTCTATCCCTTGTTGAGAGTTGATATACGCTCAATGAATATAGGGCTCTCTCCACGGAAACGCCTTTATCTTCGGTTCCGGGTGTCCGTACACCCCTTCACTATTTCGCTTAGCTAAGTTCACGACGAGCTAACTATATATTTACATTGTGAAGGTCTCACATTATTATTAAGAAGGAAGGAGAGGCATTTAAGCACTAAGCCCGAATCACGGCCAGTGCCGAAGCACGGCCAACTCTCACATGACAAAATCCATAAAATATGTCAATGACTCCAAGCTCAAAGAGTCCATAAAGAAAATGCTGGTGAATGAATAAAACAGATTTAATTTTCCTCTTATTTATACTCTTCCTAGTACATTATCAACGTTATTGTTACGTCGTAGTTCCGTTAATATTCATTTTTATCTTGAAAAATTGAATCTAAAATGCCGGATGTGCCTTGCGAGCGAGTGAAGGCAATTTCTGTAACTCCAACATACATGCATTTCTAGGTAAATGTTTGGACTTAAGGTACGATACGTACTCTTGGGGGTATAACGTCACGGGTTCTGAAAAGCTTATTTAGTTATTGTTATCAGTCTGGGCATTACTTTTTTATTAGCAGATTCCACTTAAGGGGGAAAAGCTATTAAGGTTGTTCTCATTGGGCTATTTTCGAAACATTTTCTCAAATGTCCCACGATCCTACATTGGGGCTGACAAAAATGAGGTCCGTTCAAAGTTTTATATATATATATATATATATATATATATATACACATATACACACACACACACACAAACACATACACACGCACACACATGTCTGTTACCGCTATAGTGGTCGCAATTTTGGTTTAATCACTACCAACCTCTACATATAAGCGTTTCGATTTAGTACGTTAACGGCTGAAATCGGATTGGATGGAGAAAGGGTTTAGAAGACGAGAATTTCAAAATTTTGAAATATCTCCGTTATTATAAGTCGGATCGAAAAATTCTATAGAACTAATCTTATTGAAAATGTAATTACTTATAAGTTTTATTATATACATATTTTCTTTAAATATTTGCCGAAATATTATCAATTTTTAGTTTTAAGCCTCCAAACTCCGACTTCCATTAATGTCATATTAACAATAAGCTGATATATTATGGTCCACTTTATTCTAAACTTAAATTCGAAATATTGTTTACAAGAGAACTTTATTATGTGAGATATATGTAAATTTGTAATTCTATCGTGTCATCAATAAGGATTTTACGTTCTTGTCTCGAACATACTTATTTGGCCTATTACCATGCTCGAAATTTAACTGTTTCAGTCAACACTGAAGATCGTGTTGATAATTGGTTGAATTCGGACCTGGAATAGGGGGAATTTAGGGGGGGGGGGGATTCCAATATTCAAAATATCTCCGTTCTTATGATAATAGCTTATAGAACCAATCTTGTTAAACTAGTGACGGTCTACAATTGTTCCATCCTGAGTTTCATAACTCATATGTTTCGCGAGTTATTCCTTCTTTCTTGCTCACTAGTTTGTCGTACCAGCACTTGGGAAATTTCCTTAGTTCTCAGCCCCTACGTGACTGATGTTCGTATGACAGCTTTAATCTGGTTTTACTATACAAAAAATACTCTGTTAGACTTGCATACCAATATCGTCAGCCAATTGCAGGGATTTTCATTTATTTCATGAATTTCACATTGGCATAAGTACCCACTAATGACTCTTTAATATATTTAATCCCATTTGTTTTTATCATTGTTGAAATTCTCACTAACTTCTCACTATTTAAATTCACACGACGTGTCAGTGCGGCAAGACTTTGGGGGGGGGGGGGGTAAATTCATGTTGTAGTGAGCTGGTTAATGCCAATTCAACTCTGCAGACTAATGTCACGTACATAAATCTCTTACAAAACTGGCCTTGAGCGGTACTCTCTTCCTTATTTTATTGTTGGTTAGTTTTATGCTGAAGGTAACGATAAACCAGGCATGTTCTTGTGACCCTCTTTATTCTATCTATAAAAAAGAGGACTCCCTGCACACGGAAACGATCTCGAGTAGTAGCTAATAGATACGATAAATGTTTTCAAGATATGGTAATAGGAATATTGAAAAAAAAGAAATTACATTTTCCGTTCATCCCAAATGAATGAAGTTCATTTTTAAGATGAAAGGAGATAATACGGTTAAACCTCAAAAAAACTAACTTAATAGAAAAAAAAACAGATAATGTGCTCATTTGGATTAATGCAGCTGACAGAATATTAATTTCTTTTATACTGTTTTTTCCCTACTATGATATATATATATATATATATATATATATATATATATATATATATATATATATATAAAATTTCCCAATGAAAACAACTTTTTTCTATACACACAAAACTGACGATGCCCAACTGGACTGGGATATTTATTTTTTTCATTTAAAATTAGATATATCCCAGTTAAATGGTTTATATAAAGGATAGATAGATAGATAGATATTTATTAGTTAAAGATAAATCTTGTACAAATAATAACAATATAGACACATTTGGTTTCTTTTTGAGTCTGGCAAATCCTACATGCTTTTACAATAAACGGTGACATAGATTTCATGAAGTGAATTTAATATATTTCAATTTCAATAATTCTAATCTAATTTACTAACTAATTCTAATGGTAAAATTAATTCAATGGTATCTCTATCATTGCAATTTTTTGAACAGCTAAAATAACAATATAAGTTCTATACGAATGTTCGCCTTGAAAATGTGCACAATAGAATAAATAACAAAAACACTCACAAAAAGTAATATATTCACAAATTGTTCATGATATGAGTTTACTCATTTACACTAAGGGAGTCAAACGTTTTCAGAGCTGCTATAATGAACGTATAAAGCCTATTCAATTTATTGACATCGTTAATATTTAACATATTTTTTATTGACTGATGATCAGAGGATGTTGAGATGGATGGCTTTAAAATATTCTGTCTGTTTTATTGGAGTGCTGAACAGTGTAGGAAAAGGTGGTATAGGCTATTGTTATTGATATACTGCTTGCAGAATGGGCAGAGATTGTTTGCATTGAGAAATAGAGGTCTGCTTCCTTGGTATAGTTCAATGTGCTCAGGGTTTCCAGCCCTTAATCGGCTGATGCATCTTAGTTTTTTTAAAGGAATCTGTAATGTCTCTTTCATCCTCAATATTGAAATTTTCCAATACTTCATTCATTTCAATTTGAAAATTTCCTTCATCCATTTTGGGGCATCCGTGTGCATTTTCTCCTTCATTGTCGCTTTCTTCTTCATCAGAAGTGATACTAAATTTTGGTAGCAAAGAGAAAAATCTTTTCACCTCGACTTTTATACGTATCTGTTAATTAAAATGGTAAAAGTAAGAAATAATATAAAATCATGCCCCTTGGGCAAAGTTGTTGGTATTTGGCCAGGGTGAACTTAAGTACACCAAAATTAAAATCCATGCTAAAGCTCTATTTCTCTCCAGAATGGAAAATGAAACACATAGGAAATTAAATACAATCCTTTACAACTAATTCACCCATTTCATATTTAAATCGAATAACGTAAATTTTAATGAATTAGAAATTTCGCTGGCAACTAGTGTGAAGTAGGGTGGTAAACAATGATGATTTTCTTCAGTATATTGTTAGTAATTAGCTCCAATAACAATAAATCGACTTTTGTCGCATATGCTCATGCTTGGGAGGTTACAGGGGTGTGGACTGTGGCCCAAAAGGGGTAAGAATAGCAGTTGCTCTCTGGGAGTGTTAAATATGAACGGTGTCTTTAAAGACACCTTGGCCAGTTAAGGGTAAAATTATACTGAAACTAAATGAATTAGTAGCTCAATATGTACATTTATGTGTGGCTCAACTAACACTAAAAGTCTTCGGTGTAATTTAGACAACTTGAAGTTACCGTGGCATGTCGAAATGAAGATAAATTACAAAATCAATCAATGAATCCTTGCAGCTCAGTAACTCTAAAAAGAAAATTAGTACTCTTTCATTCATTATTTCAAGTTCTTAAACAAAATGTTTTAATTCCAAAATCTAAATAGTAGACCTCACATTAACCGGAAACAAACCTTAAAATAAAGTAATGACAAAAACCTATATTTACACTCCATTTGGTAATGATTATATCCTTAAATTCCTCCTTGTCTAAATTCTCACTGTCATCGTTTCAGAGATGAAAGGCTGAACCTGCATTTAAAATACTATAATGTCTGACATCAGTAAGTTATGTAGAATACGGAGGACGGCTTTCAAAGAATTCTGTTTATTTCCATTCCAATTTATTTCACTCCACTGTTCCTTTTGTTATTCAAAATTTCAAGCAGAAGGTAACGAGAAAATACCACATATTCTTTTGATCTTCTTCCCTTCTTCGATTTCGTGAAAATCAGGACTTCTTGTACACAGCAATTAGTGCCAGGCACAGACAGTTTATAAAGTAACAAGTGTACCCTAGAAACGGCTTTTACTACAGGACATAAACTAATTCAGAATGGAACGGAATTCGAGGTACCACGAAATATTTATAAGCCTTATAACTGGTTGTCTCAAATTAGTTTCTGACGTGTATTGGCAATTTTAAACATAGAGACAAACTGGAAACAATTTTAAAGTGATGTTCATCATTGATTTGAGCAGTTTAATGAGGTAGTATGATACTAATTTGCAGTGTGTGGCACTGTGCTAAATGGTTATTTCAGACCCAATGAACTGGCTCGCCTCCCCCCCCCCAATTTGTATTCATATGCAAGGTGAACCTTCCTCCAACCTGGATGAGTTGAAATTAATGGCTCCTTTTACTGAATGCTATTAAGGATTTTAAATTAAATGCAATTATGGAGTTTTTAGGGCCTGAGTAAAGAGGGAGGACATGGACTCTTCTTTAGATTGTGAATTGGCCAAAACAGACAAAGAAGGGAAAAAGAATGATAAATATTGGCTTCGGCTCTACTCTCTGTAAAGCAACTTAACAGGGGAAGAATGAATTATTGCAAATTACAAAGACAAAATTAAAGGATTTATAATATATTGTTAATTAACTTATTTATATTAACCAAAAGTTACTTTAAAACATGTGAATATTGCTATAAGTTAACAAATAGTGATTATTTTGAATTTTGATCATCCATATAGTCTTCTTTTAAATTTTCTCGCACAGCCACAGTGATCTTGTTTAGATAGCATCTTCAATATTGAATTTGATAAAAAGCCTCTCAGGTTAGCATTAGCAGATTTCCGAGGTGCTGAAATTACATGCTGGTGATATCTCACAATCTATTCTCTGTTTCACCCGTAAATAAAAAGAATTTCTATCCGATTTCAGCCTTTAACGAACATGATCTTTTACATAAAACATTTAAATATCGAATTTAGTAGCGATGATTCATAAATAACACCCCCTAGTGAGTTAAGACGCAAGCACACACACACCACACACACACACACACACACACACACACACACACACACACACACACACCACCACCACCACCACACACATACAAAAAAACTCATTGTAACTGAGTAAAACCTTAATAGTTGATTTCCTTCAACAGTCAGTTATCATTAAACGTTTTCATTTAGTAAGCGAATGGTGCTGTAGCCAAGGGTTGCATTGGTGGGAAACCTATTTTGATGTAACATGGAAACAAGGGTAGAATTTTAAAAAGTATTCAATATATTTTAATAGCATCACTTGAGATAAATAATATTATTTATAATTTGATTTATAAGACGCTAAGGCCAGCCACTCGAGTTAAGGCGTTTGTCTTTATCTCATATTTTAAACCTGGAGTGGCGAATTCAATGCCTTTCTGAGCAATAGGAATTTATTTAGTAACAAAATCACTAAATAAAATCCTCAGGCCCACCTTGGATAGAAAAATATGTCAACCTGTAGACAACCCGTTCCAATTAGTTGTGGCTGCACGAAGTGGACGTTAATAAATACTATATAACATTATTCTTTGTAATACGATTTTTTCCAGTCACAACACATTTTAAGCAAACAAAATATTTAATTTGAAAGATAAAACCGTTTTAAGGAAAGGAAGACAAACTCAAAATTATCATAATCATTAAAATTACATGAATTATTAAAAAAAAACATTAAATACTTTAATTTAACTGCATGTAAAATATCTAAATGTAGATATTTGCAGGAGTTTTGATCGGGTTAAACATTCGTTGCGTCCTGACCTATCCGTCTATCGTATAGGGTCCAGACGAGGTGGCAAATGAACTTCAATTAACTTCTATGAAGTAAACTGACCTGCATTCCTTGCCTGATTGACAGTCATTAACAAGCCTACGTGGGTTTAGTAAGCAACTGACATATTCCTTTCCCCAGGAGAGTTCCCAGAGTCTTTACGTCCTTTTGATATCTCCATGAGTAAAAAATTAATGTAAATAGTCTGGGGTCGTTCTCTAGAAATATCTCACTATAGTACTTTTTAATCCTTGCGCTGATTATTCTGTGAGCTGGAAGAACTTATTCCTTTCCTCATACATTCCAAGAACTTGGTGAAAATAATATTATTAATTTCCGATATATAATATAATAATGGTGTAAAAAATGGTGCGTTAAAATCAATGAATGTAAATGTCAACATGTAACCTTTACCTTCCGCCACCAATCCTGCCCTCTTGTCACCTTAAACGATATCTTTATTCCAAGAATTACTGCAGTTCCCTACCTAGGATATTAGTTAAACTCACCACTGACTTTTCAACAGAAATTCACAACTTTCAACCAAAAATAAAACTTGCAATATGCAAGGTATTATTAAATATCAATGTGGAGCTGCGACATCTGTAGGGAAGCAGCCGAACCTTTAAATATTATGCATATTCAAGATACTCCCTACTATGTTTTGAACCTTAATCTCCGCTTCCATATGAATATCCCATTCATTCGGGATGTCATTCATACTACCTTCTTAAGATTTCAAGACAAGATATCTATTCAACGACCCTCCAAGGCGCCTAAAATGGTCCTGGCCTTAAGTTTTTGTGTAGCATGGGACTCGCCTAAATAAAAAATATGGAGCAATCGCTATGTTCCCCCTTCCAGAGACCCTGAGCGGCAGTCAGCGTGCTAGCGCAGTAATTTGGATTGCTGGAGGGAAGGACAGCTTATTTTCATCTGGCCAAGTTCTTGATCAAGTGATGAAACTAAGGCACAAGCCATGAAAAAAAAAATAATATACTCCAATTACCTCGTGTAAATTATATAAAAGTTTTAATTTTAAAACTTAATAATAAACATTTTACAGATAAGGTGTAATCATTGTTGATATATGAGTTAACTCATAATGTAATTTTTTCAAATATCCCTCGATCCTACTTAGGATACGATGAAAATGAGGTCGGTCAAATTTGTGTGTGTGTGCTTTGACGCTATAGCGATCGCAGTTTTCGTTTGATAGTTAACAAACTCGATATTTATGCTTTTTATGTAAGATGAATGATCAAGTTTGTTAACGGCTGAGAAAGAACTAGAGCGAGAGGAGGTTTAGAGGGGGGGGGGGATTGAACATGAGAAATACCTCAGTTATTCTGATTCAAAAATAAGACTGATTACATCAGATGAAAAAATTTCAATTTTTTTCATAGGTGGCGGTACAATATAGTACAATACCATTTACCGCTAGCATATTTGAACGGGCTGTTGAATATTGCGTGGAAATTAATTACCTTTAGAATGAAGCTAAAGGAATAAAGTATTAAAATTTCAACAAAATAAAGATATCCAATTGGAGCCGCCATTAAAAAAATCTTCAGAATAACACCAATAATCGTGAAATAAAGTAATAATACGGTACTGAGGATTAATCATGTTTTATAATCAATATTAGGAATAAATAATGTTAAAAAATGAGAATAATACAAGGAAGTTTCCTTGTTAAATAAGTTGAAAGTTAATTCTAGAGGCTTAGTGTCGATTACGGCAGCACAATGCCTACTCAGCAAAACAAAATACACTTGCTGTCCTGGGCAAGCAACAGGAGCATGCCATTCATTGGATTTCAAATCCTTTTAGCCCTAAACAGTTCGATACATATCACTGTCCTTCTTTGCTTTGATTGCTTTATGAATGGGCTTAGTGATCGCATCAACAGATAGCAAGTTGGTATCTGCTAATCCGTGCTCGTATGATACTCAAGAACAGTTTTAGCGTTTCCTTATCCACGGCTTTAGGTGGGATCACCAATATTATTGATTTCTATATTTATATTGTGTGTGTGTGAGTGTATTCGTGCGAGGGCATACGAGTGTGCGTGTATACACGCAGCATCGTGAGGCAATTTAGTAGATACTTGAATAAAACGTAGCTATGTGTCGTCAGTAATGCAGCCTCAGCATGATATGATTTCATGAAATCCAGGTGCCAATTAGATGTACTGTCGCCCTTAGAAAACGCCAGTTGGGAAGTAGTCAAAATTCAGAGGAGCTTATCTTAGGCCAAGGATTTTAAATCTTATGTTTCGGAAGTCTTAGGCAATATAATGGTGGTATATTTTATTCCATCTTTGGAGTACTACTGGTGGTGTATTTGATTCCATTTACGCTGTCTGTAAATAACCAGGCCAAGGCCTTAGAACAGAGAGTAGTTATATCTCTGGAATATGCTGGATGGTAGAGGAACCAATTGATAAGGATCAATAAGAAGGCCAAGTCCTCTAATGTTTTTTAATATTATGCAGAGTGCACTTTCGGAGTCAACGCTCCATCCTCAGTGCCTGATTAAAGCTCCCCGGCGGTGGTGTCGCCCGGCGGTGGTGGTCCAGGCAACGCAGCTTTAATCAGGCACTGAGGATGGAGCGTTGACTCCGAAAGTGCACTCTGCATAATATTAAAAAACATTAGAGGACTTGGCCTTCTTATTGATCCTTATCAGAGAGTAGTTACTTCTATAGTATTGAGAATTCTTTTTCCAAAATGGCTGACTTCGAGAGAGGATATCTTTTTCCTGAATTGTTTATAATTTTTCAAATAAGAAACTTTCATTCAAGGAAAAATTGTCAATTTGACACACTTCACTGATGACTTCGGTTCTAATGACGTTCTTGCTAAATAAGAAAGTGTTGCTAAAAGTTTCCTTTTAAATAACATTTCACACTTT
Organism: Riptortus pedestris; assembly: GCA_019009955.1. Taxonomy (NCBI): domain Eukaryota; kingdom Metazoa; phylum Arthropoda; class Insecta; order Hemiptera; family Alydidae; genus Riptortus; species Riptortus pedestris. The sequence continues at coordinate 50,296,405 of CM032233.1, read as the reverse complement.
TCTTTATGAAAAATCAGGAACTATTTTCAGGTTCAGTTCAACGGACTGAAAAATGTATCGATCTTTTAGGCTTAAATGACTCTATTTATGGCAACATTGAAACATTTTATCACTTGTATGGTAACATGCACTGAGAGAGTGGAGATAAGGGTATATGTGAAATCAGAAAGTAAGCGTCGAGGATGTGAAGAGTACTAGGAAAATCAACTTTAGGTGGGGTGGGAAAAACTGTTGGATCAAATGGTAGATTATATGCCTTTGTTGGAAAAGGGCATCTGAATCATTAAAAATAAATGAGTTTAACGGTGTCCTGTCTAATGTAGACAAAGGAAATTTTCGATTAACGATCGTGTCTTGGGATGGAAAAAGTCGCACGGTTGGTTCGCAATGTTTTTCGCCCCGATGCTTGATAACCACGAAGAGATATTGAAGGGAGATTGTAAATATAGAATGAAGAAGAGGTAATTTTCAAAGAGGCTTATCTTTCCAGTAGCTGAAATCTGATCATGTTTCAGTGAAATATGTGACCCTTAGAAAAAATACCTCCCGCTTCACATGCCAACATTCTAGTTTCAATATAGAAACAATCAATCTTTACAAAAATAATTAGACTATGAAAAACTCGCGTTTGTTGGGTGGTTTCAACGGTATATTACTGGAGTAATTTGTATCTAAGCGTTTCCACCCTGTAATAAATACCCACTCCTATTTATGCGATTATCTTATATATATATATATATATATATATATATATATATATATATATATATATATATAAAATTGTAACAATAGTTGGTTATTTTGTTATTTAGAGTAACTTTTGTTATATACACTTTTGCCGTATACGGAAGTATAAATGAGTTATACGCTAAAAACTATAACGGGAATCAACAATTTTATTTGGTATCAAAGACTCAATCGAACTAAACAAAACTCCGTATGTGAATTAGCTCTAACTCCTTCATGATAATAAGCTGTACCATTATTTCTAGGGAGGAGCAGGAGTGGGGGTTGTAAGGGATGCCTGAAATTAAAAATAGTGATATTTCGTTTTCTATCGTTTTTTTCGGCAAATATGTACATGACAAAAGTTGTTTATTTTGTAATTTAGAGTAACTTTTGTTCTATTTACTTTTGTCTTATAGCAAGTATAAACGAGATATACACTGAAAACTAAAACGGTAGCTGAAAATTGTATTTGACACTAACGATTGGACGAAACTTAACATAACTCGGCATGTGAATTAGCAATAATTCTTAAAAGATTATAAGCTATATTAAATTTTGTAGGTTCAAACGGGAGGGGGGGGGATTATAAGAGAAGCCTGAAATAAAAATTCGCGACATTACATTTCCTGTTCGGTTTTAAGTCACTGTTGTTCTTTGTACCGTATCAAGGGAAAGAATGTTTAATTCAAACATAGTTTGGCGGACAGTATACTTTCTATGATTATGAATTATATATAAAAAAAACTACATTCACAGGAGACGGGAAATATAAAAATATTGTGGAAAGTAAGGGCTTGCCAAAAAAAATACCATCATCATTAAACCTCAAATGAATTCCCGAGCGAAGCCGGGTACCTTAGCTAGTATATATATATATTGTGTGTGTGTGTGTGTGTGTGTGTGTGTGTGTGTAAATTATATCACGCACATCATACCCAGCTATTTTCAAATCTTTTTAAATTCTATCTAAAGAAGGAATAGCTATTAGAATGTCATATGATGTATCCCATAGATTCTAATATTCTATATGTGTGCGATGGAATGTGCTGCTTATTTTACGTGGACCAACCCTGCGTGACGAACATTTTTTGAAAGCTATCCCGTCTTCAATTAATGAATCTAATATTGATTATTGAAACACAAATAAATATATTACTATTAACTCTTTCAAAATATTCAATGAATAGAATAACAGGTAGAGAGAAAAGGAATTATTTTGATGAGAGGATAAAGTCAATAAAAGAAATTATTTTACTGTTTTTATTTATGTTTTAATAAATAATGTAAATACTTAGTAATAAAAATGTATTTTAGAACAATAAAGAAAGTAACTTTCTTTGCAATTACACTGAACATAAATTTATTCAAATGAGCCAAATTTATAATCTGAAGTAAAATGTTTTACTACAGTCATCATCATTTCAAAAGGCTGATACATATCATGAGTGATACATATTTATTTATTTTTGAATAGCCTTAGAGCACAACAGTTCAGACGCTGGAATTCATTGAATTCAATTAAAATTATATTTTATTCCATTCAGTATTATAATAAAACAAGAAAGTGACATGGAGAATATTTTTATAACATCTATACTAATTGAAAAATTAGTTGACGTTATTTATCAATTGAAAATTACAAAACAAAACTATACAAGCTTAATAACTACAACTACGAACGAAACTAAACCAGTTCAAAAAATTCTTGAAGTTGTTGGCTTATCTCCTCGGAAACGATCCTCAATCCAGCTGAATTTATTTGCATCATCAACTCTTATTGTACATCTTTGCATTAGCAAGCTGGAGGGCTAAACATTTCCAAGGATTTCTGAAGCTCCGCAGCTGTGTATCGCTTGCACTTGTATTTCAGTACATGAACCCCAGGAGGACATTTTTCCAAAACCATTATAGGCTTCCCTAAAATTAAAAGGAAAATATATTTATTATGCTTTACATACTACGAAGACTTATAGAATGTACCTATTTTTTAAAAAACATGTTTGATTGTGACAACTACTATGTCGTCTTAACGAGTGTAATTTAAGATGACATGCATCTTTTCTCAAATATTACACATCAAAATGCCGTTTTAATGCTACTAATTTATCCATGGACTCATATCAGTAAACTAAAAGAAAAGGCACAAGAAAAAAAAATGGAGGGGGACAAGAACAGCTCCTTACCAACTTCTTGCTCCCTTGATGGCTAATAACGTCTTTATGTTAGTTGGAAAACATTTTTTAAACATCCGTATTCCATGCTTAGAAGGATAATTTTTTTTGGCCTTACTTAATAACTTAAGTAATATTCGATTTTACATTGTTTCAAAAAATCATGATTCCCTGTGTTTAGAATTTACCCGAATATTTGTCGTAATATAATATGGTATACCGTTTTGACTTATTAAATACCTCGTATGTCAAAATAGTAATGTATTATACCATAAGTCGTCAGTATATTGAAGAAAATCTTGGACTTTATAGCAGACGTTTCAAAATTAGTAATTAGTTGAATGCACTCGATAGACAAGTCATTGTCCAATGAATATGTATACCAAATTTCAAGGGAATCCAACCATTATTGCACATCACTACCGAATTACACTCAACAATATGATTCGGAAACGTTCATCAGTCAGTAGCTTAAATTACATAATTAAAAATTTGAAATGAAAAGCTTTATGTCTGAAGGATAGTTTTATACGAAATTGAATACCATCAAAGATGTTTAAATATGTAAGAAATCTCAAAAGCTTTTGACGCTGGAATTGACCCAGATGTTCATTGAAAATACTGTAGCAATATGAGAGTGTAAATTAGATGAAAAAAGACAACAGAAAGTAACGGTGTAGAAGATATTTTTCAAATTATAATTTCAAATATAATTTCTTTATAAGGCTCTTCTAAAGGACCACTTACACTAAGAAATAGGTATACAAAATTTATGATTATATATATATATATATGCCCATATTAATCATTTTGATTAACAGTAAAGTATTCTTATTTAACAATAGATTTGGATTTCAACACAAATTGGTTCTTACCATCTTCTCCAGGTGCTATGATATCGTTTGGAGAAACAGGGGGTTTCTTTTCTAGGCCTCCGATTCTATCAACAATTGGTTTGTAAAGCCAAGGTATTCTAGGACAATGGCACACTTTCTTGTCATCTAACGGGACGTCCTTGTTGGTATTTACACCTTTATCAGGTTCTGCTTCACCGGGACTCTCCCCTGTTGGTTTTTCATTGGGAAGTCCCAGTCCTTCGTCAGGTCTATTGGTTTCAGATTCGTCATCAGGGCTGTCTTCAATTCCATTGGTATCCTCATCAAGAGATTCCTCATTAGAATCACCCTCGCCTCCAATGGAACCCTTGGTATCAGGTTCTTCATCAGAGTCATCTGCACCTCCATTGGTGCCTTTAACACCAGGTACTCCATCAAGATCCTCTCGACCTCCACCGGCACCTTTCTTGCCAAATTCTGCGTCAGAAGCGTCGTTACCGTCCTTGGTATCATGGGTACTAGGTTTTTCAAGAGGAACCTCTCCACGTCCATCGCCACTGCCATCACTAGATTCTGCACCTCGATGGACTGTATCTTCATCAGGTTCTTCATCCTCGGCATCTCTATCATCAAGTTCATCATCCCTGGATTCTGCATCAAGGTCCTCCTCACCGTTATCAAGTTGCTCATCCTCGGAATCTGCATCAAAGTCCTCCTCCCTTCCATTGAGCCCCTCATCGATGGAATCTGCATCATTATCCTTCTCATATCCATCTGATTCTTCATCTTCGGGATTCGAAACGCCATTTCCATCAGATGTTTCGTCAAGATCCTCTCCACCATTGTCATCCTCCCCTGAAGATTTATCATCAAGTTCCTGTTCAGTTCCGTTAACACTTTCGTCTCCAGAACTTCCGTCAGAATCCTCCGCATCTCCAATGGAAGCCTCGTGTCCAAAATCTCCATCAGGATCCTCTCGAGCTCCATCGGAACCCTGCACATCAGAGTCTGCATTTGCTGGCAACTCACCTCCATCGGCACTCTTGTCATCAACTTCTGCATCAAGCTTATCTTGACGTCCATCGGCAACTTCATCAGTAGATTGGGCATCAGACACATCTTCATCTCCAATGGTACCCTCATCACCAGAGAGTGCATCAAGATCCTCTTCATTGTCTCCATCACCCTCCCTACCAGGTTCTGCGTCACTATCTCCTTCACCATCATCGTCAGTCTTTTTATTAAACTCTTCATCCGAACTCCCTTTACTACCTTTGTCCCCGACTTTTGCATCAGATTCATGTTCATCTCCCTTATTCTCAGATTCGGAATCAGGGCCCTCATCATCTAAATTAGAATCCGGCTCCAGTTCATCTTCCTCCTTCCCAGATTCTGAATCAGGACCCTCATCATCATCACCACTCTCCTCATCATCTAAATCGGAATCAGGCTCAAGTTCATCTTCATCATCTTCCTTTTTCCCAGATTCTGAATCAGGACCCTCGTCATCATCATCATCATCACCACTCTCCTCATCATCTAAATCAGAATCCGGCTCAAGTTCATCTTCGCCATCTTCCTTTTTACCTGATTCTGAATCAGGACCCTCATCGTCATCACCACCCTCCTCATCATCTAAATCGGAATCAGGCTCAAGTTCATCTTCATCATCTTCCTCCCTCCCAGATTCCGAATCAGAACCCTCATCGTCATCACCACCCTTCTCATCATCTAAATCGGAATCAGGCTCAAGTTCATCTTCCTCCTTCCCAGATTCTGAATCAGGACCTTCATCGTCATCACCACCCTCCTCATCATCTAAATCGGAATCCGGCTCAAGTTCATCTTCATCATCTTCCTCTTTCCCAGATTCTGAATCAGGACCCTCATCGTCATCACCACCCTCCTCATCATCTAAATCGGAATCCGGCTCAAGTTCATCTTCCTCTTTCCCAGATTCTGAATCAGGACCCACATCGTCATCACCACCCTCCTCATCATCTAAATCGGAATCAGGCTCAAGTTCATCTTCATCGTCTTCCTCTTTCCCAGATTCTGAATCAGGACCTTCATCGTCATCACCACCCTCCTCATCATCTAAATCGGAATCCGGCTCAAGTTCATTTTCGTCATCTTCCTCTTTCCCAGATTCTGAATCAGGACCCACATCGTCATCACCACCCTCCTCATCATCTAAATCGGAATCAGGCTCAAGTTCATCTTCGCCATCTTCCTTTTTACCTGATTCTGAATCAGGACCCTCATCGTCATCACCACCCTCCTCATCATCTAAATCGGAATCAGGCTCAAGTTCATCTTCATCGTCTTCCTTTTTCCCAGATTCGGAATCAGGACCCTCATCATCATCACCATCCTCCTCATCATCTAAATCTGAATCCGGCTCCAGTTCATTTTCATCATCTTCCTCCTTCCCAGATTCTGAATTAGGACCCTCATTATCTTCACCACTCTCCTCATTATCTAAATCGGAATCCGGCTCAAGTTCATCTTCTTCATCTTCCTTTTTCCCAGATTCTGAACTAGGACCCTCATCATCTTCACCACTCTCCTCGTCATCTAAATCGGAATCCGGCTCAAATTCATCTTCGCCATCTTCCTTTTTCCTAGATTCGGAATCAGGACCATCATCATCACCACCCTCCTCATCATCTAAGTCAGAATCAGGCTCAAGTTCATTTTCTTTATCGCCCTTCTTCCTAGATCCCGAATCGGGGCCCTCCTCATCTTCCGATTCACTCTCTAAATCCGATCCTTCATCTAGATCTTCATCACTCTCCTCATCATCAAAATCTGAATCCGGCTCAAGTTCATCTTCATCATCACCCTTCTTCCCGGGTTCTGAATCAGGATCATTCTCATCTTCCGATTCACTCCCTATACCTGATCCTTCACCATTTCCATCATGCTTTGGATCATCTCCATCAGAATCTGGTTCAAGTTCGTCCTCACCCTTGTCATGAGATCCTGAGTCAGGACGTTCGTCTTCTCCCCTTTCGCTTTCTGATTCGTAACCTTCGTCTAAATCTTTATAATCTTTATCGTTCTTCTTTGTAGGCGATTCCGTATCTTTAACTGAATGCCCTGGATCTGCGGAGCATGTTGTTGACGAAGCTTTCTCTAAGTTAGTGCACTGCTTTAATCGTGCGTAGACTGTGACCAAAGCATCTATTATTCTTCCAAATACGTCATCTTTTTTTAATTTCTTACAAGGAATCAATGGTTTTGCTTTTATTTCTGTTGTGTTGGTGGGTATTATAATATAATTTCTCCCGCTACTCCCTTCACTGTCTTCTACGTATACTCGGCTACCATTTGAGTGAACTGCTTCTTGTACATACCTGATACCTCTCCGTTCACCTGCTCAAAACAGAAACTATTATTTTTTGCTTAACATTTTTTAAAAGTAATAACTTTAATAAAACAAATATTTAAGTAAACTTAATTTTTCTATACGGTTTTCCTGGATTATACAATTTTAGGTGACATTTCAAAACGGCATTCTTTTGGTGTCCCGGGGGTAATACAAACCATTATCAAAAGAAAAGATGTACGTAAGTAAAAGTATAGAATAACTAAGGGATACTTAAGGACAATTATGTGAGGACCATTAAGAAACGGTTATGACAAAAATCCTCCCGAGAAAAAAAAACAAGTACAGAGTAGAGTACAAAAAAAGAAAAGATGGGGTAAATATTCTACATAATAAGGAAACATACGAAAATAATAAACAAAAGATTTAGAAACACTTTCAGGCTTGGGGGAGCCCAAAGTCCTATAAGGTTTTCATAAGCCTGAGGGACGATTACAGCCGTCATACAGAATTGTACATAGACGTGTATAGTAATGTTCTCAAGCACAACAGCCAAATCAGGAATAGTTGGATCCTGTACTTTAATTTAGGAAAAAGTGGAATATGGCAAAATTACGTCAGGAAGTGATGATTGAGAGGATGAATTGCGTTTGGACGGGGAAGAAATAAACACTATAATATCTTCCTTCAAAAATCATAATGTGCCTGGACACGATGTTATTCCGTTTGGGAAAATCTGTTACTTTGCAAGGTTGCATTGGCAGCTTATAAAAATTTGAAGACTATGCCCCGCAATACGGTTGTTGCCCAATGAAAACAACGTCCATCGCAAACCATTGTAACCGGGAAACTGCAATCCGACGTCATCCCTGATAAACTGAAGAAATAGAACCTGAAATATTCAATAATGATTACAAGGCTGAGGTCCTCATCATGAGGCTGATTGGTCTATTTTCATAAGCATCAAAATTGGCCCAAATTCTGTATCACATGATGTTATTACTGAAAACACGATATCAAAACATAAGACTGTGGGATATAAGCGAAATTTGGAGCATCTAGGGACGCGCAAAGACCTCACGAAAACAAAACTACATTTTCATAGAATGTCGGGCAGAAATTAATCTGACTTTGTTATATAAATCAAGTATTAACGCCCAATAACCTAAGGAAGTAATAAGCATTTCAAGTTTTTTTTTTTCAAAAATCAGTAGCGTGAGTAAACCCTGAATAACTAATTTCCTTTACAGGAAATCTTTTGAAAGACCTTTCCACAGATACAGACCAAAACTAAGCAGATTCCCCACCTACTGGAATGACACACAAATGACGACTTAATGTATTATATTCTGTAGAGCCCTTTAAAATGACTCTATATAAACAAGACTTCTAATTTAAGCAAGAAATGAGATGTTTAGATGCATTTTGGTCCTATTAATAATAACGGAGATATTTCGAGTTTACATTTTCCTTTTCTCTATACTTTTTTTTCCGATTCAGCCCTCGAACGAACTTAATCTTTAGTTTTACATAACGTTTAAAAATCGAGTGTCGATCTTGCAAAAATTGTTGCCAATGGAGCTTTAACGCACACAAACACATAGCCTTCTCCTAGGCAGTATCAATGGATATTTTCGAATATCTAGTCAAGATTAGAACCTCAATTCTGGGATTAAGCAAAATCTACTTAACGTATTGAGTTAATTGTAATAATTATATCTTACCGTAATGCGAGATATCTGAAGAATCTGAAGTCTGAAACGAAAGGAAAAAGTATTAGCGTTCATATGTTACTCGTAGCCAAATATATGTAAGAAAGGCTATTAGTTAGCCTTGGTCAGTTTTTGAACTTTTTTTCAATTTCATAAGAACAAACGTCTGTATATTGAAAACATTAATTTTCTGGTTTTGTTTTTTCAACGAATAGCTCTTGAGGTATCGAGAAAAGAATTTTGAATCAGAAGACATCCCTCCAAAATTCATGTGACGCCAGTTAACCCGAAACATTGATTTATCGACTAAGTCTTCGTTCCGGCGTTTCTCTTATTCTTTCAAGATTTCTACAGATATTTATAAAAAATTGTATCATATATATATATATATATATATATATATATATATATATATATATATATATATATATATATGTGTGTGTGTGTAAAATGTACAGAAAGATGTAAATAAATCTATATATTCAAATTTATTTTCTCAATATCTCACAATCTATTCGTCTATACTTCTAGCATACTGTTAGTAATAAATTGATTTTTCTGTTGAGGTGTTTTGTTAATGAAGTTATTAATTATCTACTAGCCGTCTCGGTTATCAAGCTAGCCTGAAATTAAATACTGCAGAAGTTGAGACATTACCCAAATAAAAACTTGGCCTCTAGCCGAAACAAACCACAAACCTGGATTAGCAGGACACTCTCTTTAATTCCTTGGTTATTGCAAGTTAAAATATTCTGTGTACTGATATAAAGGAAAATTACGACAAAAAATGTGTAATTCTATTTATTAAATTAAAAAAAGAATTGCTAAGTTAGAAAGATGACTAAGGATTTATCACTCTATTTATATCGCACAGACATTATTTTAAAGACCTTGGAAATCTGTAGAAAAAGTTCAAATGGTTTCATTAAGAGGCTTTGTGCAAGTACACCCAGGTCATGTCATACCCTGTACAATGTCATATTTGTGCCTTCGCAGATAATGACAAAATTTTTACAGATACTTTAAGGTACATTTTCTTTTCCTTAATTACGGGTGCTCTATGGTGAGGGCATTTGCACTCAATACTATGCTGACTGTCTTTTATTGATATCTTTGTTTGACTAATATACTTCAAGGTTTCCTTTTTGTTTTGACATAAATTTTTTGGAAACACTAATCCCTTCTAGTTTATAAATAATTATCTCTTAAACTCCTAGCCATGTCCTGCCGAGAAACCAGGCTTTATTTATTTTTAAAATAAAGGATTTTTTTTTCTTCTTTATTTTATATGGGTTCCTTCCCATTTGGGTTTGCAAGGTGGATTTGGATGCTCGTAGCACTCGAGAAGATAAAACGTCAGTTACCTACCTCCCCCCAGAAGGTTGGAAACTAGAATCTCAAAACTCATATTTCAAAGTTGGAAGTTAGTCAGGTCGAAGAAACACGAAAACCGCCTGTGGCTAATTAAAAAAATTACCCCGCTCTGGAATACTCCAAGCAGAAAAATCCGAAAAGAGTAGATTGTTCTTGCTCATATTCGAATAGGACACAACAAATTAAGACACAATAATACCCAAAAATAATTATAAGATTAACACAAATTCGTGATGGCTTTAATTAATTTACCTAATTATATAAATAAATATAATATGTAAATAAAGTTTTATTAAGAAGTATCTATGCAAGATAACATTTTAAATGTTTTCTTAATAAATTAAGTAATGTAAAACTAAATTTCAGGGAAAATAAACTGTCATTAGATTTAAAAGAGTACTTCTATTATTTTATTTTTCAGTCTTAGTTGGGTAATTTTAAGATCTCCTGATAGAGTTTCGTGACAAGTTGTATCGTAGCTACAAAAACATTATTAGCTTAAAAATTATTTTAAATTGTTTTTTATATTATTATTCCTCAGTTCCCTCTCTGTATTGAGATCAAATAATAATAGACATGTTTCAACATTTTTAATTCCGGGCAAAATCAGTTCTGCTCTCTATTTCCCTTGTAAATTATGAAGTATTAAATTTGGTGAACATTTAAATCTTAATTGTTAGAACTATACAAAAGACAATTGAAACAAAGTGTCTACATTTTGAATTACAATATTCTGAATTATTCCCAGCTCAGGTTCCAAAATATTCAATATTTACGATTTCAACGCGATATATATGGATAATTCTTAATTTATTCCATTACATTTCGTTTCAAGCTTGTCAAAAATGACAATAATCAAAACGCTGTTTTTTTCTGGTAAAATAATGTATAATATATTTTTATTTTAAATATTTTCATATACCTGTAATAATCGTAATTTTGTTTCTCTTGGTTATAAAATATTCAATTATTTTCCAAAAAAAAAACCATTATTTAGCAGTTATTCAACATTAGGCATTGATTGAAAAAAACAGTTGTTAACGAAAATAGCCATTTTACTTTCTGAAAAACTTCTCTATGCAAAAAAGAAGAAGTAAATACTAAGTATGTTTTTAATACAATTCCATCGCCCAGGAGCTGAAGAAATTAAGCCGATTTCCCACGTTCTAGAGTGGCGCGCAATTTACGTCTTACCATATTCTAATATTTTTTTCTTCCTAGGGTCGAACTCTAAGACAACGAGCACTGAAATTTAAGCCCTACGAAAAAAAAAACGTTTGATATTCAACAAAAACGTGTGAAACTCACTTGAATGAACTAGTTAGGTACGTACACTACCACGAAGAAAACTATTTCTACTTGTTGAAATTATCATAATGTGACTTAAAAACAGAATAAATATTGTTAAGCTCCTGTTGAATGAATATTTTTTTCAAATAATTATCTAACCATTGCAAGTTAGAAGTAGATTTGTAAAAACGATAAAAGTTACTTACATAATAAATAGGAGAAGACAATAAATAAAATTCTGAAAAAACTATTTGACGGGAAGGGGTGCTGACCATAGTTTCATATGAAAGTAGGTTAAATACTAATCCAAGGCCGGGAGGGCAAAGGCTAACGGGAAGATATAGGGATTGAGTATTAACAGTACTAAATCAAATAATCGAGCCCGTCAAAGGTAAACAAAAATCTTTAATTTTACATGAAATGTTTAAGTATACAGTTTGACAACTATTGAACAAAAGTTCACCACGCAGGGACTGCCTAAATTAAGCGGATTTCTCACATGCTGGACACACTACTGGACTACTACTATCTAATTATTGCAAATATCTCCATAAATATTATCTAATTAGAGAACGGCAATAATTTTGGAATGACAAGTTTGTCGCAGAATGCTATGGATTTCATAATAACTGAGATAATTGAATTTTTTTTATTTTACTCTCCTTCTTGTCCCTTGAAATTCTATCCATCTATTCATTGAATATTTATTCCATTTTTCACTTTGCATATGCTGGAAAAAAAAACGAATAACTCGAAGCATCGTTTGATCTACACTTTAGCACTTATTGTGCTCATTTTCGGCTGAAGACTGTGATAAATGTGATTAATATAGTTAAATATTAAATCTGGTGAGTATATTACTCCCAGGATGGAGAAATTAACGAAAACTGAGTAGGTATAGCGAATTTGCTTTAGAGCAATTATAGAAATATTTGTTTAACTCTTCAGTTCCTAATGCACCCTCCAGGGTGCACCTCTTTTTTTTCTTTTCTTTTAAATGTTCAACTCGTTTATTTATCTTTAAAGCCCTTCAAGCACACTTCAGTATCTATAGAACGTGCCACAACCTGCCCAAGCCACTAGAATGCTCTCACGAATGAGTATAACCTTCCAAAATCAGCTACCTTCATGTTTTCAAGTGTGATCAGAGAAGCCTGTTGATTTTCAGCCACCATGTCAAACAAAACGTAAGAACTCGCTTTTTTGTGTGTTTTGTTATTATTGAAATAGTTACTGCTTCCAACCGTATCAAAAAAACTGGAGAAAAACAAAATACTTACTCAAACAATCGTGGCTAAAATTAGCTATAATTTTGAAAACACTTTTTTCTCCATAAATTTGGATGCATAGCATATGGAAAAACTAAGTGGAAACAAAGTTACAATCGTGAATGCAATATAGGAATTGGAGAGTTAAGGACCAAAGAAAGGATCTTTAGGTCGCAAAACAGCATTTCTTTATTATTTTATTTCATAAAGCAGTCGTTTCTCCTCCTGGGCACTTGCAATGCTAAAACATACAGGGCAATTTTTTTTATCTTACATCCATAAAGGCAATCCATAATTTTCTTAGATTCCTAAAGTTCTAAACAAACCTTTATTAAATATTCCTTTCAGTCAATATAATCCTAATAAATCTCCTCAGAATAAAAACTCCAACGTCAATCAGCCTTACGAAATGGTAATTTGGCAAATAATATCTAGTATCTTAACAGGTAGGTTCTATAAACCTCATTAGTGCTATGCTATTATTAACTGTGCTCATAAATATTTAACAATAATAAAATCTTAGATTATATTAACCAATTACATATCAATAAAATTAAGAATTAAAAGGTCAATAGTTAGTTAAAATTATCAAAGCCAAAACATTTAAATCTCCTCAGAATAATAACTACCTTTATTTGCCAGAATTATTTTAATTTTTCTAAGACTTCAGCATAATAGGTATTTAAATTCATTGTGTCAATTTTAAATTTGACCACATTCTCCAGGTTTTTGGAAATGTACATTCCTTCTAGAATTTTCTTCTAACCAGACTTTGGTTCTTTGATAATACTTTCACGTTGTCAAATCTAAAATTGTGTTCTGCAATATTTCAGAGCTGCGCGAAGGCAGTTTTATTCTTATTTTGGCCTTGTTTTTTACATCATTCTTGTGTTGATAAATATTTTTTCAAGGTACTGTTTTGTTTCCCCAATGTACTTCTTGGTGCAATTTAGACAACTAATTTCATAAACTATATTTGACTCCAATGCTAATTCAATTTTTTCCTTTAATTTTATAAATGTATCCTTATTTTGTTTCTCGTTTGAAAAGCAAAGGTTAAATTGTTGACACCACACTCCTCGAAGGACCTTTTTATGTTGTCTGACAACCCCTTTAACATAAGTACATTTTACATATTTTTTATTCTCTCTCACTTCTTTCTTGTTTTGTTCCATGTCCCTTGAATAGCCTCCGGACCTTAATTTCGAAACGTTTTAAACCAACACTTCTGTATCATTTGAGTTGGATAAAAATTGTCTCCCAGGATCTTATAAACCTTTTGTTTTACCTTTGGTAAATGAGGTTTATCAGTTAATCTAATTGCTTTATAAACAAAATTATAGATTACATTATTTTTTGGGTGAAAAGGGTGTTGTGATTTAAAATTCAATAAATTATTGCTGATGTCCTCCTTCATTGTCCATTATGTGGTAAAGCTATTCTTGTTGTCTCGTATTACACTCATATCTAGAAATTTTAATTTTCATTCCGATTCATACTCAACCGTAAACTAAATATTTATGTGGACACCATTGAGCACAGTAAGGAAACTCTTTACATCCTCCCTATTAATAATACACCATATGTCGGTAATGCATTTCAGCAAGACTTTATTTTTTACCTCTAGTTCCCTCAAAGCTTCCGGTATGAGATTATTTAAAACAATCCCAGAGAGGTTAACTGATAATACACCATTGGCAACCCAAACGGTTGTCTATATATGTTACCATTAAACTTGAAGAAAACTGTATTCGCAGCACAAACGGATCCACTCTATAAATAATTCTTTATTTTTAAACTGGTGTGAGGCTCAATATTTTCCCATTCACTATTAATAATTTGATATACCCTCTTCAAAGGAATGTTTGTAAACAGTGAAACCACGTCAAAACCTACCATCATATCATCATAGTCAAGTTTCAATGTGTCAATTCTTTCTTTTGCCTCTACAGAATTTTTAACATCAAATGTGTTATGTTTCCACAAATTGTCTAGAGATGGTTTAGAAATTTAGATAGGTTATATAGAGGTCCATTTAAACCATTGACTATGGGTCTGAGTTGGTTATCTTTTTTATGTAATTTGACCAAGCCATCCAAAACATCCTTCGGTGAACTAGTGCATTGTTAATTATATACTTTCTACCCTTATCATCTATATATTTATGTTTGTAAAGTTTCTCCACGTATGTCAATAATTTCTTATTTATTTCATTTAATGGGTTTACCCTACACTCTCTATATGTTTCTTTGCTATTGAGTAAACCATCCATTTTATTAATATAATTATTTTTTAGCCTGTTAATGTTTTTTTTTTTTTGTTTTGTCAGATTTATATAGAAATATTTGTTATTCAAATGGTAAGTAGAACAAATAAGGTACAGCTTAAAATGTCTCAACTCATAAGTTTTTATGTGAAATGTCTTCTGCCCTTTTTATATTTATTAATAAATGATCTAACTTTCACCCGATGTCCATTGCATTATGTTACATCGGGGTTTGAGACCCAGAAAAAGTCCAGTAATTTTGGTAAACACAGCCGCCTACCACCAACTATTTCATCTATTGCGTTAAAAGGTACTCACCGGTAAAGCTAAAACTGCCGCAGGTATTATAATAAGCAGAAAATGCCGAAGCATTTTGACTGACGAAAGGGTATCCTTCCAGGGCCTTTATAGATTTGTCGTCTTTCCGATCACAGTGATAACCAACGTATCGAACAGTTATCTTTATACGTGACATTTATTATTCATTCCAAAATATTATTATTTTTACTAGAATGGGTTAAGGCAGGGGATTTCGCATTCATTTTAATTGGTTTCCCCAATCTAAAAAAATTGGTCACGTATTTCAGAAGGGTCCTTTGTCCTAATATTCCTAAAAGGTGCTTTGTAGGCAATATTTACTTATAATTTAAAAAAAAAGAAAAACATTCCAGGCGAAAAATATGCCCAAGTATATCACAGTGGTTTGGGTTTATCATGTTGCTGTATTATCAAAATCAGCAAAGAAAATAATAGAATGTTATTTCTTCCGTAGCTAGGCGAGGGAGGTAGAGGAGGGGTAACTGAAACGTCACCTTTCCCATAATCCTGGGAATACGATGGCCTCACTCGGTACGTGCTAAATGTACACAGCTTGCCACATCTACGCCAACATCACACATCTGTACACAACATGACTTACGCCTATTTGACAATATTATTATATAAAAAGTAAGAACCAAAATCTATTTGATATTCCAAAACGGCCAATATCTTAATTGATATTTAATTTAAAGTAAACGAAAAATGATTATGCAGAAACGTGAAGATGCTTGTGGGTTTATCTTAAACCTTCAATAAGGGTTTAATATATATATATATATATATATATATATATATATATATATATATATCGTAATTTTTGTTTAATCGTTACCGAACTCGATATTTAATCGCTTTATGTAAAAAGACAGATCAAGTTCGTTAATGGCTGAAATCGGACCAGTGGGAGGGGGCGTTTAGAGAAGGGATTCCAAAAACTCGAAATATCTCTGTTACTATACGTCGTATCTTATTGAAAATTAAATGTATTATAAATTTTGTTATATGCATTTATCCTTGATCTTGAATATTAACCGAGATATTTGCACTCCTACTCATTTCATATTAATAATAAGCTATTATATCATTCCAAGGTTAAATACCAAATATTGTTTTCATTGAACTTCTACGTTGTGAGATATATGCAAATACGTTCGTTGATCCCCCGCCCCCTTCCTTCATTTGTTCTTGGACTACTAAAATTTGATTGATTGAGATAAAAATTATTCTGATTCATCATTATAAATTACAGTACTATACATAGTAAATAGTTTGCAATAAAATTAATATGTTATAATCAAATATATTTCAGTAATTGTTTTTCTTTCCGGTGAAGAATATTTCTGTCTATCTGTTCAGCACTGAGAGATTGGTTGACTTGTTTTTTTTACAATTCAGATGCTTACCGTTGAGAGGTTATTAATATTGACTGAAATATTTCTCATTACCGTATGTATTTCTTCACTTAAAATTCACGATAGTGTTATGTGTTGCCAGTATGTAGATTTATCTATTGTAAGACTTCACAAGGGAAATCTGTTTATTTTTCGCATCGTGATGGACCTTTTACTTCTGCCCCAGGAAATGTAGCGGCGATCCATCTGGGCTTCCACTCACACCTTTTAATATTATATGCGGCTAGGTGCACGAGTCTATGTGAAAATCTTCACTAATTCGTCCTTTCGACTACCGTTGGGAAATATTCCAAAAATGATTAGCTACCTTCTGTGACAGTTTTCATCATTTGTTGGTCCATTTTTTGTTCGGAAGGGTCCGTGAAACATAGTCATTGCAAGTAACTCATGCTACATTAATTGCTTCAAGCCCGGGTCACATAGGATTCTTACTACGGGAGGAAAGGAGAATTGATTTTGAGGTGACATCATTAACAAGTCAATCCAACACTTGGAAAAGTGTTTTGATTATGCAGCCTCTGCATATGATATGATGGGGGGACACTTTCAACTAATATTACAATTTATATTATATCAATAATTTAATATAAATACGAGTATATGTACATATTAGTGTATTTCACGTTACCTCCTACATATTTATAGAGCACATTAAAATAATTCATGATGTAATACTGTTCCCATAGTAAAATATATCTAAGTTAACTCTAACTCTAAGTGGTTTTAGTACCTCCTTAATTTATTATGTTAATTGTCTTAAATATAGTAGAAGGAAAACAAAATGTATTGTTATTAATTACAATGCATAACATGGACTATTTATTACGATTTTTAAATCATAAGATTTGGCTATTTCAGAGAAAATATTACCAGAAACGTTTCTTAAACAATATACTCGGCTTTTTAGATTTTAAATTTAATTCATATTTTGATATTTTTCACAGTATTCCTCTTGTGACAAAAGTACATGAATTCTTCGATAGAGTTATCGTATTAATTATATTCTGATAGTGCGTTTAATAATTTACCTCCAGATGTAAAACTATTTCCTCAGACGTAGTTATGTTTGTGCTTATGAGCCTGGAGGATATTCTCGTACTTGTGTCCCTGTATGTTTGTGCCCTGTATTATTTTTGGAAAATAGGTCAATGTTTTGTTTCGGAAACAGTTTGGATTGGTATTGTATACTATGGATAAAAACACCATTTGTAGAGTATCATTGGTATTTTAGGAAGGCTTAAGATATAGCTCCAGTGTACGTCTGCCTGGCACTATTTTGTTCATTGAAAAATTACTGTTGGCATAAATATGATGATTATTTGCCTGAATTTCTCAAATGTAGCAGAAACTCGGAAATCTCAACAATTTAATTTTAATTCATTAGCAAAATAATGAATTTGGCGAAATTTTGATAAATAATGGTCACAAATAAAAAATAATGAATTCATTTTTTCTTCTGTTACTGATAAAGTCCACTTTTAATTCAAAGAAATCGTATGCTAATCATCTTCATGGTGCAACGTACTTTGTAATCTCCTCCATGTTATGCACAAGCGGAATGAAATTATACACCGACCTTGGTGCTTCATAAGAGGTAATATGGCACAATTCAAAATTTCTTTGACAACATGTCTTGGAGCAACATATATATGCCAGGGCAGGGCAGTAACAACAACCAATAACAGGAATAGCCTCCTACAATCAGCTGATCCATGACCAAATCTGCCATCATAATTGATTTCCAGAAAAAGTACAAACTAGACGATATTAATTATAGAAATTACTAAATATGAATAGGTTTTTCAATTGAATAATTTTACAATACCATTTATATGTGCCTGCGTGTGTGTGTGTGTGTGTGTGTGTGTGTGTGTATGTGTGTGTGTGTGTGTGTGTGTATGTGTATGTGTATGTGTGTGTGTGTGTGTTTGTGTGTTGTTTGCATGCGTTAGAGAGATACTTTTTACAAATATATATTACATGAATGTGTTTTTATTTATCGATTGTTTTAATTTCATAAACTTTGAAAACTATTTTAATTTTTATTACCATATAATATTAGTTTTTATTTATTTTTTATCACCTGTTTATTGCTTTTAATGATTTGTGTTCCGAGTTTTTGTTCAATATTGTTCATTTTGAGTATATTATTTTTACTATTTTGTTGTGTTTAGTTTTCTACAAGTTGCGTTTCTTATTTTTCTA
Organism: Riptortus pedestris; assembly: GCA_019009955.1. Taxonomy (NCBI): domain Eukaryota; kingdom Metazoa; phylum Arthropoda; class Insecta; order Hemiptera; family Alydidae; genus Riptortus; species Riptortus pedestris. The sequence goes on along the minus strand of CM032233.1, from coordinate 50,277,490 downwards.
TTAGTAACTACAATTGTTTTTCTTCTTTTTTTAAAATTTAAGTTAGCAACGTCGCCTACGTTGCGATTACTTAATTACTACTAATTTATCACCTCAAATTAATGAATTCAAGACTCAAATAAGCCAGAAAATAAAAAAAAATAAAAAAAATGACCCAAAAATTAAAAATCAGATAAGGACGACGATCCAACAGTGCTTCCGTCCAAGGTCGGTTATCTTGTTGAAAACATCATAAATCTGTCTATAACAGAAGGCTAATAAATTCTAGTAGTTTCTAACGAGACCACTTTTTTTTGTGATTAATGTACAATAAATGCTTTGTTATTTTTATAGCGCTTTTTGGTACAAATCCATCGAGCAACTTATAAAGTTACCGTAACGTCTTCTTATTTATGTAGGAGTTACCTATGTATATGAGTCTTCATAATTTCTTACCTTCTATGCGTATACATACTTTAGGGCTATGCTCTTCATTTGGAACTGAAATGCCAATATTGTTAGCATTTTTTTTCATTGTGATTATGAGAATATTTTTATTGTCATACATTTTTCATTCTCTAAGTTTTTCTCTAGCTCGAATACGTATTATCCGAGTTACTTGTATTTTTGGGTTTTCAACCCATAGAAAAGCTCATTCCTGCTCATGCGATTTTCGCTAAAGACTGCTATATTCCATGTCCAGTTTAAATTTCAATAATATACTGTCTATATAAACCTAAAAGTGTATGAACATTAAGGTCCGCTTCCCTACCTTCGTCCAATATATTTTTATATCCGTAAACTTCATCATAGATACTAGATATCTATGGCATATTGGCACAGGAATCTATCCAAATGAATTTAAAAAAATTATCGAAACTGAGAACTACTTTTCCCTGACTTTGTTGATTAATTTCCATAGCTCCACCTTCATTACTCCAGGAAACAGCATCGATGACTCTGCACACTACTACTCCCTGATTTCCGTTCACTTGGCCTGGTTATAGATTCCGTTCTTCCTTTTAGTAATGAATGCTCGAAGTAAATAACAAATACCAGGGATACAGCATATTTAAATATTTAATGAAGTGGTGTAATTTTAAGTAAGTCCCAACCTAAAGAAATTCCTAAATTCTTCCTATATACCCTGGAAGAAGAAATGTGTTTCAGGAATGGACCGAATCGAAGTGATGTGAATCGAAATCCCCGAAGTCCTTGTCACCATTTATTTGACCATCTCTACTCCCCCCCCCTCGTCTTCCAGAAAATGGAGGTAAAATTCATTTTCTTCAAAGATCTAGTGGGATCTAATATGAAGAAAGATGATTTACAATATGTAAAAGATAAATAAGAAAATTCAAAGTATTTGACAAATTCATGTAATATAAATGTTGTCCCGTACAGTTTCCCTATCTCGAATATTAACCAAGATAAGGATCAATAAAAAGGCCTTGTCCTCTACTGTTGTTTTTTAATTTGATTCAAAGTGCACTTTCGGAGTCAGCGCTCCATCGTCAGTGCCTGCTGACAAACAAAAACTGTAGTCAATCTAACAATCATAGCATGGCCAACAGTGTAAAAAACAGTCACAAAAACAAAAATAAAGAATAAAAACATTAAAACCAAAATAAATCCAGGATAAAAACAATAGAAAATTTAATAAATAGTCAACTAATAAAATTAAAGAAGTTAAAAACGATAAGCGTCTGTCATAGACTAAATAAAATTAAAAACTAACAAACAACAAAAATTACAGATAGGAAAACTATATAAACGTATCACAGTGGGTGGAAAACTCTAAATATTCCAGAGATATTAACCAAGATAATTGAATATTTTCATTTTCAGCCCCTTAGTAAATCCCCTTTCAGCCATCGCACCTAAACAATAATCCATTAAATCATGAAACATCTTAGTCCAATATTAAATACCGGATATTAATAACGGACTTATATTTTATAAGACACATGCCAATTCGTTCTTACTAGGTAATAAATTAAGATTTTTTGAACTTGACTCATGAATGTTTATTTGCTCTATACCATATTTTAACATAGTCTCCATATCCGCCTCGCTCCTGGCTCAGAATAGAACGTATCCGGGTGTGAGCACTCTTAATGCAAGAGTTGTAAGAAAAATACGGGAGGAGGGTATAAAACGTATAAATATCGAGTTTGGTATCGATCAAACAAAAATTGTGACTGTCAGAGAGATAAAAGATAAACAACTTTTATTACGTGCATATTTGCTGGAAACCCAATAGAAAACGAAATAGCACTATTTTTCATTTCAGGCCTCCCTTATAACCCCCACTCCTGTTCGAATCTAGAAATTTTAATATAGCTTATAATCAGGAAGGTGTTAATTCTAAATTAAATACGGAGTTTCGTTTGGTTCGGTTCAGTCTTTTATGCTCTTTAAAATTGTTGACTGTTGAAACTCCATGTTTAATCTTTGTATGTAAAAAGGAAGATCAACTAAATATTACTTATTTTAATGGCTGAAATCGGACCAATGGGAGGGGGAGGGGGTGTTAAAGAGGGGATTTTGAAAATTCGAAATATCTCCGTTACTACAAGTCGGATCGAAAAAATGTATAGAACCAATCGTATTGCAAATTAAATGATCTATAAATATTGTTCTTTACATATTTTCTGTATCTTGAATACTAACCGAGATAATTGGATTTTATAGTTTTCAGCCTTCAGCAAACCCTCAGTTCTACTCATGTTAAACTAACAATACTCGATTATGTAATAAACCACAATATTGGAACCTTAAATACCAAATATTGTTTTCAAGAGACCTTTATTATACGACATATCTATATGTTCTGGTGACCCCTCCCCCGTCTTAAGTTTTTGGACTACTTAAATTTGATTGATTGGTATAAAAATTATTCTGATTCATTTTAAATAACAGTACTAGATATAGTAAATAGTTTTCTATCAAATTAATAGGTTATGTTCTGATATATTTCAGTAATTGTTTTTCTTCCGGTGAGAGTCGGGTTGTCAGACCTGTACATTTCAGACGCTCCCCTCCAGGAAGGGAAAGATTTCTTATTACCGTCTGTATTTATTCACTTAATATTTAAGGTGGTGTTGTGTTACCATTATGTAGATTTATCTATTATTTAACTTCACGAGGGAAATCTGCTTAGTTTACGCAGCCCCTGCATGAGAGACTTTTTTATTAAAGATGGGAAGATGCCACTAATGTCGTGAATCCGGTTCTTAAAAATAAAGATTTAATGCATGAAGACTAAATCTTTCTAAAGTGGTGAATTCTACAACATCGATCACTCCAATTATTCTTATTGTAAGTCACATCGTTAAATATTATATAACGAATATTTTGAAATTGTAGTATTCTACAATTTTTAATGTATGTGTTTTTGTGTTGTTTAAATCGAAAATGAACAGAGTTATTTGCAATTTTTAGCTTTCTGGCGGAAGTAAGTTTCACTCAAACTCATCCTACATTAATATTACGCCAACGTATCACGAGATATCTTTTTTCAAGCTTAAATACGACGTATTGTTTTTATTGGACCTACATGCTACGTTAGTTACACAGAAGAATTCGTAATGTGGCATCATTAATGAAGATTCTAATCACTAGAGCCATCAATTTTCATTTCTTCAGTACTATACGAATATTAAACCGTTTCATATAAAATTAAAGACTATGATATTTAAAATCAAAATTTGTAGTTCTCCGTTAGTATGCATCGGATCGAAAATATGTTTATTAAAAAAAGTTAACAAAGTAATATTCTATACATTTTAGCAGATTTCCCTTAAGGGGAATCAGCCATTGAGGTCGTACTCATGACATGATTTTCAAAAAATTTCTTCAAATGTCCATCCATCCTACACAGGAGATGACGAAAAAGTCCGCCTACCTAAACTAAGAAGATTTCCCACGTGAAGTTTTACAATAGAGAAATTTCAGGAGAGCCGAGCAGTTAATGACACGGCCGAACTACCTTTTGGCGGGAAAGTCACTTCGTCCGTTAGCCGCCCAGATTTAATAAAAATGCAAATATCTCGGTTAATATTCAAGATAGAGAATAAATGAAGTAAATTTAATTTGCAATAAGATTGATTCTGTACAAGTTTTCGATCCGACGTATAGTAACGGAGATATTTGGAATTTTCGAAAAACCTCCCCTATAAACTCCCCCTCCCACTGGTCCGATTTCAGCCGTTAACGAATTTGATCTTTCTTTTTACATAAAACGATTAAATACCCAGTTTGGTGACGATTAAACAAAAATTGCGACCGCTAGAGCGGGAACAGACAAATATATATATATATATATATATATATATATATATATATACAGTTTTGAACGGACCTCATTTCCGTCATCTCCTAGGTAGGATCGATGGACATTTGAAGAAAAATTTCGAAAATCTCGTCATGAGTACGACCTCAATAGCTGATTTCCCATAAGGGAAATCTGCTAAAAGCTGTTTTGCCTTAAGGCTAATAAAACTATAGAATTTGTGAATCATGGAGACCCTCATCATGATTCTTAATTTCATGACAACTTGAAACACACAAGATTACAGCACATAGAAATTAAAAGTCACTCTTCTTATAGGCGATAGCCGAGAAATCGAAGACAACTGCCACTTATCTGCCTCCCTGGTCTCAAGTCTACTTACGGTGCAAAGCACGATAATTGAAAATTCTTTACTTTTGGTCACAAAAATGATAAAAAAAAAAAAAAATTCCTTTCCTTCGTAAGAAAGTCTCAGAAACGATATCCAACATGAGTAATAGAGGGGAATTAGACTTATAGTTTCATTTCAATTGAAATTTAATTTGTTTATATGTGGCTTTGGTATATCATATACCTAAATTTGGAAGTTTTGTACCTATTAGTTCTCTAGGTATTAAAGAAAATCGTTGACTATATCACTGATATTTCTGAATTATAAATTCTTTTAAAGCATGTCTGGTTATCAAAACTCTACCAAACGCTAAACAGCAACGAGCCAGTGTATAATAAATATTTATCATGTATTTCAACTCGATCTAATGGTTTCAGTGACCGCTAAACTGAAAAATTCGTATCATCGTGAAACGTAGAATTCCGTCTAATGCTAATCCATAATGTGAAATTAATGTTACAATGACCTGGCATGCTAATGAGGTTCAAAACATAGGGCACAAGTCTCTAGGTCAGTGTATATGATAAGGTCCATATTATTTTGTCAACAAGTAACCTATAGTCAATCAATAAGTTTGAATATCAGCGAATTCCATGGAGGTAGGTCACGGAATCAGGTGAGATGCCCTCATTTGTGTTATGAAAAATACCGATTCTCAAACATGACATCATATTGAACAAATGAAGACAAAGACTTGAACTTTATTGTCAGTAGCACGAAGGGGAGCGGGGAGTAAAAAGGTCTAATGGATAAAATAACTCAATTATTTTAATAACAATTTATTTATGGAGCATTCATTATCGGTTAAAGAAACAGACAGTTGGTGATCCTAATAACCTAGGAAGAAAAATTCTGAGAATTTCGGATGGGTTAAAATATGTACTAGTGGATACATGGATCAGTAGCCTCATACAAAAAGACATACTAATTTTTGGAGGGTTCTATTCTCTGGCTGCTTCCTTTCCCGCCGGTATAGTTTGACATATAATAACCTCTTTATCGTTTGCCAAAGAAAATAATACAAATATATTCTTATTCTGTGTGAAATAGTTACTATAAAAAATGAATCTGACAATTTAAAGTTATACTCATTTTTGGTTCAACTAAATTAATAGTTTTTCAATGTTTTTTCTTTGTTAGTTCTCATGATCTTACGGAAAACCATTATATAATTCAGGTATTTCTTACATTTCATAATTACTGATATTTTATGGACTTCCAATTACAGAAGCTTTATCAAAAACAATACAGCAATGACGGAATATCAGCTCATTCTGACCATTAATGCGATCGCTATCAAATTACCGACAGACGAAAATAAAAATTCTTTCTGGTTCAACAGTCAGGACTCGCTCATTCTCGTCAACAATGATAATTATTTAACTAATTATAGGTAGGAACACTACCGAACTACATTAGAATGAGTAATGCACGCCATTATATTTATGGTGCTTGTTTCTAATTAGCACACAAATGCAAAAATTGGTCACACGATATATATATACATATGTATATATATACACTAGCTAAGTTACCCGGCTTCGCCCGGGAAATCATTTGAGGCTGAATGACGCTGGTAATATAGCTTTTAATCATGGCAGAATTAATGCTAATTCACATACCGAGTTTTGTTAAGTTCGGTTCAATCGTTAGTGCCCAATAATATTATTGGCTCCCGCTTTAGGTTTTAGTGTAAATCTCGTTTATACTTGGTTATACGACAAAATTGAAAATAACAAAAGTTACTCTAAATAACAAAATAAACAACTTTTATAATATACACATTTTCCGAAAAACCAATAGGAAACGAAACATCACTATTTTTAAATTCAGGCCTCCCTTACAACACCTACTTCTACTCCTCCCTCGAAACGTTGGTACAGCTTATTATCATGGAAGAGTTAGTGCTAATACACATACTGAGTTTTGTTTAGTTCGGTCGAGTCTTTTGGGCCAAATAAAACTGTTGACTTCCGCTACAGTTATTAGCGTATAACTCATCATAACGACAAAATTGAATATTACAAAAGTTACTCTAAATAACAAAATAAACAACTTCTGTTATGTGCATATTTGCCGAAACACCAATAGGAAACGAAATATCGCTATTTTAAATGTCAGGCATTCCTTATAACCCCCACTCCTGTTCGTCTCAGAGAATATTAATATAGCCGAAAGTCTAATTTGGGTTAGTAGTAATATACATGACAAGTTTCATAAAATTCGGTTCAGCCGGTTATGCGTGAAAAGATAACAAACAAACAAACATACACGAAAGAAACAAATTGCAGATATCGTGTCTATGACATGTGAAACGAAAAACTATCGTGAAATTTTGAAAAAAAAATCAATGTACAGACAGAGGTTACAATTTTATATTTATATATACATAGATAGATATATTATGCACATACACACGTGCACGCAAAATACATACGGCATTGGCCGCTTAAAATAAAACGGAGTCGGTAGAAAGGTGCTTTCTAACAACTAAAAAAATGACTAAACTAAAGTAGTTAAAACTTTTGTGATATACAATTCATCAAAATACCAAAACACAATAATAGAATATAAAATCGCATAGAAAACATATTATTTTTAAACATCATTTAAACTATTTACTGAAAATGTTGAAACAACGTAATTATATTAAATAGAACACAACCCAAATTCGCGTGGTTTGTGCTCAAGTTTTTTAAATTATATATCAGCAGATATATGAACTATTATATTTACTTTTACTTAAGTATCGTACTTCAGGGAAGTTGGAACTAATCTTGTTTTTCGTAATTATTTACAACGATTTGCATTGCTTTGAAGGAATTTCACATATTATACACCTAAATGTATACAAATTATATGAACGAATACAGTTAAGTTATATGTATTCAATAATTAATCGTTTACTCGGGCTTGGAATCAACTTCCATTTGTCCCGGTATCAATTCATCCTGTTCTATTTCTACTGGCTTGGTTGAAAATAATTTAATACACTGGGGTATTAACTTTCTTATCCCAGGTAAAGGAGGTATTTCAATCACAATAAATTTCGGTTTTCAGATTTCAACTGAATTATTCGTCTTGACTCTACCTGAGTCCATTTTCATTACTTTCAGAGTGGCGTCTGTTCGTATTTATGTATGTATTTCGAATAACAAAAACGAAAAACCTTATAATGTTGAAATTTCATAATCAACAAGCTATAACATCTAGTTTTGCACCTCCACTTTAGTTCGTAATTGACTGACGTGGAGGAGTGTTAGGGGACAGGGGGGGGGCAAATTAAATAAATAAAAAATGCAGACTTATCTGTGCCTATTACAGATAAAGAGGATTTGTATACAACGTTTTTGTTCATCATAAAAATATCTATAAATTATGTTCTATGATATTTTAGATCCGATATGTTGTATTCAAGACAATGTGGGGTGTATATATATATATATATATATATATATATATATATATATATATATATATACTTGCTCAGATACCCGGCTTCGCCCGGGAATTGATTTGAGGCTGAATGGTGATGCAAAGGCTTTACTTTGCACAATAATTTGACATTTACCCGTCCCAGTGTTTAGGGTTTATACCCGTTGTTAATACTAAAATTAATTTTTTATGTAAGACTTCACTGTCATCCATATTGTCATATTTCCCGTCTCCTGTGCATTATGCATAGATTTCAGTTATTAAGGACAAAATATTAACGTAGATTTGAATTAATTTTTCCAGGTGAGGAACCTGATAGTTCAAATTGGAATGAATTGTTGAGCATATCAGTATTTCTACGCAAATTACTTGCTCCACACATTGTTCCTGGAGAAATGTATAAAACAAAAGTTAATCTAAATAACAAAGTAAACGACTTTTGTTATGTGCATGTTTGTCGAAAAACAAATAGACAATGAAATACCGCGAATTTTTATTTCAGGCCTCCCTTATAACCCACACTCCCGTTCTAACCTAAACATGTTAATTTAGCTTATAATCATGGAAGAATTAATGCTGATTCATATACCGAGTTTTGTTAAGTTCGGTTCAATCGTTAGCGACCAATAAAATAGTTGACTCCCGCTTTAGTTTATAGTGTATGTCTCGTTTATACTTTGTTAAAAGACAAAAATGAATATCACAAAAGTTACTCTAAATAACAAAATAAACGACTTTTGTTAATTTCATATTTGCCGAAAAACGAATAGAAAACAAAATACCGCTATTTTTAAATTCAGGCCTCCCTTACAACCCCCACTCCTGCCTGTCCCTAGAAATGTTTGTATGGCTTATTATAATGAAAGCGTTAGTGCTAATACACATACCGAGTTTTATTTATTTCGGTTGGGTCCTTTGTCACAAATAAAATTGTTCACTTCCGCTATAGGTTTTAGCGTATATCTCGTTTATAATTCGGTATACGAAAAAAGTGTATATAACAAAAGTTACTCTAAATGACAAAATAAACAACTTTTGTTATGTTCATATTTGCCGAAAAACCATTAGGAAACGAAATACCGCTATTTGTAATTTCAGGCTTCCTATATAACCCCCAATCCTGGCCGTCCCTAGAAATGTTGGTATGGCTTGTTATAATGAAAGCATTAGTGCTAATACATATACCGAGTTTTATTTATTTCGGTTGGGTCTTTTGTCCCAAATAAAATTATTGACTTCCGCTATAGGTTTTAGCGTATATCTCGTTTATATTTCGGTATACGAAAAAAGTGTATATAAAAAAAGTTACTCTAAATAACAATATAAACAACTTTTGTTAGGTTCATATTTGCCGAAAAACGAATAGAAAACGATATACCCTTACAACCCCCACTCCTGCCCGTCCCTAGAAATGTTAGTATGGCTTATTATAATGAAAGCGTTAGTGCTAATACACATACCGAGTTTTATTCATTTCGGTTGGTTCTTTCGTCTCAAATAAAATTGTTCACATTCGTTATAGGTTTTTGCGTATATCTCGTTTATAATTCAGTATACGAAAAAAGTGTATATAACAAAAGTTACTCTAAATAACAAAACAAACAACTTTTGTTATTTTTATATTTGCCGAAAAACCAATAGGAATCGAAATATCGCTATTTTTAATTTCAGGCTTTCCTCATAACCCCCACTCCTGTTCGTCTCAGAGGATATTAATATAGCCTAAAGTCTAAGTTGGGTTAGTAGTAATATACATACCAAGTTTCATAAAATTCGGTTCAGCCGTTTATGCGTGAAAAGGTAACAAACAAACAAACAAACAAACATACACGAAAGAAACAAAATGCAGTTATGGTGTCTATGACATGTGAAACGAAAAGTTATCGTAATATTTCGCGAAAAAAATCAATGTACAGACAGAGGTTACAATTTTATATATATATATAGATATAGATATATATGACTTAAATGAAATATAGAAAAGCAATTTGTTCATAAAATTTCATTGGAGTACAAGAAAGTCAAATATGGTTGTCAAATAAGAATATCAAAAATATTGTTATCAAGAGACCTTTTTTATACGAGATAAATGCAAATATGTTCTGGTGACACCCCCCCCCCGCCTTAAGTTTTTGGACTACTTAAATTTGATTGTTTGAGATAAAAATTATTCTGATTCATTATAAATTACTGTACTAGATATATTAAATGGTTTTCTATCAAATTAATATGTTATGAGAAGTTGGCAGAACTGTTTGCTTACATTACAGACGTTGCCGTCGGGAGGTTTCTTATTATCGTTTGTATTTATTCACATAAAGTCACGGTGGTGTTGTGTTACCAGTATGTAAATTTATCTATTGTTAAACTTCAGGAGGGAAATCTGCTTAGTTTAAGCAGTCCCTGCGTGACGGACCTTTTCAGTTTCCAGTCTTCAGCAAGCCCCCACTCCTACTCATACGAAGTTTACATGACGTGTATTTTCCGTATGAGTATTAACTGAGATCTTTGGTTTTCATAGTTTTACGCTTTCAGTAATCCCCCACTCCTACTTGTGTCAGATTAATAATAAACTGTTATACTTTCGACTAAATGAAATGACTTAGTAAGTTGTTCTTTAGTAAAAACCTGACTGAATGAATATACTTCTGATCAAAAAGTAAAGGGAAATGTTTGTATTATTAAGTACTTAATTGAAATGGTCTATAGATGAATAAATTGTTCTGTAACTAAATACTTTTTTCTACTCAAACTTTGCTGCTGTTCGATATTTTCTGCCCCCCCCCAACAATTTTCCACCTTAGGCTGCATAAATCTATTCCTCAACAAAATAATTCAGTTTGTCTGTAAGTGTCCTGTTGTTTGATTTATTAGCTTTAATTATTGACATCTAATTTTCTTTTCATGCAGAAAATTCAAACTCATTGTCATGTTGCTACTGATCTTTAATTTTTATTTCAATTTTACTTAGTAAGTGATCATTCCGACGCACAGCCGCCTTTAACCAAAGACCTGTACTGACGGGCCTCATCGTACCCGGGGGTCTGTGGTTAGTTCACCTTGTCAGCCTGCCTGTGGATGGGATCTAAGAGATTCATAATCTTTAGTCATCCCCAGGGCCTGTCAGGCGTATATACTCGGTAGACTCCTGCTGATCCATAAGCACTGCGACACTAGCACGCTCAGGTAGCGAACTCGTGAACTAATGTTCTCCCTTGGCGGGGATCGAATATGCAACTATTTTTCTTCAGTTAACTGGCTATTGTGGTAGATGTGCACATACCTTATCTCCTTATGACCACGAGCGCCCCGCTGCTGATGTATCATTTTGAACGTTATTTTGAGGTGAAGACATTAACTGATACTTCATTCTTCAAAATTTGGCAAGGTCTGAAGTTATTAAATCAGTTAATCAATAAATGTACTGGCAATACAGCTAATTTTTAAATTCAGACTAGAAGATCATACTTTCAAAATTAAAATTAAAGTAATTTTTTATAAAATTATCATTCTAACGTACAATAACAAATCCATTAACCATATAAAAGATTCAGATATATTTTATAATTAAATATTGAATATTAATTACTTTTTACTTAATGAGAAATAAAAATGTTTTCAGGCTGATGCGAAAATGGTCTTTGACGTTATTCAGAGAATGGAAGATACTGAAGCTTTCTCAGAAGAGCTTTTGGCTGCTATGAAAAGGCTCTGGCAAGATGCAGGTGTCTTAGAATGTTTTGGGAGGTCAAATGAATATCAGCTCAATGACTCTGCTAAATAGTAAGTTATATAATATATTTCATTAGAAAGAATAATTGTTTTTCTTTTACGAATGGCATCAGGCTAGCTTTCAAAAATGGCACCACAGTTATGTTTATTTGAAGATTTCATTTTCAAGCTGCTTAGAATGAGTGCACTACAGCTCTTGTATCTGAGTAGAAAGTACCGTGACAGCTGATAGGTGCAGTCCACCATTATCATAGTCGAAAACTATGAGAAAACATTATGTTTGTATAAGGATGCTTTTGATTTGTCCCTATACTAACTAGCATATGTCAGAAAATATACACAATTAATTGTTTCCAATCAAACTGGCTCTTTCTATTTACTAAATGAAAAGTATTGACTTCCATTGGGGAACAGAGGTGTTAGAATTGAAAAATATGATTTTGATATGCCTATATTACGGAGCATTTTATTACTTAATTTTGTTAATAAACAGGATTCCTTACTTTCGGGTACTGTTTCTATTATTTAAAAAATCTTAATAAAGGTCCTATTATTGCAAAATTTAGAAATTGTTAATCATTTTCTTCCTTTTATAAATCAGAGAAAATCACCAGGACTCAAACCCTGTTCACCTCTTGGGTACCCGCCAAGCCAGAATATGGAATTGTAGAGAGTTGATTTTGTACTATTTGATACCCTGATTTTGTACACGTTTTCTACCTACTACCTGTGGGGAATCTCCAAATACAACCCCTTTAATGTCAATACTCCTCCAAATGTTAACACTATATTTTATCGATCTACTGCCTTCCTCCATCCTTAAGTAACGATGGAATACACCAATAATGAACAGTTAGTTATTTAATTTAATAATTTGTATGTGTCTGTGTGGGAGGGAGGGTGTGTGTGTGCATGCGTGCGTGTGTGCGAGAGCTAGCGAGAGAGAGAGGGAGAGAGAGTAAAAATTGTATACTTCCAAAGCAATGCAGCTGAGATATGAAAATGTTATTTACTGGCATCCATTAATAATTGGTTAGTATTAAAGGTAACTTTTGATTCTAGTTTTCTTGATGATTTGGACCGATTAGGAGCCAGAGATTACCAACCAACAGAGCAAGATATTTTGCGTACGAGGGTCAAAACAACTGGTATTGTAGAAGTTCATTTCTCCTTCAAAAATCTTAATTTCAAGTGAGTATATCCACTCATATTTTTTTTTGTTTTTTTTTAATTACAGCACATTTACCAATTCACATTATATTTATAAATATCAGAATGAAACATTTAAAAGAAGATTAAATCAAAAATAAAAAGGGGCACATGAATATAAAATCCACATATGTAGACTAAAACTGGTATGGAGAAAGTATGAATAGGACAAAGGAAATGGTAGATCAGAAATATATTCTATGACAAAATTGGCAAACAAAATTGAATCATCACTTTTTACTGAGAATAAATTCCTTCTTTAGCTACAGCAGCTCATGAATGACCAGGACTGGCTACTTTTTATAATGAATATTAATAGTAATGTTGCCATACGTGTCGGTGAAGACCGTCATCACCGACAGGTATGACAACAGTACATTTATACTGGCGGTTATAACCCTTTATTTGAATTACCATTAATAGTAATACTTTTGCACAACAGCCCACTAAGGGACTTGTGGTCATATTGTGATACTCCCAACCATATCTGAAACATTCTTTCTCTAGTATAGTTAACACTTATTCAAGGAGCTCCTTAGTATGGTAAACACTTGTCCAAGTAGCTCTTGAGCAGGAAATAGATAATGCAACTCCTTAATTGAAAAGTTATTGAAAATGCACTGTGTCCCTCACTGGATTCAAACTTGAACCTTATTGTTTAATAATCCAAATTATATCACTAAAAGGAGCTTCACCAACCTCATTAATATTAAATATTCTACCAAGAGTTCTGTGAATTTATGTAATGAACGAAATCAATGACTTATAGAACTAACCAGAACACATGTAAATTTGTTTACTGCATACTTGCAGTTAATAATAATTGATTCAATATAAAAGATGAGATAGTTTCTTTACAATTTTTTTAACCAACATTATTGATAATATTGACAAACATTTGCAACAAAAGCCATGTGACAGGCCTCAGCCCTCACGAGCTATAGAAAAATATCTTTTTTCGCTTTTCACATGTTTATACATGTCTTGACTTCCAAGTAAACACCCATTCCGGATAGTGGGAATAAAATATAAAATAAAGCATGTTGACATTTGGCGACCAGAAGTTGGAAGTCAAAATTATGCAATTCATAAATTTAAATAGCACTTTAGGACTGAAAAATATATTTTAAACAACATTTTCTCAGTAAAACCAATAATTATAAAGTTATTGAAGAATGTATGGTTTGACTTTGAAGTAACCTGTACTTGCAATATTTAAAAAAAATTATGAAAAAAAGTATAATATTATTACACCATAATAGAAATTTCAGCAATGATAGGAATGAATACCGTTGTCAGATGGAATCCTTTGCTCAACTAAACAGTGGACTTTTAAATATGTAATATTTTAATAATAGGGATCTCTTTGTGTCTGTGTTCATGTCTGCAGCTACTGCAGATAAAAGTTTAGTGCATTTATTAGCTCCATAGATCTGTAGAACCCATATTATTTAATTATTTAGTTCTTATAAACATTAGAACTGATCTATTTCTACGCTACCTAAACTCAATTCACCCCAACATTGAGTTCACAATTGCATAAGAAGAAGACAGAAAGATACCATTCTTTAGATGTTCTGGTGGAAAATGGACAGCTTGGTCATGAAGTTTATAGAAAATTAACATATACCAATGGATATCTGCCTACCACTTCACATCACCATTCAGCACAGAATAATGGAATAATTAGGGCACTAATAACCAGAGCTGAAAGAATATCAGAGCCACAGAACCTGCCAAAAGAAAAAGACACCTGTTGTCGGCTCTACTAGAAAAAGGCTTTGAGAAGGAAGAAATAAAAAAAGAATTCATTAAAAAGAAAAAGAAAAGAGTAGCCCAAGTAAAAAAGAACACTGACAAACAGCAGTAATACCTTTTGTGAAAGGTACAACAGAAAAAATTGTAAAAATACTTAAGGGCGAGCCAGTTACATACACCTGAATTGGAACTATCAATCTCAGAGAAAGCCCTGAGGATGCTAGAAGTATGTCTACAAAAATGTCTGCCAGAAACATGAACATATAATCAGTGCCCAAAGACTTAGATTGTAATATGACTACTGTTCATTAAATTTTAAAGTGTTCATCAAGTGTATATATTATTGAAAATAATGAGACTGCTTAGATTTTATAATTAAAGTCCTTTTTCAACATTGTTTCTTCTTGCAGATTATTTGATGTAGGCGGTCAACGATCAGAAAGAAAAAAGTGGATACATTGTTTTGAAGATGTGACTGCCATAATTTTCTGTGTGGCAATGTCAGAATATGATCAAGTTCTCCATGAAGATGAAACAACGGTTTGTATAAAATATAATTTGGGTATTAATTATGATAGCATAAAAATAAAACTTTTTAAAACACCAATAAGAAAAGTATATTAAAAAACGGTCACAACAAATAAAAATAATCCAAATATTTTAGATTCCACTATCATTAACATATTTAACATGTAATTGAACTATAATTATTCATTTAATTACTAGGCACTACAATCCTTCAAGCATCTTGGTCTCTAGCACTCCCAAAACATCCCTCATGTTTCTCAGCCAGATTTCTCCAATCAGATCCCTACTTCCCCAAGTTCTCCTTCCCATCAAACCACTTTTGCCTGGACCTATCGCTCTAATTTCCCCTTGGATAACACATTTTTGAGCAGCCTGCAAGTTCCAAACCAAAAACTTACTTTTTTATGAGTTCAGATGATGCTACTCCGTTGTTCCTGATACAATATCTTTACTGCTCATTGACAACTATTTATCTTTAGGCTCATCTCTCCAGACCTGCTGTGGTGTTCTGACTTTCTTTCTGGCATACTTTTTCATGTGTTTAAACTTGTCTTAGTTTACGCTAAGCCCTAAGCCTCTCACTTGAGCAAACTCTACTAAATCACTAAACAATGTTATGACATTTCAGCAAGTAATCAATAAATCTTCACTATGCAACATTTACTCTATGACTTTAATGTATATGGCACCGTCTGATCACTCCCCCCCCCCCCAAATTGCCACTTTCAGTGTGAAGTTAAATAGTGCCGATGGTAATAGGCTTTCTAGTTTTAAATCCCCCATGTGACCTCAAAACTATCCTGAGGCCTTAATACTGGTTTTCACTTCACAAAAAGTTCTTTCTAGTTAACCTTATTAATCTCATAAGTTTGACCAGAACTATTAGTAATGGTTTTTTATACCCAGATTCAAGCCTTGCATATTTTAGCAGCTCAAAAGTTAAATTGCCAGCTCCTCAAGACTTATTGTCACATTATTTGTCAAACCAAGGGTTACTTTTTACAGAATATTTTAGCATTCACCTCGTTTCTTCTATAAATGACCCATGGCGTCACACTTCTTCCATTGCTGATACTGCTTGTGGTGTCTCTCATTATAACACTTAAGATTATTTCACCAGTGTCTCAGTAGAATAGACTTCTGTCTCATTCTCTTTCTTAGTGCTGGCAGTAACCCTTCATTAACTAGTACCACATAATGTTCTAGCCTACAATCAGTCCCCCTTTAGCTCCGTGAGTTTAGGTGTCTATCTCTGATTAACATGTTGACTATTTAATATCTTGATTGTAATCTGCTCTAATCCTTGTTTCTTAGAGAATCTTCTTATGAGAAACATTTTTACCATGACATTCTTAACCTTAGATAAAGCAAACTCTACCATTTGAAACCGACTATCATAGGCTGATTTTTTTTTGTCTTCATTAACCTATACTTCATTGGCTATTCTTCAATATTTTATCATATGGCTAAGACCATTAGGCATCAGATGATTATTTCACATGTTTCACTGCATCGTCTCAAGGGGCATGTACATGGATACATAATATATTTGCAGAATCTTCCTTTTAATCTGATTCTGTCATCAATTCATCCTAATTGTTCATGCTGCAGAATTTTCTATAACAGCCAAAGGATCTAAATTTCTTCTTCATTGAAATAGCTTTGAAAGAGCTAGAGACATTTCAAAAATATGTGTGCAAGGGATATAGTGACAATATACTAAGCCATGGTAGTTTGTATTGGCGGTACCATGAATATCTATAGAAGTATTTTTTGAAAAGAGTTTATGAAATAGGTCGTGATTATTAAGGACTCAATCTACAAGATTAGGTGTATACCATATACATGCTACATGATGACATGTAGTTAACCTGTCAATATATGTCAAACTGTTCTCAACTACTCCAGTAGAATAACAATTATGAACTTATTTGAATAATTATTCATACTTCCAACTTACGTACTCAACTAAATGATTTTAAATTCAAATTTAATATATTGTATATTTCTGCTTGGAAGCAAAGGATATCATGTATTTTGTAAATATATATATATATATATATATATATATATATATATATATATATAAAATCATTTTTTAAAAAATTGTATAACATCATTATCTTAATTTTAATTAATTTTTATTTATATTCTTAATCTATTTTAAACATTTTCCAGAATCGTATGCAAGAATCTTTGAAGCTATTTGACTCTATTTGTAATAACAAATGGTTCACTGATACTTCAATCATACTTTTCCTGAACAAGAAAGATTTGTTTGAAGAAAAAATAAAGAAGTCTCCATTAACTATTTGCTTTCCTGAGTATGCAGGTAAACATTTCCTCTCATATTAAATATTTGGTTTTACATTTAGTGAAAGCTCAGTAACAATCTGGCTTTGCTTTTAATAGTGTACGTATATTAATTTGACCTTCCAGTGAGTTTCTAGGTATCAAATACATAAGTACATGGATTCCGTCTCATGAAACAGAATCCCATTCTTCAAAAAGATCAGTTTAAAGCTGTCTAACAGTTGTTGGAGGCAATAAACAATGCCAAACGCATCTCTTTATACATCCCATAGGTGTTGGCTTTATGCAACATGGTATTGATGAAGATCAATTCCCTAAATTCTCCATGTAATGGGTGACAATCGAAGCTGTATGCAGTTGAGTATTATCATGCATTATCACAAAGCTATCCCCATTAATGGAGTGAATGGACCATAGAATTCCTAAATGTGCTGTTGTGTAGTCAATGATATATTATGTATGATAATCAGTTTAATACAGGCATGAGTGTTGATTCCTTCTACACACTCATTCATAATTGCCATAAACCAGCTGATAATTATCTGTGAAGAAGACAGTACTCATTGTTCAAGTCATGTGTGATGCTGATTTAGGAAAAATTACCATGCAACTGTATGCATTTCTAATAGTAGAGTGACTTATAGAGGTTTGCTAAATGGAACCTTCTTCTTTCCCCAGAGCATTTGCCGGGAAGTCATTTTCTTAAGTTAATAACAAGCATTTAAGAAAACAACTTAAGTTTGTTGTTTTGTTTTAATTATTAATTGGAACAGTTTAACCATGCCCTAGAAGTGGCAATGACAAGAATAAATACCCCCCAGTGCAGCAAACCCATTCCCTTGGTAATTTTTATGCATTTCCAGTTTTCAATATTTAGAAGGATATTCTGTAATAGGAGTGCAATACCTAAAATTTTAGACGTACGAATGAAACTAATAATTAAACTCTTTGAAGGAAAAGTGAAATATATGCAATATGCCATCTATATAGAGTCACTCTTAAATCTAGAAGCTTTTAAATAGATTCACATTCTAATTTCAATGGATAATGAACATTCCATTCAAAAGTAAATGTGTTTTAATATATAAATGTGTGTGTGTTTCTTTCATGTGTGTGTGTGTTGCTTTCATGTGTGTGTGTGTGTGTGTGTGTGTGTGTGTGTGTGTGTGTGTGTGTGTGTGTGTGTATATGTGTGTGTGTGTGTGTGTGTGTGTGTGTGTGTGTGTGTGTGTGTGTGTGTGTGTGTGTATGTGTGTGTGTGTGTGTGTGTGTGTGTGTGTGTGTGTGTGTGTGTGTGTGTGTGTGTGTGTGTGTGTGTGTGTGTGTTGCTTTCGTGTGTGTGTGTTGCTTTCATGTGTGTGTGTGTGTGTGTTGTGTTGTTTTCATGTGTGTGTGTGTGTGTGTGTGTACAACATGGAAATAATCCCAAAAGAAAGGAAAACCATGAGTAATGTAAGATAAAAATAGGAAAAGAAAACAGATAGAAATATACTGATTTCCAATTCAACAACCTCGAAAATATAAGAAACTGCTGATCAGACTAATTATATACAAAATGATAGTTAGGCCCATGAACATGTATGATGATGAAGCAAGGACTAGATAGATAGATAATTTGCCTGTTAATGCTTTTAGTTATGAGAGTTACTAAACTCAATATTTAAACATTTTATGTAAAACTAATCATCAACTTTGTTAATAAATGAAATTAAACCAGTGGCGATTAGAGAAATGGCAAAATCTACAATTTGAAATATCTCCGTTATTATGAATCGGATTGAAAACTGTAATGTAACCAATATTGCTGAAAATTTAATATTTTTTTATTTCTGATCTATTCATATTTTTTTTTTCTCAAACACGAATATTAACTGAGTTATTTGTATTTTTTTAGTTTTCAACCTTCAGCTTACCTCCACTTCTACACGTGATTTTCACTTATGATGATTGATGCAACTATTTCAATGAATATCTCATGCCAATATTAAATTTCAAGTCCTGTTAACATAGGTTTCTTATTTTGGGATACAGGGAAAAGATGGTGAAATAAGCAATAACACAAAATGGCGAAATATCATTGCAACACAAGAGAAATCTGTACAGTTTATGCAGCCCCTGCATGATGGACTTTTTATGACTAATTTTATCATATGTTCTTGCAAATAATATTTTTTTTTTATACGAATCATAGAAAAAATACTTTATATCTACTGAAGTAGTGATGGTGGACTTTATACGCAAAGATTAATATTATACTAAGGTTCAAATTTCAAAATATAATATTTAATTCATGAATTCACTTTATGACTTTCTTTAATAGCAAATGCCAATACTTCTTAATTGTTAGTAAACCAGCTCCCAAATGGCAATAAGAAATTATTGAATGGCCAAAGAAATCATACAATTTTTGAGTGAATAATTGAATGGTCTTAATGAATAGTCTACATTTAGGATTTTGGATCAGGGAAATAATGGCTTCACCTCATTTACTGAAATTTGTTATCAATCTATATAGACCCTAGCATTTTATACTTCAGTTTCCAGCCTATTAGGCCAGTTGAAGTTAGCTGAGCTCTTGTTATATATAGGACCCTTATTGTTTTTATAAAATGATAATATTTTGTTTATTTTATCCTTAATAAGAGATATTTCATTTCACGATTTCAGGAATTATGCCTCTCACTGAGGTCCTATTTAATTAGTACTAATATATGAATAAGCTTAACCAAAGATATTGTTAAATCTCTATTCCTAATCTTAATTTCTAAATATTTGTAGGAGCGCAAGAGTATGGAGAGGCTGCAGCTTATATTCAAGCTCAATTTGAAGCAAAAAATAAATCGACTACAAAAGAAATTTACTGCCACATGACATGTGCCACAGATACAAATAACATTCAGTTTGTATTTGATGCTGTTACAGATGTTATAATAGCTAATAACTTAAGAGGTTGTGGTCTTTATTAAATAAGACCAAGTACATTGGGGTTTTGCTATAAAAAATTATATGATACTCATCTCAATTGCTCTCTAAACTAACACAATTCATTTAATCATTTCGGTGCCATGACAAATATATAACAAATTTATTCTTTCCTTTTATACAAAAAATAAGTATATATCTCAGATTTTTAGAACAACTCTTTACTCTACTCTTTCTCAGTGATGTAGAGTGATTGAGCAGTAACATAAATGATCACAAGCCTATTGTGATGGATGTCATAATAATAATAATAATAATAATAATAATAGTTTTTTATGTTTAATGTTATGAGAATTGTTTATCTGAGATTTTGTAAATTTAAATAAATAAAGTTTCAAAATAACGGCCATGTTAACACACTTTTGTATCTAAATGCATTATTTTGTTCCTAATAAATATTTTATTTGAAAATGCAATAATGATTATAAATGACCAAATGCTTCTAGTTTGAATTTGTGATTCCCTCATTAATATTAAGGTAAACAAAACGTATATGTCGTTAAAATTTAATATAGTAAAAATTAGGGTTATTGTAAGTTTTAATAATGTAATATTTTATAAGATTCTGTTCATTAATAAATATTTTTAACATTAATTCACCATCACAAACCTGTTACCTGTTTTGTTTTAATATTTTTGTTATTGAATTTAATAAATGAACTATACAACTGAGTTTAAATAAATTAACATCTAGGAAATTGTAAAACATCACTCCTTTAATAATTATTTATCACTATTTGTCTTCCACAAACTTTTCAAACTGCCAATAATAAATATCTAACGTATTGTTGACATCAAGGTACTCACATGAACTTCAAGTAAACATTTGTATGAAAAACAAAACGCAATGTAAGATATGAATATATAAGACATACCTTCTTAGACTTCTCTGATTTCACAATTAAAATTAAAAGGGTGTTTTAATAGATACACAATTAGTAAATCAAATTCGGCAATTAATGGGCTTACATTAAGCACAACACTTCATTCTTAATAGCACAAAAGATTTCCTAGATTGAATTTATGTTCTCATTTTACATTCCATTTAATAATTTATTATACTCTGTATATAATTTATGAAAAATACCTAACAATTAAATTATAAAAATGCATATCACTGATTTAAATTTGCAGATATTCTGCCTTCATTAAATTCAATTTAAAACATCATGGTGGGTAAACATGTAAAATTACCAGGTATTAATTTTAATTCAAAATTTAAAAAATTATTGTCAATATTTGAAATATTTATCAATAATATTTTTGTTCTTGAAAATGTAAGTGGCATCATACATCACATGCAATTCATTAAACAAAGACAGAAAGCTAGATAGATAGATTCATTAATCTATAAAGAAACAATATCAAATGCATAGATTGAGTACCACATCATTTACTGAAATATTTATGTTTAATTATGTTGACTTATGATATAGAAATAAACATTCTAAAAAGGTAGCATAACATCATATGTATGTAAATAAAAATGTTTTGAAGAATGTGACAATTTTAAGAATAAAATTAAATAAAACAAATTAATTACTTGAAAAGTGTAAACACTAAACAGAGCTTATTTATAAAAAATTTTAACTGTACCATCCATATAAAACACACACTCTCGCTCACATACACACACATACACAAACATATAGTTTTCAATGTATAAGTCTCTGTTAAAATCATTGATAGTTAATCTAAATTATTTTGAAATACTCGATCATTATTATTGATGTTTTGCACTAAGTATTTACATTATAATGCAGCATATTTTCTAATTTTAATTAATACTATTTGGTTATTTAATGCAGAGAAATTTATATATTCACCCAATATCCGTTTATTGAGATGCGTTATCATACTTTTCTTCTAAGCATAAATTATACTTTTTTACACTAACTATAATTGATAAGCCTATTCGTCTGTGGGAAGCCAAGTGGTATGATTGCAATGCATAAAGGAAGAAGCACAGGAAAGAAATACAGAAAGTTGGCAACTTTTTTTTTTAATGAATTTTTCTTATTTCTGGACCATTAATATGGTCTACAATTAATATAATTGGGTAAATACAATTTGGTGTATTGTAGATTGTTTAACAATTAATTTTAAAAACCAAACTTAAGCCATAAAAACTGTTAAGACATAATTACTTTCTTCGAGCTGAATAGCTGTATGAGGACCAAGAAATGACAACCTCTTTATTAATGATTCACTATGTAATGAAAATAATTATAAACTCATAATACAATAATATTAGTCTCATTTAATAGTTCATTATTAATAGATAATCACATATACTTTTCAAGTTCAAATTGTGAAAATAATAACACAATTGACCATAATAGCAATATCATTGAATCAGTATATTGAAAAAATCATCCATCATGTAAGTAACAAAAGTTTTCTTATTCTCCAATGTGAATTAGAGAAAAGAATTGGGAATTTTCCCCATTGGTGGTCATCAACCCCTTTATGCATATCAACTCATATAGGTACTGCAGGGCTGGGCAAATAGAACCCTAAGGGCCAAATCTGACATGCGCCATAATTTTCACAAAGAATATTACAACATATAACAATTAAAAACACTTTTAAAACTTTTATTGACACTAAAAATAAATACAATACGATTTTTTTTAATTAATAAAGTTACTCAATTAATTTAACCCCTACTCAAAAATAGAATATGACGACGATTTTTTTTTGTAAATTGACCCATGACTAAATTTTAGACTAAAATACAAACTGGTTAAATTTCTTACCTCAGTGTGGGTCACAAACTCAAAAACTGCCATCCCTAATATACTGTATAAAAAAAAACCTTTTGGGCAAGAATAAAAATTTAAAAAATTCAAAATTGAATAAACATCTTTGTAAATAAATTTTGTATGTTTCAAACTGAGATTTTGTGAGACTAAATGTATATGTTTTTAAGATCTGAAGTGAAATCAGGAGAAAATCAGAGGTATGAAAACATAGATTTTGTTCTTAAAGCCTTTAAATCAATCATTGGAATCAAGTTCATTTTACAACTAGATTATGAATTAAAGAGACTTGATGCTTTAGACAATATAAAGATTGAACTTTTAAATGTAAATGAATATGTTATTTTTATCAAGAATATTTATGGAATGAAATTTATTAATATTAACAATAATCAATGAGTCTTTCATTACAGTAATTTTAATTGGACAGCATACAAAGTATATAAAATGATAAAGTATATCTTAAAACAAATGCCAAGACAAATTTAACCATTTGGCTTCTCAGTGACACACTTATTTTTTAACTTAATGTTGCAAATATTAAATGAATTGCGATTTACATTATTGTGTACATATCATATAATTTGAGAGCAGAATATCATAAACTTTTTTTTTTTCACTCAAATATTATTTAAGAATAAAAATTAGCAAAGCCTAATGGTATGCAAGAATCTTATTCTAAAAATGTTAAGCAGTACAAATCTAGTCAAAATATTATCGTTTCTTTTCATTGTTATAAGTAAATATTAATATATATGAAATTATTTCATTATACCTTGTTTTATTTACTGTATTATTTTTTAGATGTAAGTAATATGATTTTTATTTAATTTGTTTCATTATTGATGTAATCATTGTTTTTCTACAACTGATAATAAATATTGCTGTATGATTACCAAAAAAATGTGCATTAGTTAAAAAAAAAAAAAAAAAAAAAAAAAAAAAAAAAAAATTAAAAAAAGAGGCCAATAAATATTTGGATGATGAATTACATGATATAAGCTGATGATGTGTTATTTTATACTTTAGATGGGTATATGTCCTATGTATGTATATGGCTTAAGCTTGCCCACTACTCTTTCTTCTATTTAAAAAAAAAAAAAGAAAAAAAAGGAAAAATCACTGTTATTAAAGTGTGTTTAAACTTTTGGTGATGAATAACGTATTGATGTTTTTATTGATGTTCTCTATATTAGTTTTACTGTATGGCTGGAACAACTCAATAAATTAGTATAAATATACTTTGTATATTTTCTATTTATTATTCCATTTAAAATGAATGGCCATTAATGTTTCAATAAATTCTAATATTTCAAAGAATTATATATTTCATACCTCCTGAATTTATTCTGAAGCTTAGCACTTCCCAAGTTTCATATATACATTTAAGTTAATATTAATTACATTTATGTTTCCTGTACATTTTAACTATTATTCAAATTATTACATGTGTAGCAGATGTATGAGCAAGATATATTGTAATGGTTTTGTGGGGGGAAAAGCAGTTGTACTAAAACACCTTGCCATGTTTGCAGCATTCCCACCAAAGTTGGTTACTTTCTTGTTCAAGTAGTTCCATAATATCTCACAATAACGAGTAGGTATTGTGGAAGAATGATGTAATTCCAACAACACAGTCGAGATCACAAAACCAAAAAAAATATTAAGTGTGTTACTCCCAGGGTTTGAACTCAAACGATTCATGGAAACCTCTTGTTGAGTACTCTTTTAAAGAATTTAAAGTTTTTAAATATTTGATGCCCAAAATACTATAGACACTATCCAAATAAAGGTAAATATGACTAAAGTTGGAAGTTGTGGCCACCCCCTCCCTTCCAATCATCACCACCACTAGTAAATAGGTATAAATCATATACCTTATGGGGCTGAGCACATAATTTAGAGTTTATTGTTTATTTCAAATTTCTATTGTGTAGCCTTCCTTTTAATCTTCTACTGATTTCATCCAAATTAGAACAGGAGAAGTGGTACAATTATTTTATTGAAATTAGCAAAATAAATATCAAATAGGAGATGAAAAAATAAACAAGTGATTATTGAACTATTTTATTTAGGGAAAAATGTATTATTATTTCATTTTAGACATATCGGTAGTAATCTATGTCTGGCCATTGGCTGCATCCCTTCACCACAAGCCTAGCCTTGTATCTAGGGTTTCTTTCAGTGTCCTTTATCTTGAAGACCCCAATTGGTGGTCTTGAGGGCTGTCTTCCTCTTAGGTAGTGTTCATATGTTTTGTTGTTGATGAATGATTTATATTCATCCTGCACAGCAGTATTCCATTTTGCAGAATCTTTCCCAGCCAGAGCTTCTCCTTGGTTTGAAGGATCATTATTTTCGGCTGCCATGTAACTGACAAAGTCCGAATGTATTACATGTTTCCTGGTGTGAATAGATCTTCTAGGTATTTATGGAAGTTCTTCTTCTTCAGATTTAATGTCAAGAAAACCATAAAACTGTTCATTGTCAAAATTCACTTATTGTGAAGTGTTTCCTGTCTGTTCTTCTTTCATCTTATCACCTTCTTCTATTAGTATAGACAAAAGTTCTTTGTTAACTTAAGGGTTGTCTTCATTTAACATTTTATCTTCAAGGAATGCTACATCTCTGCTTATTGTTATTTTCTTTGAAACTGGATCAATTAGTTGATACAGTAAAACTGGTGGTATTTTTACACTACTATTATAAACATTTTAGAATGTGGAACCCATTTTTGCCTTTTCTTTTTGAGTATCTGTGCCATAGCCTCACACCCGAAAATGCATAGGCTGGTAAGGTTGGGCTTCCAAGAGTACCATGCTTCATAAGGTGTAATTTTCTTGGCTGCTTTTGTAGGAAACCTATTATTAAAATAATAATAGTTCGGCCCAAAATAATAACAGTGTCTGTCCAAAAGGTCTTAAGTCAAACCGCATCCTGTAACATGCACCTGACTTTATCCACTATTTTTTTGTTGTCTCGCTCCGCTACTCCACTTTGGGCAGGAGAATATCTGACAGTTCTCTGATGCCTAATTCCTTTCTGTGTCAAAAAATCCGAGACACTTCGATTAATATATATTCGGTACCATTGTCTGACTGAATGCATTTGATTTCTTTGCATGTTTGGGTCTCCACTAGGGCACAAAATTCTTTGACACCACTAACCAAAATTCTTTGAAAACACTAAACAATTCGTCTTTAGATTATAAAAAATATACAAATTTAAATCAGGTAAAATCATCTATAAACATGAGAAAATATTTGCTCCCCTTGAGTGATGTTTTCATTTTTCCACAAATATCTGTGAGCACAAGCTCGATTTGAAAGGAATATGTGCATGTTTCCCTAGTAAACAAATCTCACAAGTACTATCATTGGACTTCAGATCATCCCCCATGTCCTTCAAGCTGCATACTGCGTCTATGTAGATGCCCTAATCTTGAAACAAATCATCTGGGCAAGGTACGGAAAATATTCTATTCATTAATGGTTGTGAGGTGTCTAACTTATAAATGCTATTTTGCAGGCTCGAAGTTGCACTGAGTTCAGTCTGGAGTAATACATTTTTCCACCATAAGAGTAGAATTCAATGGTGTTTCCTTTTTTTGTTATTTGACTCACTGATAAACGTTGCCAGACACCCCTGGAGTGTAATAAACTTCCCTAGCACTAATAACACTATTTCAAACAGTCACAGGGATATTCACTGTCCCAATTGACTTGGTAGTTAACGATTGATTATTTACAGTCAAAATCTTCACTCCTGATTCACTGCCACCGTCCACTTTATTTTTGATAAGTGAACTGAGGAACAGTTCAGGAACTAGTATATGTCTCGAGTAATAGCACTAGGTAACATACCTGTCAAAATGTTCTTTTCTTCTTTTCCATTGGATTTAATTCTGGAGATGCTTCCATTTTAATTTATTCTTCCCCTTTGTCCGACAATTAACAATATGACCGACCCGATGGCCGTTACAACACTTGATTGGGGGTTTCTCGGGTTTGTTTACTTGAAGGTTATACATGTTGGCATTAGTTACTGCCCAGCCATTGTAGAGGCACTTTCTGCGTTCAAAAATCTTTTGTTATTTTCCACTTCTTGTAGCAATTTAATTTTAACAAAGTGTGCTGTAATCGGTGTACCTGAACTCTCCAGACCCATTATAATGGGTTTGTAGTCTTCTGGGAGATCGGCAAGGAGAAAGGTACCAAACCATTCTTCTGAAACATCAAACTTTATCTTGTGTAGTCGTTGGGCTGTCAACACTATTTTACTAATGTAGTCCTCTACAGTCACAAGCATCAATTTGTGTTAAAATTAATTCCCTCAGCAGTCCGACTCGTCTTGTGAGTCCTGAATCTTCAAAGAGATTTTTTGAGCATATCCCTTGCCACCTTCAAAGACGTGCAGCCATCAATATGGACAAGGAAATTTTTGGGAGCACCTTCCTGTCTTCATTTTTTGCTTCTTCTGCATTTTTGACTCCAGTCACGGCGGCCCACTGGTTGTTCAGTTGCAGTAAGGTCTTAATGTCGTAGTTCCACAATGTATTGTCCCTTCCTCTGAGCTTCTCTACTAAAGACAATGCATTTGCTACCATGCTGGTATCAGAACTTCGCAACAAAATTTTATTTATTCGTGTGCTTAAAAGCTCACGGGCTGAACTCAGTAATGTGACTAGGCCCATAACCTTTGTTGGTGCATGGGGCTGGAATGTCTAAATAGAGAAGAAACTAGTCTTTGATACATATTAGCTTTAATAAGACAATCACATACAAACAATTGGTTGTTGTAAAGAGCAACCAAATACTTAAACAATAATTACTTCCCCAACAAGACATTACATAATGAAGGAGTTCAGATCTTCAGATCTTTATAATTTATTTGGTTCCTGAAACAACTGCCGTAATGAATGATAAGATGAAGATGAATTAATCTACAAAAAAATATATGTGCTCACTACACTTGGGAAACCTAGAATTCTGTCAGCATTACCAGAAAACAGGCCAAGGGTAATGGAGATCACAGATAACAAGTTCATAGCAGTAGAGATCAATATGATTGAATGAAGCTACTCTCTCATCAAAGGCCCTTTAAATTCCTCTACCAAGCACACTCCCAAGGATTGCTCAAGAGCAGGGTCCCCGCTACCATATGTGCAAAGTGTACCATGCACACGGGCACCATCCTTTAGGGGCGTCAAAACCAAGGGCCCAAAAAAAAAATTTAGATTTTATTCTGTTTATTTTATTGTTATATTTTAGTCTGCAAATAAATATATCTTTTAAAGTTCAGTTCTTTGCTTTATTTCAAGCACCTATCTACCATAAAAAAACAATAATTCAAAATGCCTTAAGGGGCGCCAAAATCCTTTTTTGCACACAGGCACCAGTAGCCCTTACGGGGGCCCTGCTCAAGAGCACATAGCTTGGAAGAGAAGGACCAGGCATATGTAAGGTTTTCCAACAAATGCACACCATGCCAGACAAATTTTAAATGGATAGGATTATTTATCACTTTACAATTATGTAAATACAACATTAAGGTATAAATTTGATTATTTATAAAACTGTATATTATAATACTTTGTCATTCAATAAATTTTATCTCGTTTTTTGGTTAATGTTACTTTAAGTATATGTTATTTTATTTAACATCCAAAAGAATAAATTTAAATTTATTTCCAATGAAGAAAGAACTTGTCACTCAAGCTGATGAGTTAAACCAAGCTTCTGTAAATTTCTTTATATTGTAAGAATTGTTAAATATGTTAACAAAAATAAACTTTACTTTATTCATTCCAACAGATGCACAAAAAAAATATAACTTAGGAATTCTTGATACACTGCTGTTGTTGTTGTTTTTTTTTCATATTAAGGGTGTGTTATAATTGTAAATTAATTCAAATAATAACTCTAGGAAATGGAAAAACATTCTTCAAAAAGACCAAGTAGAAGAATAAATACAAAGAATTTTGTTAGTACCTTGTAGTTAGTCTTTTTACATTTTTGGTGTTTATGTATTTCACTATTTTTGGGAAATGAGTTAATATTTTACTCCCCAAACAGTAGAGTGTGGAAAATATTTAGTGAGAGGGAATAAATAATTAATTATTTGAAGGGAGGCCCAATGAATCTTGTTACTTTATATTAAATATTCATAGTGCTCACTTTTATTAATTAAATATTAGACTCAGATTGTTTGTCTTAAATATAAGGCTATAAGTTCTTCAATTTTCAATCTATGAAAATAACCATAGTATATTAGTAGGTATAACACAATAAAATGTTTTAAATTTGTGTCTAAAGGATCAGAACTCTAATCTCACTAACCATTTATTGAATTTGTGTATATATAAAATTAGTAAGCTTCATTCTCAAACTTTTATCCATTCCTCTAATACAAACTCAGTATTTTGAGATAATTGAAGAGCTATGGTTAAGAATGTTACATATAAACACACCATTGAAAACTGGAAAGATTGGTACTCATCCTTTACTGACTTTTGTAAAAAAAATTAAATTAACTTTTAAAGTATAGATATAATAATGAATTTTCTGTTACCACTATGTCATTAATGGAAAATAGAGATGATACTGACATGCCTATTGGTCCTGGGTTTTTAGTACTAGCTATACATTTAAAATTTTGCCTAACTATGGCACCAGGTATGTGCTCTACATCACATGGAGGTGGGAATGAAATTCCCCAAACTTCATTCCATGATATCCAATCATGGAACTGCACATGCACTCACGATAATGAATGGAGGGGTAGAATTCCACAAGTAGCCTCCAGAACGACTATAATACAATGCACATCACACCAAAATCATATAAATAAGTCCTGTAGTTCATTACATCCTTGGCAATGAATATTTACTAAGGGCATTAAATAAGAGTGGAAGTAAAATACATATACAACTCGCATCTGGTTTACAATTCAAATCTCTAAAAATTACTCTGTGTATCTCACAGTGAAATAAATAAATCTCAAATTGGAACACTGATCATTGAGGCTACATATACAAAACTAAAAACTAATTTTTCATTAACCATGTTATCATTGGTTTTACAAGAATAAATTACATTTAGAAGTCATTTATCAAATTAAAAAGTGTATCTGGAGGAAAAAGTTAGACACACTAAAAATTCAGCATTAAAGTGTTTCCAACTCAAATATAATAATACGGAATTAAATGATAATTCAATTATAATAGAAATTAACAACTCCCTGATTATTGATTGATAATTATTCTAATTGAAATATTTTGCGTTTGAATTACACTAATTCATCAATTTTGAAATTGAATAATATTTATGTTTCTAATAATTCTTTAATGATAATAAAGCTATTAATAATTATTTTCTGTGGCACTATTTTATCAGTTAAACTAATAAATATGCTTTTGTTTTTTGTGATTTGATTATAATGGTAACTGTAATTAAATGAGCCAGTTAATGAAATTCATTAGGAAAATGACTGTCTATGGGAAAAACTTCTTTCTATTTTTTTATTTATTTTATGTTTAGATTTCATTTTAAAACATAGGAAAAATAAAATAATACTTATATTTTTTATACATGACGCAACAGTTGCGTGATCTTGCAAAACTACTTTGCACACACACAACTTTCACAGGCCATCTGACAAATTTGAAGGTTAAACATCAACTGAAGTATGCAGTTCAGTTTTAAGTGAAAGGAAGGAAAAATACAATGGTGGAGGCCATTAGGGCTTAGGGCTAACTACTGGGTAGATAACAGATGCGACGGTTGCGTGACACAGCCACCCAGACAAACAGGTTGATGAACTGTCTCTTAATTGGCACTGAATGGGATAAGGGAAATCAGCAAAAGAGGTTGTAATCATAATGCAAAAATCAGATGACCATTGTTATTTATTATAATTATCTTTTCCTGATATGATTGTCGTCAAAATCTTCTCCAGCTCTTCTCAAGTATACCTGAGTTTGGTAATGGTATAATTTTTCAAGAGTCTTTATATTGTAGTTGTTGTCTGCTTAAAACAAGTGCATGCACAAGGTTTTAAGAACTAATGGAGATAGTTAGATTTAAATATGGCCAAGGCTGGTATCTCAGAATATATGGACCACGTCTTTGTGCTCCATAGTTTTTAGAATAACGAGCTGAATGTTGGAGGATCATTTTCTGAATCTACTCCCCCCCCCCCCAATTTCAGAGAAATAATCACCAACAAATCATATCCCAGCATATGGGAAATCTCCCAAGTTTACACAGCCCCTGCATGACATCATTTTAATATTTATTTATTTTAAAAAGCTATATCTAGAAATAAAGTGTACAAAGAATCAATAGCAGCTTTTACATTTTTAAAATATTTATTAATGTTCATCATATGAATGATGGTACTCTAATAAAACTAGGTTACAGTTTTACAGGGGGAAACATAAATTTTCTATACATTGGTGTTGGCTATAATAGCCCACAATTACATATTGAAGTTAAAGGCCCAGAAAAACTATATATTATGATTGGGATTTTAATTGAGAGAAATTGCCAACTAAATCACTGATGCTATGATATTACATAATAGACCCAGAGTCTACATAATAGACCTAAATTTAATGCAATTAGTATGAAAACTCCATTTGAATTTGCTAACCAGATGGGCCCACACTTATTGGAGGATGGGCTACATGATAGAGTTGGGACCCTTAGCCAATTATAGGAATGACGAATTCTAATGTTAGTTAATTTATGAAGAAACCATTACATGAATTAGATAATGCACACATAGAGTCATGAACATCAAAAAATAAGAAATGAGAATTAAATTAATTTGATTTTACTTTCCTCCTTAAATACTTATATCAGAAATGGGTAGGGTCCATTGAGTTAGCAGTTGGGTTCCATCCAATTTAACTGAGATTACTAAATTTTATGTATAGAAATCACTAGCAATAATACCTAGAAGTAATATATAATAATATTCAAATATTCTTCATAGTTTTATGGAAAGGGTCACCAATAAAAAACATTTTCTCGCTCTAACTTTATTCGTACTGCCCTACATGTTTAGTGGTTTACATACCACCTCTTCAGGGGCTATGCCTTTTCAAAAAATAATAACATCAATTTAAAATTAATAACAAAATAAACTTAGATTACTGTTTAAAGAAAATAGTTACCATAGAAAATTAATAAAGAGAAGAAAATAGGCTAATAAAAAATTAAAAGCTAGCAAGTAAGGAATTGAAATTAGAAACAAATAAAAATAATAAGAGAAAGAGGGAAGATGTGGTCGATCAGATGAAAAATAGCAAAAAAAAAATGAAGCTTTAACAAACCTCAATAACAGAATTATTAGCTTTAATAAATCACAAACAGATTAGTAAAAATAATAAACTAAATCCTCACATTTTACTGCAAAATAGTAAAAAACAATTAAAAAAAAACTTGGATAAAATAAAATTACAAACGTTCTATTCATTCAACTATCGCCCACAAATATATAGAAAACTGAAACTAATGTGTAATGGGGTATGTAATATAGCCTGAAAATGTAAGAATAAAATCCAAAAAAATTTACTGGAATTAATGATAATATAATAGGATCAAAATCTAAATATAATATATACGAAATGTATATATATTATGTAAGTAGGCACTTATTAATACTGTATCTAGTAAAGAATTATCATTGGGTTTTGTGAAATTAATGTTATTAAACAATTTTTTAAATTAATGTTATTATTTTTGAAAAGGGAAGCCCCTGAAGAGGTGGTATATGAACCACGAAACAAGTAGAGCATTATGAATAAAGTTTGAGCCAGAAAATATTTTATATCTGTGACCCTTGCAATAATACTATCAAGAATATATAAAACTATTGGATCCAGAATAAGAAGAATAAATGATATTGCGAAAATGCATCATAGATTTATAGGTTTTACCTAAACCATTCCTGATGAAAACCTCTGAAAATGTTCAAAGAGTAACATAGTTTTTTGAATGAAGGTGAAATAAAATTTGTAAAAATAAAGTGACTATACATATATTTTACAATATACATTCAATTATTACAGTAATCATATATTTTTAAAACATATTTGCATGTGAGGAGAGGGGGCCTACATTGAGTAGATTGGGGTAAGTATTACAACAAAAATTACAAGTATATGGAACTTCTTAACAGTCAAATTTTTATGAAAATGGAGGTACAAAGAGAAAATCATTAAAAAAATATATTCTGTTCAGAAAAAAATGCTGTGTGTGAAGGATGCTCAGAAAAATTACTTTTGGGCAAAACGGACAGCTGGGGCATGCGGTTTACAGAAAACCAACACATACCAACAGATACCTACACGCTGGATCTCATCACCATCCAGCACAGAAGAATGGGATAATTCGTACATTGGTCGCTAGAGCTGAGAGAATTTCAGAGCCACAGAACCTCCCAAAGGAAAAACGACACTTGATGACTGCTCTGCTAAAGAATGGCTACGGAAAAGAGGAAATCAGAAATCAATTCAAAAAGAAAAAAGAAAAGAAGACAAGAACAAATGAAGAGGAAATCCGGAAAACAGCCGTAATACCTTTTGTTAAAGGTACGACCGAGAAGATCTCTAGGATACTCAAGAAGCAAGGCATAGAAACAGCATTTGGCACTGACAGGAAAATAGCTCAGATATTACCCAGCTGTAAAGATAAACTCCACACAAAAATCCCGGGGATATACAGCATACCATGTTCCTGCGGCTCAGAATACATTGGCCAGACCGGCAGATTGATAAATACCAGGGTCGCCGAGCACATCAAGAGTTTAAAAAAGTTTCGGACAGAAGAATCAGCCATAGCGGAACATTTCTGGGAAACCAAACACAACATTAAATTCGATGAAGTCAAGGTACTGGCAAAGGTTGACCGTTACCAAGAAAGACTGGTTTGAGAAGCTATAGAAATAGCGAAATGCCCTAACAACTTCAATAGAGAGGATGGATACAAACTCAGCAAACTCTGGAAGCCGGTAATTCCACAGAGACCTCCAAAAAGAAACGAAAACGACGGTATAGGCGATGAACGACCACCGAACCAAGTATCCGTAGACACCTGGAAGGGAAGACTCCGCCCAAGGAAACCGGATAAGACTCAAATATATACCAGAGATGAACTAACAACTCTTCAGTCTCAGAGATAGCCCTGAGGAAGCTAGCAGCATGTCTAGCGAAACGTTGGCAACCAATATGAAGACACGGTCAAGACCCGAAGACCTTAATAGTATTAATTAATTACAATGTTTTACAATTTGAGTTGTACTGGGCTAGAAGTGCAAAATGGCTGAACTGGACAGACTGCCATAAGCTGTAGTTAGAGGTGGGAGGTGTGTGTCTGTGTGTGTATGTGTGTGTTTATGCAAAGGTGTGACCTTTAGAGCAGAGAGAGTCAAAATGCTGACAAGAAGGTTTTGCATGAGTACATACTTAATTATAGGGCTGCGACAAACAAAACAATGGTAGTATGGTTAAAAATGAATCTTATTTGATAGTTATATATACAGGACAATTATGGAATATTAAGAATTGGTAATAAATTAAGATATTTTATAAAGTTAATAAAAATTTAGATATCAATTTATTTTTTCCTAAGAAATTTAATTCTCTCATATAAAACCCTCAGAATTTTGGTTGTCAGGCATAATTATTATTAAATTATGACAACATAGTGAGAATCTTGTGAGGAAGCAAGAGTAGATATTTGAAAGAGTAGTTGCTATGAGATTGGCTAACAGCTCCTGGAGGGTCAGGCAACTGATAAGCTAGAAGAAACGATTCCGTTGGCTAGGCAGATAGTGACTTATAATTCATTTAGCATTCTATATCATTTTGGGAGAAACAAAGGCAACAAATAAAAGAGCAGAGTTAAAAACTAGCTCTAAAGTTGAGCAAAGGGCAACTAAATCTACGAGTAGATCATCTAATACGTAGCTATTCAGGGAACTTAAACATCTGACTCCGGATGAGAGAAGTACATTTCAAGGAGATCTTTGGAAAGGTGAGTCACAAGAATTACAGTCTCTCATGCCCTAGGCTAAAGAATGTTGAGCCAAAAGTTTCCTTATGAGCGAAGGAGTAGGAATTAGAGCTGCAGGAAGAGGGTAGAGTTGGTTAACCAGCTTCTCAAAAATGATAAGGTTAAGAGGAGAAGTATTTTTCCTAAATAACACCAAGGGTTCCTTGCGTTAATGTTGGGAATAGGATTAGGACCAACAATTTTGAAACCCTGAGGGAGCTACAAGGGTTCATGATGAACGCAGTGGTTACTTTGCCTGTAGAGTTTCTTTCAGGTATATTATGGAGAGACTGACTGCCATCCACAACTGTAATTCAAGCTCTGCATGGACATCAGGAAAAATGTTCTCATAGCTAGAATGAGATGTGGTATTTCTGCATCCCTATACCAAAGCCCATGTGCAAATCCTATCTCATAGGAGTGAATTAGATTAATGGTTGCAAATGCTAACAAAGTGTTACATGAATACAAACTTAATTCAAGGGAATTTTTTAAATTGTTGTCTGTTAAGGACAATTATAGAGTAATGAAAGAATATTTTATGTAGATCAAAAGAATCTAGCAGAAATAATTTTTTTTTTTGCTACCACCAAATGTTTCTCCCCCACCCCTTTCTGCCATTTCAAGTATATGAATAAGAATTAAATACAGAATGTTTATTAGCTTTCTGTTTCAAAAATAGCATTGTAAAAGGTGTAAAAAATAGTTATAAAATTATAAAAGAATCAATATTCTATTATTTCTTATTTGATTGATCTTCACAACCATATTTATTATTAGATTATCACTAAATTGTAATAATAATCTGTGATAGCAACATACTTATATTATAGTGGTCTTTGAATACAAATTCAGATTAATAAATAAATGGATTTATCAATTTGCTTGAATTACCTAGTAAAACATAAATAAATCAAATCGTTGATACAACACATATGAACATTATTTCTTCTTAATTTTTATCACAAATACTCAAAAGGTTTGGTAAGAAGCACAAATAATTATATACAGGCAGCCACAGTTGATAAAATTCTTTGAATAATTCATTAAATTAGATAATCATGAACCTTTTTTTCAATACATTCACAAACTCGCTAGCAACAGAAGTTTTAAAATTTTGATACCAATAAAGAATTTCTTTTCTCCTTTGTAAAATAGATGAATAATTCAAATTAACCTCATAATCTAACACTTTTGGCAAACTATTCCAATCTTTTACATATATGAAAGGAGCATTATACCGTTTGAGTAATCTTAAAGGGGAAACACATTTTCCTGGAGTCATGGAATCTTCAACAACTGGAATGCTACCAAGGGATAGAGCTTCATAGATCCTATAACACTCAGAATTAATTCCAACTGGGCATAGTGTTAAATCTGAATCTTGGAGAATATCAATATAGTGTTTCAGGCTTGAGTGTGTTTCTTCTGGAACCCACCTAAATACAACCAAATAAATAAAAATTATGTTTTCAAAAAACTTCATAAACTGCTAAATATAAAACTTGTAATTAAATGTATTAAAATTTTATAGTAATCAAATAGAAATACGCATACTCCTACGCATAGGGGAAAGAAAAAACACTCAGCTACAAACAAAAAAAAAGTCTAATAAAGATTAAAACATAGAATTGTATCTGAAGACAGATTACATATCTATTAAATCTAGAATTTTCTACAGATATTTTACAGATGAAACTAAAAGGGCTCTGTCCAGTAATCAATTCATTCATCACCCGTTGGGTTTCTACTTTCTTGGTTTAGCGTGCTTAATGAATTAAAAAATTATTTAATGTACTGGACCCATCTACCCTTAATTTAACTACACTCTATTAGGTTCTATTATCGATTTAAGCAAAATTTTATCTACCCATAATGAAATAAGAACAATTCCCTCTGAGGACTTTACACCTCATATATGAATATATATATATATATATATATATATATATATATATATATATATATATATATATATGAGAATATATGCATCTTCTCAAATTTGTTATGTTCTCATTTACTTATATTCATCATTCTTTGTAGTGACAAACTCTAGTAGTAAAGCGTGTCAGAAACCCTTCCACATCATAAATCCATTACCTGTATTGTTGGTTTAGACCTGCTACTAATTAAAACATATTTGCTCAGGTATAGGCTATTCTATTACCCCATACAGTTTTCTGTAAAGCCACAACATTAACATCATATTGCTCCAGTGCAGATTACCTTTAGTTACAATATGTTTTGCACATTCTATGTTCCTGTATAT
This sequence comes from Riptortus pedestris, assembly GCA_019009955.1. NCBI lineage: Eukaryota > Metazoa > Arthropoda > Insecta > Hemiptera > Alydidae > Riptortus > Riptortus pedestris. Next base: position 50,239,779 of record CM032233.1, on the reverse strand, counting down.
TTAGACGAGAACGTCTACCCATTTTTTTCAGCTTTAGTCACAGACAAGATCTGGCAATAGTTAGGATACCTTCCCCCCCCCCCTCCCTATATAAAAGCGTCCTTCCAGTTAGTCTATAACTAATTTACACCATTTGATGTAAATGGTCATTCTTTCTGCAGCTACACACCCTTGTTGATTCTGAACAAGGAGCTTTCATCCTAGTAATACAGAGGAATAAATAAAACCATATTTGAAAATTACTTATTACAGCTCAATCTTTATAGTATAACCTCTCTCTTGAGCCATCTAATCAGTCAACCTTGAAGCCCTCACAGGTACCACTCATTACTTTTTGATCCAATGAACTTCTGAACACCATTTCCAACTTCCTCCTAATTATTGGCTTGCCTTCCCCAAAGGAAATAAGCCATAGAGCCAAAGAAATAATAGTCAGAGTGGGTGAAGTCTTGAAGTAGAAGTTCTAGGCCAACAAGTTCTTCAATCTTATTAGAGTTATCCTAGTGGCGTGAGAAAAAGCATTTCTTGTTGGAGAATAACTCTCTTTCAACTGACCTGGGCAAAAAATTTCTGAACCAGAACTTCATACACCCAAAGAGAATAAAGTTTTGTATTTATAGTAAGACCATCAGGAACCACTTCAAAGTACACCACACCCTTGAAATCCTGCCAAACACACAGTGTAACTTTACACTCAAACCTATCATGTCTCAACTGGATTTAGTAACTGGTCAGCCATTAACTACTGCTTATGTGTGGCAGGGTGGTGGCAAAACATCCATTTATAACAAGTGAATGTTCTTTTCAAAAAGCAAATTTCTTTAGGACTAGTAAGCAGTTGTTGACATAAATCATGTCATTATCAGGGATTGGGTGGTAGTCAAATCATGGAGTATGCATCAGCAACTCCTAAAATTTCCATGTACTGTTCCCCAGAAGGCCCAAGAGTAGTCCGCAGTTGGCAAGTACTGGTTGAATAATTTTCATGAACTGCCTTTCTGTAGACTCCATGCTCCACTCTAATGGGTGCTCAGTACATGGTTCATCTTTAAGGGCACTATTGATACCCCCAAAACCAACATTGCATAGTCCTTTCATTCACCCACCCTTGGAGGGTGCTTTTTACTGCTCCAGTAAATCTTTGTTTCCAATAATGCGGCAGATTACATAAATTTCAGATTTACAATTGTATTCTAACTTCTTAATTTTTAGAGTCCCAGTTTAATGAACAATTTATTTGACTGATTCCAGTGTGTGTATGTGCGCGTGTGTGTATGTACATATATATATATATATATATATATATATATATATATATATATATATATATATATATATAAAGCAAAAGGACTTAGTTGGCTTTTGTCACATCGAATCATAATTTCCAATAATATTAATGGAGAGTTCTTCTTTGTTTATGGGACTGAAAACAGATACAACAAAAATGAATATTTTGCTTTAAAATTATGGGACTCCAATAAATTTTCAAGTGGAATTAACAATAATTATCTAATTTCATATCAAAATGAATTCCAGATGAATAACTTACCTTTTCCCCTTAACTTAATGTACAAGAAGGATGATAGGGATTAAATATTTACACTTAAATAAATTTACAATTAGATAACTAATTACTAGAGAATGAATAATAATTATTCATTGTAAACATACGTAATAAAAAGATAACTTACTGGCTACGTGACTGTACATAACATGTGCTACTGAAAGGAGGATTTCTTAATGTTGAATTTAACAGTTCTCTAGAAGAATTCTTATAAATTGTCCCCATAAAGTTACATTTGAATCTCCGTTTTTTATTGTATAGTACATTGCTTATTTCAATATTTGGGAATCCACGATACCTGAAAATACACATCAAATATATTGTTTAGACCTACATTCAGTGAAATGTAAAAGCAGGAAAACTATATTATTACAATATTACTGCTAAAAGGGCACTCAATTTAAAAAAAAAAAAAACATGTAGCCTTTTTGACTATCCCCCCCCCACTCCTATCTTGACCTGATAATTACTAATGACTTCAAATATTCTTATCCATTGGACGCGTCTTTATCTTTGATAGGTTCTAGCTGGAGTACCATGAACGGCTCTTATGGAATAGCCATTAATGGTTCATCTTTGCAATCTTCCTCTTTTAATAATCCACATATACCCAGAACCCAAACTAGCAATAATTTAATTTTTTGTTTTCAATTTCACAAATACCAACAAATGTCCTACTATTTACTCCTATATAACACCTATAGTTCATCTTTATCAGGACCAAACAATCACTTATATTAGTAGAAAGTCAGTTATACTACATAAGAATATTTTAGCCTAGTTAATAACTAGAAGCAAAACCTCTACGTTAGAGTAAAATATCAATGAATACTCCTCAATCCAGAAGTTTTTCCACTAAACAAAAGTGTCCTTTTAAATGAGAGCTTCAAGACACTTTTCTGTGAACTATTTAGTAATGCTGAACTCATCTAAAGTTCACTGTCAACAGCTTCTACTTCAACCTCTATAAGATCTCGAAAAGTGGGGTAGGGTATAATCAGCCTGTATTTTATAACTGCACATATTGTAAATGGTTGCAGATGGAATATGTTCTTGTTATACTCCCTCATTAATCTCAAACTACTAATAGAGGGTTTAGCAACTTTAAGAGGGTAGTCATATTAACTAATTTAATCAATAATTCAGTTAAGAAAGGTCCCCGTGTCTGAGTACATCAGATACAATTTATTTTCCAGAAATCCTCTAATTAAATTTTTTTTAAAACCATTATACAAAACACATTGGATGAAGAAAAAAGAAGACCAGAAAATAATATGAAGATAGCTTTCCTTTTTCCTCTTTGGTTCTGTATATTCCAGATCCAATGATATCCCTTCAGGAACAGTACACATGAATTATAAATAAAATATTACAAACCAGAGAGTTCAATTTTGTGGCCACCATCTGTTAGCTGTTATAAATACTTATAACAATTTAAAACTTTTTAAGTTGCTAATATCATTCAATAAGATAAAAAATGTGTTTCCTAACATTACTTAGGTTTCAGCAACAAGTCACAATTCTTACTTCAGAAAAATAAAATGGATTGTAAAGGACGTAATGCTTTAAAGTGTGAAATCTATTCACCATCATAGTGGATATAATTTGTGTATGTGTGTGTGTGTGTGTGTGTACACACACACAATATATACATTTTTTTGTTAAATGTTTCTCCTTAATTAAGAGCCAAAGTAAGGAAATTTCAAAATCAAAGTTTTGCATTTTTATTTCACTCAAAAATCGCTTCTTTCACTGTTAAAAGAATGGGTGTAAATCATGTAACACTTATAAAATAAAACAACTCCCCAAAACATGGAATTTAAATTTAATATTAGTTATCTAGAGTTCTTTCCAGTTGTTTTCTGGCTAATTTAGCACATTTCGGTAAGGGTCTATTAAAAATTTAAATAAATACTTATTATATTATTGATATTAAAAAATTAAAAGATAATGAGGATAGTATATTAAAACCAATGACATTAATTTTTATATATAATATTATTTAGAGATATGAAATTTCTCAGAAGAAATATAACAGTAGTCTTCAGGGATTAATTCCTAATCTTATAGAAAATTGAGAATGAGAAATTTCGAAAGGAACAAAATATACAGCACACAGATATCAAGAATAATAAGGAATTGTAGATTCCTAGAAGAAGAGTAGATTTGTTCTATACACTTATTAACCATCTCATAACAAAGAAATTTCAAATTTTTAATTCTCCCTCCTCCTCCTGGTCAGATTCCATATATATATATATATATATATATATATATATGTGTGTGTGTGTGTGTGTGTGTGTATGTGTGTAGTATCAAAAATCGTGTCGAGTATAACCTCACTAACCTCCTTTAATGGAAATCTGTTAAATCTTAAACCATTATGGTTCGTAACAAGGATTCTCATATAAAAAGGCTTCTCGGGGGCTCAGGATGGCCGTGCGAGTTAGGGCTTAGGTCCTAATCTTGCGTGGTAGACCTAGAGTGACGAGTTCGTTTCCGCCCTGGGCAGTAGAAATTTATTTGGTGACGGACTCACTAAATAAACTCCTTGAGCCCACCCTGGCTAGAAAAGGGTGGTAACCTGTAGATAACCCGTCCCAATTAGCCTAGTAGCATAAAGTGGACGTAAATAATAATAAACAAACAAAACAAGGCTTCTCCGATTTCCCCGGCATTAGCAGGCTGTTCTCTAGGTCTGTATTTTTCTCTTGCTATTTCTAGAGCAGCTTAACATTTTTTTTAGTAGCCACCCAAATAATTATTTTTCATAGCCCAACCACTGAGGTCTGTTTCTTAATAACACAGACAATGCCAGGATTTCCTAACAGATACAGTTACCTACTCTTTCTCTATCTGGCGTCACTGTTATGTGGCAACACTTTTTCTTTTGATTTTCTATCCCGGACAAATAGAGGCTCATATATATATATATATATATATATATATATATATATATATATATATATGTGTGTGTGTGTGTGTGTGTGTGTGTGTGTGTAGTAAGAATCCACAATTCAGTCATCCATATCAATAGACCCAAACACCATTTTAATAATTTAGAAACCTGTAGAATACTATAATATTTGTTTGCAGATCACCTAATTTAATATATTGTTTATTAGCCTAAATTAAATAATTGGGCTCATAACTAGTATTTTTATTCACTGAAAGTTACATCTATTCCACACCCTGAAAGTCAATACTATTAGAACTAAAAGATAACAATTGATGGATTATCCTAAGCAATTTTGATATTGAAGTAAATTCAAACAAGTATGCTGCTTAATAGGCTAACGGTAACCCACTTATTAAACCTGTCAAAGAGACAATTGATTTGATTCGAATGTGTCTATGATTAGTGATATATATTAGAAACACTTCTCGCATTCAGAATTAATATATTTTGAACTCAGATGATTCAGTACAGAATGTCCTGTGTGTGAGTAAGGTACTTCACCAAGGAAATTATTTATATAGTACATTATAGTATCTCTCTTACAACTAAATTGATAGGTATATAAGGAAATAAATGATTTCTTACATAAAGGCATACAATTGTAAAAATAAATTAAAGCTAATATAATAGAAAGGAAATATTACGTAGCGATGCCAAGAGGCCATTGAATAACTTCAAAATCATCAACTAATTTTGAGTCATATACAAGAAATAATACATCAATGATGCCTCCTTTCGATTTCAAATAATTGACAATCCACTCGTTTTCACACTTTTCATTGCCTAATAAAACAACAGCAACTTTCTTTAGAGATTGTATATAATGCAAATAATCTAGCCACTCTTTAGCTTTTATAACTTTGTTTAAGCTTCGACCATTCAAAACTAATACTATGAATTCTATATCTTGGGGTATTGAGTATTGTATATAACCAGGACCGCTCAAATAAACAAAATTCAAGTTAGAAAATGTTTTATTTCCAGTTTGGTAAAATCCGTTCTTGGAGTAATCAATATTCCCATTAAGAAGATGTTGCCATAAATATTGAGCAATAGCAGCTTTTCCAATAATGTAAATTGTATGCAAATGTCCTTCCTTCAGACGGTCAAAATGAAAGAAACCTGCAAAAAAATAAAGCGAATTAAGTTAAAATAATTATGACGAGTATCAAATAAATAAAATGTGAGGTAAATATGACCAAACTGTACTCAACATAACTCTATTTCTTACATATGCATAAGAGATTGTTTAGCTAGAACTATACATTTCCAGTGAGAACTAATTTAAAATCAACATTAGCCACTGCTGATCATTAAAAATTCATATAATATTAATTTTTTAGGTGTTATTTTTATATTATATTAATTAAAAATAGATCAAGGAAGAAATCATATTAACTGGCTTATTGGAATAGATGAGAACACTTCAAAACTTTTATATACTAAAACTTGTTTTTGTTTGGTATTTATATAAGCAAACATGACACAAAAATAATTCTATTTCGAAAAGCACAACAACAGTGTCCTCCTACCTCAATACATAAAAGGTCGGGTACATGTTGAAATGGAGTTCTGTCACTGGAATGGCACAAATTCGACTTTTTTTTTTTAAATCCAAAAATAATGAAGACATTCAGGATTTCACACTTTTCAGCCAGATGATCGAGTTTGACAAAAATCGAATAAGGATATATATATATATAATTCATATTTATCGGTTAACGGGAGGCCACTCATTTAAAGACGATTATTAAATCATAATAAAAAGGAAATCACTTTTTTATTTAAAATAACACTTCCAGAATTTATAATTAAAGACTATTATTAAATAACATAATGTCAGATTGCTGGAAAGATTACAACTGGAAAAAACGGGATTTTCACATGTACAAGTAAATCATAAATATAATTTCATTGATCCTGAAACTGTGGCCTATACACCACTTGGACAGCTACCTTGCAGAGTTCATGTGGCAGACAACCACTTTATGCGGCTACTCCATGGCATCGTCCAGTTCTGGGATATCGCTAATTTATAATAACATTTGTCATTTATAAATTCTAGAAGTGTTATTTTAAATAATAAAGTGATTTTATTTTTACGTATTATGATTTAATAATATCTTCAAATGAGTGGTCTCCTGTTAACCGATAAGTACCATATAATTTAATAGATCTCATTCAAGTAATTTATTAGATAGGATCAGGGGGCATCAAAGGAAAAAGTTGTTGAAATACAGCTTCAAAAGGGAAATCTGTTTAAAAAAATATATAAGTAAACAATAAAAAATGACTCCATTATAAACTCTCTTTATTCTTTTGCATTATTCTTCTTTGGCATACTTAAATTATTAAAATTTTAACACACTACTAAATTTTACAGTTTCTAAGATCTACGTCATTATTGAGGAAACTTAATATATTTCAAGTAATCTTTAATTACTATAAAAACAATACAAAATAACAATTTCCACTAAAGTATAATTAACATGTAGCAGCAAGTAACCCAATGCTCATATTATTTCATTTTCTATTTATAAAAAATGATTGAACTTGATATCGAAGATAGCTGTCAAAAGCGACCCAGAGCTATTGCTGGAGTTGGTCTATTAAACCTTTAGCTTTTAGATCAATAGAGGAGTTCATAAAAGCTAATCTACTGATACAAAGGTATAACAAAAACTAATAACTTGGGCTCTGTTAAACCTTAAATTCGTTGACAAGAGTGAATGGTCCCAAAAAGGGTTAAAGAAAAACTATTAAAAAGTGGAATCATTAATATTTTTAATTATACAAGATAATCTAACACTAATTCAGCTAGAGTGTCATTTGTATAGAGGAGACCCATAAGAGATCTACGTTGGTACATTGCTGGCTCCAAGCGAGAGACCTATTTAATACAACAATTTATTCCTTAAATATTATTAATTTGTTAATTGGCAAAACTAAATTTGCATAGAAGGTAAAATTGATTTATTCATTGCTCCCCATACAATTGGAGGGGCTGAAAGAAAGGTTGAGCACAAACAGTTTAGGTGAACATAATTGAGCTTAAGTCGATACATAAATATGCTTCAAGCAATGCAGTTAATATTTCATAAATACATTAATATTTATATATGAAACCAAAAGATATTAAACAGTGTCTGTTTCCATGGCACAATTTGAGGGTTTATTTGGTAATTTAAGAGAACTTTGAATGTTATGAGTAAAGTTTTTATAGAAATACAAAGTATACTCCAGTTGATATTGTGTATTATTAAACAATAGGTTGCAAGTACTGAACTCAGTAGACAGACAAGAAGAAATATGTAAGTGTTAATCATTAGATTTATTCTAAATGACACGGGCAAAACAATAAGGTGATAACTATTATTATGTATTAAAATGTATCATATTATTACAAATCAGTAGCTACTGAAAACGTAAGATAATTCAAGCAAAACTGAAATACTTACTATATATCTGGGATTGAAAAAGTGTATATATAAAAAATATTAAATACACAAAGAGCAAAATTATAACAAATGCTTTTGGTTTAACAAAATGCAATTTTCTAAACACATTCATTTTAAGGGCGGCAACATGATAGGACAATCATGAACAAGTGTACAAAAGTAACGACCACAATGAAGAATTACAACGAAGTCCAAAGAAGATATAAAAGAAAACAACCACACTAACGTTTTTGATCACAATGTTGCTTTCTTCCTTTAAATTACCCTTAACACAAATTATCATTGTCAGAAATTTGGTTCATTAGGTATTTACATGTAACAGATGCCTTCGCTTAAATGCAAACTCGTTTTCTTTGCTCCTGATTCAAGATGTATTTCTTACTTTTCTAAACGAAAATGCGTTAACAGTGTTTTGTAAATAACAACAGTGAACACAATTTGTTTTTTATGGATATAGTAAAAATCCTAACACATGGCAAACCTAGAGTGTCGAGTTCGATTCCCGCCTGGGCAAATAGGAATTTATTTAGTGACGATTCATTAAATAGAAACCTTAGTCCCACCCTGGATAGAAATGGGTGGTAACCGGTAGATAACCCGTCCCTTTAGCCATAGTATCAATAAGTGGACGTTAATAAATACATAATAATAAGAATCCTAACTCTCAAGTTACATATTTAATCGAAATATGACGTGATCGCAGAATTTATTTTATTCTCATCATTCTTAATATATCATCTTATTGATTACATTAGCTCTCTTTAAAAAAAAAAGATATGGTAAGAACTGTGAAAGTAAAGTATTTTTTTTTCTGAACACAAAAAAAAACAGATTAACACCATCAGTAAGCTGATTTTCAGCTTGGAAAATGAAGAAAATGAAAAATCCTTCAGAAGCGAGTGAAGATAAAGTGAAAAACTGGAGTGACGTGAGTGATTTTAATCCAAACGTTCCACTTTTTTTGGTTATAACCCTAAAACACTCTGGGAAATCATTTACAAATGTTAGCCCCTTTGAAATTTTTTGATGGGCTTCATCATTCTCAAAAGAAATAAAAATTTAAAAAATAGGAAAGGGAGAAAAACTTCTTTTTGAGTGCCCAAATGAGGCTGTCTCCAATACACTTCTACAACAAAAAACATTTAAAAACGCCGATATATCCGTCACTCCACACAGAAGCATGAACAATTATGTCTTTTAATTATCTTTCTCCTAACAATTCTGATTTTGATTTCCAAGGAGGAGTACTGAGTACAACTCTCTTCAATATTGCAATTAACTCCATTGTAAATTTTATCCCCGAAAATGTGTCTTATTGCCTGTATGCTGATGACCTCTTCATATACACCACACAAACTGATATTTTTAAAGCACAACAATGATTACAGACCACAATAAATGAGTTGGAAAAGTGGAGTGAAAAAACAGGTTTTAGATTTTCACACGAAAAATCTAAACAAATTGTTTTCACCAAAAAAAGAAATGTTCCAACTCCTCACATAACTTTAAAAAACAAATTCATTGAAAATACTAATAACATTACGTTCCTTGGACTTACACTAGACAGACGCCTCACATGGGTACCTCATTTAAAAAAAAATTGTTAATAAGTGCAAGAAATCATTGAACTTATTAAGGATTCTTAGCAACACGGAATGGGGTGCTGACAGATCAATGATGCTTACATTTTACCGCGCGTTTACCAGGTCTATTCTGGATTATGGATGTATAGCATATTCATCTGCCAGTCCGACAACTCTAAAACTTCTGGACCCAATACACCACTTTGTGTTTTGTGTTCCTTTTGTGTTCTATGTTGATTTTATGTTTTGTGTTCCTTTTGTGTTTTGTGTTCCTTTTCTGTTATGTGTTCCTTTTGTGTTTTGTGTTCCTTTTGTGTTCTATGTTCCTTTTATGTTTTGTGTTCCTTTTGTGTTTTGTGTTCCTTTTGTGTTTTGTGTTCCTTTTGTGTTCTATGTTCCTTTTATGTTTTGTGTTCCTTTTGTGCTTTGTTTAATTTTGTTATTTTTTGTATTGTGTTTTCATTTAAGTTTTGTTTTGTTTTTTAAGCTTTATTTTAGAGCAAAATCGCCAAAGCTGCGAAGCTCAAATAAATAAAAAAATAAATAAATAAAAAAAACGTAAAAAGTATATGTATAAGGCTGATGACATGCATATCCTTACATACTGTTATAGTTTGGCATGAATGATTTAATATATTAACTCTCCAAGAATTTGGTTGTCTTTTTATCATTCTAGTTACTGTATTCAGCCACTAAGTAACCGACTTTAACACTTTCGCTGCGGTTGTCATTTTTTGATAATACCTCGAAATCGGGTGCATTATTTGTTTGAATTTTTTTAATATAAACATACTTTTAATCATATTTGATGATTTTAATAGAAATGCGACAAAAAAAAATTAACCGGAAATGCATTTCCGGAAGTGTCCTTCCAGAGGGACAACCCGTAAGCGAGGAATTCCACCCGCCTTGCGGTTTAGTATCAGTAGACGCCTGTAGTCATTATATCCTAAACCCACTACTCATTTTACCTAATGTTTATTTATTTTAAAGAAAACTCAATTATTTTTATTAGAATAGCAAATAACGATTACTAATCATTTACAATAACTAATTATCGATTCAAATATTTTTTTGTTGGACATTTTTAATTATTTTAACAGCGTATTTTTGTTCGCCATTTTCAAATATAAGATCAATTATCCCAACTTTTTTGCAGGATTATTTGCGTGGAAAAAGCAAATTAACTTATTAGAATGACAGCTCAAGTGAAAATAACTTTTACCTTTGGTTGAACTTACTTATACATACATTCTACACTGATAAAGTTCCTGAAAGTTAATTTCTTATCGTTAACTGTAGTTTTTTTTCCCAACAAAAATCATTAAAAAAAAACAAATCACAGTTGTTATTATTAACTTACGAATAAAAAAATGTCTACAAAATCTAAATTTCACATCTAGGAACATTATATTTTAGTTTAGGCTTATTATTCAGCAAAAATGTGTTTTTCACTCTTTCAGGTATAAGACTGTTTTCATCTTTACTTTTCAAAACTAATTGAATGAGGTCATGAATCACCTTTTGCAGTTATCATTTTCAACCCTCTTCTTTGTTCAATTGGCTTAGCACCTTTTGTTACTTTTCTTTTAGTAAAAACAAACATAAATAACTACAAGAACAAACTTTTGACATAATGCTTTCTCTGAATAACCATAAATGTTGAATTTTGTTGGGTAAATGAAATGACAACAAATTTTCGTTTCAATGCTGTTTATTACGATAAAACCTTAGTTTTTATATTAGTTTCTGCAACAAAAATTCAACAATTTAGTTAATAGTATTCAAATATATTAAATCATGAAATAAATAGAAATTATATAATAAATTTTACTTACTTAGAATCAATTTTTAGAGAACAAAGTTTAAAAATCGATAAAAAATCTTTAAGTTGGCCGATTTGAAAACGGTAAAAACCATTGGAAAGCCCAAACAATACTGAAGGCAACTGTCTTTACCGGGAGTTGAAAGACTGAATCCCCTCCATTTACGAGCCTTTGTGTCTAATGGAAAAAGTAATAGAGGGGTGTCCTTCCGAAGGGACAACCGTAAGCGGGTAGGGTCACAGGTGTCCTTCCGTAAGGACACCCGCAGCGAAAGTGTTAAGACTGTTAAAGAAGTCCTCAGACATGGTTTATCCTTCGATAAATAATAATTCATATCCCAGCATATTTTCTAGAAGATCCAAGGATAAAACTAAAGAATGTGACTAGTGAGGAAACTGTCATCCAAAACTATGTGAGAGTGTCACTCTCAATAATTTTAAAAGTACAAAAGTTGCTGTTCCTAAGTAAACAACCGTGTCATGGAATTTCATGCCATTTGCTCATTTTTAAAAATATTCGAAAAATATCAAATAATACTGCACTCTCCTACATCGCATTATCTTTCTAATTTCTATTAACATTTATCACTTATATATATATATATATATATATATATATATATATATATATATATATATATATATATATATTAGAAACACACTAAAACTAAAGTGTGGAGATTGAATTATTTTCAATTTCCGTTTGAACAAGAGGCGTTTTGAGATCCATTGCTGGTCAGGGGTCATATTGAAATTAACCCTTAAAATGTAAAGTAAAAAATCCCGATATTACTCAATAGTTTTCAGAAATTTCCCTTTGGGAAATCCGGTAATACTAATCACGTGATTATCGGAGGATGTTTTCATGTATGCACCGATCCTACCTTTGAGAGACCGAAAATGGGGTCCGTTAAAATTAAAAATAGCGGTATTTCGTTTCCAATTGGGTTTTCGGGTTCGTTTTATGCACATAACAAAAGTTCTTTATTTTGTTATTTAAAGTAACTTTTGTTATATACACATTTGTCATGTAACAAAGTTTAAACGAGATATACACTAAAACTAAAGCGGGAGTCAACAATTTTAAAGGGCATAAAAGTCTGATCCAAACTCAAGAAAACTCCATATGTAATTTATTATTAACACCTCCCTGTCTATAAGCTATATTAAAATTTCTAGGTGCGAACATGAGAGGAGGGGGGGGGTTATAAGGGAGGAAATTTTGAATATTACTTAGTTAATAATAAAAAAAAATGTTATCTACTAATAAGATATTTGTGACCAATAATGTTTTGAACAACGTTATTTGATAACAACATGTTTTGATTAGTAACCACTTAACGTTTCGTCTGACAAACTCAGCAATAGTTTGTCGATTGTCCAGAAAGCTGTAAAATTTAATAAAAATATAAACTCACAAAAATATAAAGACTTGTGACAGCCTTGAATTGAATAACATTCACACTCATTATTCACCCTGAATACTTCCCTAGCAAAGCTACCTTAGTAATTTACTTGGAGAGAGAAAAATACGTCTAATTCTTCACAAACTTTTATTTCGGCGCTAAGCGCTTTCGAAAACTATTGTCTCCATCTTCAGAGCTACACATGAAAAACAATAACATCAATAAAATCTCTATACATTCACAGGGCCATCAAAATATTAAAAACACAAAATAAATATCTAACAGAAATGATAAGCTCCCCCCAATAAGCTTCTTGTTCAATGCAATCTCCAGACCCTCCAATGCACTTAGTTTTTTACCTTTCTTGGCCTCATGTAATAAACACACCTCATGAGCTCCTTCGCTATGGCCCTCTTGGTTTTTAATCTTCAGGGCTAAAGAATTCTATTAGTTCGTTTTAGTTGCCAAATATGAGTTAAACACGGAGACGGGGTAAGAAATGACTTTCCAAAAAAGCCTAAATGTGTACATAAAAGCCTTGCCAAAAAAAAATCGTCATCATTCAGCCTCTAATGATTTCCCGAGCGAATACGGGTACCTTAGTTATTATATATATATATATATATATATATATATATATATATATATATATATATATATATATATAATGTGTTTTTTTAGAAACTCAAACAAGCAACAAAAATGTTTACATTAAATTGATTTTAAAATGCCCGTGGAAATTTATTTTTGAAATTTTGCCCCCTAGGCAGTAGATATTTATTTAGTGGAGGACTCATTAAATAAACTCCTTAGGCCCACCCTGGCTTGAAAAGGGTGGTAACCTGTAGAAAACTCGTCCAGAAACACACTTACTGAAATATATTATAATATAACATATTAATTTTATTGAAAACTATTTACTATATCTAGTACGGTAATTTATAATGAATAAGAATAATGTTTATCTCAATCCATCAAATTTTAGTAGCCCATGAACTTATGACGGGGGGGGGGTCACCAGAACGTATTTGCACATGCACTCACAAAGTAAAAGTTCAATGAAAACAATATTCCTTATTTAATCTTGTAATGAAATGGTTCAAGATATAACAGCTTTATATTAGGAAGCGTAAAACTAAAAAATCCAAACATCTCGGTTAATACTCATTATACGAAAAATATGTATAGAACAATATTTGTTGTAAATTTAAATTCCAATATGATTGTTTCTATACAATTTTTCGATCCGACGTTAGTAACAAGAGATATTTCGAAATTCATCCCCTCTAACCCCCCCCCTCCCTATCCCCTTGTCCCATTTCAGCCGTTAACGAACTTGTTATTTGTTTATTATTATTTACGTCCACTTTATGCTACAATGGCTAATCGGGACGGGTTATCTACAGGTTACCACCCTTTTCTAGCCAGGGTGGGCTCAAGGAGTTTATTTAGTGAGTCCGTCACCAAATAAATTTGACCAAAGGCTTAACTCGCACGGCCAACCTGAGCCCCCGAACTTGAAGTTTCTTTTTACATAAAACGGCTAAAACTCGAGTCGGTAAGGATTAAACAATAATTGCGACCGCTAGAGCGGCAACCGACAAATCTGTGTGCATGTATATATCTATATATATATAAAATTGTAACCTCTGTCTGTACATTGATTTTTTTCGCGAAATTTCATTATAACTTTTCGTTTCACATGTCATAGACACCATAACTGCATTTTGTTTCTTTGGTGTCTGTTTGTTTGTTACCTTTTCACGCAAAAACGGCTGAACCGAATTTTATGAAACTTGGTATGTATATTAAAACTAACCCAACTTAGACTTTAGGCTATATTGATACCCTCTGAGACGAACAGGAGTGGGGGTTATAAGGGAAGCCTGAAATTAAAAATAGCGATATTTCGTTTCCTATTGGTTTTTCGGCAAATATGAACATAACCAAAGTTGTTTATTTTGTTATTTAGAGTAACTTTTGTAATATATACTTTTTTCGTGTACCGAATTATAAACGAGATATATGCTAAAACCTATAGCGGAAGTGATCAATTTTATTTGGGACAAAAGACCCAACCGAATTAAATAAAACTCGGTATATGTATTAGCAATAACGCCTTCATTATAATACGCCATACCAACATTTCTAGGGATGGGCAGGAGTGGGGGTTGTAAGGAAGGCCTGAATTTAAAAGTAGCGGTAATTCGTTTTCTATTCGTTTTTCGGCAAATATGAACATAACAAACATTCTTTATTTTGTTATTTAGAGTAACTTTTGTTATATACACTTTTGCCGTATACGGAAGTATAAATGAGTTATACGCTAAAAAACTTTAACGGGAATCAACAATTTTATTTGGTACCAAAGACTCAACCGAACTAAACAAAATTCCTTATGTGAGTTAACACTAACTCCTAATATAATAATAAGCTGTACCATTATTTCTAGAGACAAGCAGGAGTGGGGGTTGTAAGGGAGGCCTGAAATTAAAAATAGCGATATTTCGTTTCCTATTTGTTTTTCAGCAATTATGCACATAACAAAAGCTGTTTATTTTGTTATATAAAGTAACGTTTGTTACATTCACTTTTGTCGTATACCAAGTATAAACGAGATATACACTGAAAAGTAAAACGGTAGCCGACAATTGTATTTGGCACTAACGATTGAACGGAACTTAACTCAACTTGGCATGTGAATTAGCATTATTTCTTAAACGATTAAAAGCTTTATTAAAATTTTTAGGTTCAAACGGGAGGGGGGAGGCTATAAGAGAAATCTAAAATAAACATTCGCAGAATATTTCATTTTCTGTTCGGTTTTGAGTCACTGTGGGTCTTTGTGCCGTATCAAGGGAAAGGAAGTTTAATCCAAACAGTTTGGCTGGCAGTTCACTTTCTATGATTATGAATTATATATGTAAAAAAAGAAAAACTACATGCACAGGAGACGGGAAATATAAAAATATTGTGGACAGTGAAGCCTTACATAACAAATAATGTTATTATTAACAAATCCACAGTAACGCCGGGTATACATCGGAACATGTTAAAATATTGTGGAAAGTAAAGGCTGGCCAAAGAAAAAAAAAACCATCATCATTAAATCTCAAATGAATTCCCGAGCGAAGCCGGGTACCTTAGCTAGTATATATATATATATATATATATATATATATATATATATATATATATATATATATATATATATATATAGACACACACGCACAGTTTTGAACGAACCTCATTTTTGTCATCTCCTAGGTAAGATCGATGGACATTTGAAGAAAAATTTCGAAATTTGCGCCATGATTACGACCTTAACAGCTAATTTCCCTTAAGAGAAATCTGCTAAAAACAAGTGACCGGCAGAGGTATATAGTATTAAATGCGATTCTTAAATTTATAGTAGTTTAATATTAATAATGTTATTCAGATATTTTAACTGTTCTTTTGTTTTAGCTAGGCAGTTTATAATGGGAATTGCAGATATATATCTTATTTTAAGAGAATATACTTTGGCTTAACCGCTCACGAAGTCCCAAGACCTAATATGAAACATATAAGTAGTTTGATGGGAGGGCATGTGTTCACCATTTTACCATCTTATTTGTTTTTGGTATCCGCCTTTAGAATACACTACTCCTTTACTCAAGCAGCTCCTTCACTGCCCTAAAAGTCTTAGAAGGTGGAGGAACAGTTAGAAGTCAGACAATGAAGCTTAAATTAAAGAAAATTAAGTGAGGCACTCCCGATATTCGAAGTTATCTATTGGATAACTTATCTTAGTTCAGCATACAAACTTAACATGGAACAAGAGTTATGTCTACCTCCTGTGCCGTTTTAGTGTTGCAAATTATTTCAAAGTGAAATTGAGCATCTTAAATAAGGACTGGTTGACAGCCGATTGTCATAGCAAATAGAAATTATACACGGGTCTACAGTATCATTGGGATCAGTTATTGTGATTGAGTGATTTCTGAAAAATCTTAAGTCGCCAGTGGTTAGAAGCTAGTGCAGAGGGAAATTACTGGGAGAGTAACAGAGTGGGTTTTGCCCAGGAAGATCCATCACAAATCACTTCTTCTCTATTAAACAAATACTTGAAGAGACCCATGAACATGACGTATATCTACATCACATTTTCATTAACTTCCGTCAGATTTATGATGTTTTAGACAGGCTAAAATAGTTGGAGTTATGAGGAAATACAGGGGTGATTGGTTCATGATTCAATCATGAGACAGCCCGATATAATGTGGTTTAGCTCAATAGGCTGGGATACAAGGGCAGGCCCAGAAAGAGGTGCCAGTATGACCTATTGAACTACCAGCTGGGCTGGGAAAATGCAATGCTCTAAGAAGATGGCAGAAGACCAGGGCCTACAAGCACTTAGTATATGCTAGTAAGAATGTAAAATAAAGTTCCAAAAATTGCTGTACAGTTTAGAATAACATTTTTAGAGTCATTCTGTCCGTTGAAATAACAAACATGCTTAGCAGATTGACTAGAGCGAGTCTGGAAAGAGCTTTTTATAGGTCAAAATCAATGTTGAACTCTTTGATGTTTTTTAGGCTACCACTGGCTGAATACAAGATCCTTTATCATCTATACTGTCCAACCTCAACCTGGAAGTTAAGCTCTTTAGTGTTCATACTTAAGTTTACTTTATCTTCGCCTGAGTGGTGGATTCTTCTCACCATGGGCCTTAATCTACAAAATTCCTCTTTATCCTTTAATCCACTTCCTCTTTCCTTACCTGTCCATAAAATTGGAGAAGTTTAAGCAAGAATTACTTATTGTGCAAATTAAATTAAATTATTTATATATTAACCATAATCCTAATGAAATAAGACAGGAGAAAAATAGAATATACATGAAAAGAGGAAAAGGAATACTTACGCTTGACAGATCCAGAGTTCTGTGGAGGAAAAAAGGGAGTTCCCTGGGATTAAGGAAGAAGGAAGTTTGCTATCAGAAGAATGAATACACTGTGAACTCGCTTTAAATTATAGATACACTACTATTAGATGGATATGAGAACCCCTGCCCTGATAGTACTTAAGATGCACTGAACATTAGATAGAGAGAGACAAATCTCTTGTAATTTATATAAAAATCTAATATTAATATCCCATTGAAAATATTAAATTAGGAATTACCCCCTTATTGCATAAGGTCAATTATATTAAAATTATCCACTAAAAGGTATTTTATTTCTATATATTTGAGTGTGTGAGCGTACGTGTGGTTGTGAGGAGACAGATTGTGCACAAAAAAAATAGTTAATTGAATATCATGAAAATTTAATCCAACTCTGGTGTTTTAGTTTTCATAAGTGTTTTTTTTTTTGTCTGTAGAAGTTCAAAATAAGGTAATTGAAAGCAAGTCACACCAAGGGCATGGATAAAAGGAAGGTTAAAAATTCTTGGGCATACCTTAAGGGACAATAATTTTATCAAATAAATTTAAAGGTAAGACTATGTGCCATTAGGGAAGAAGGAGGCCTAGAAAGCCATTCCACACAGACTTTGAATATATGGGTTTCAGTGGGTATCGTTGAATAATATGAAAAGAGCAGCTCCTGAAATAATCCATTGGTTCCTTGCAAGTCTAGCCTTTAGATTTTGATGAAGAGTTGTTTTCTAACAATCAATTTGTTAATAAAACGAATTAACTTATTTTTTAAAACATCTCATCCTCTACAAACCTCCACACGTAAAGGTATTTGCTGAGGTAGTAAAAGAAAAATATTTTCCAAATGTGGTGTGTAAATAATTAATTATTAATGCATTTTCTTTGGATATATTTTTCAAATATGTATATTATTTTTTTTAGAATACTCTCTATACCACGTTATTAACATTAACTTATTTATTCACGATAAATACCTATTGATTACCACAGATTTGCATCCAAAAAAAAGTCTATAAACATCATGAGAAAATTTGTTCATTCGGGCAATAACTCCAGCACTGATAAGTCAGCAGTTCTTTGTTATGTTCCTGCCAACAGATGTTCTAGAAGACACTAATTATACTATAAAGCTTCATATTCTTTCTGACTCCTGTATAATGGTTTTGTGTATATCAAGAAACTGGATACAGAAACATGGCTGGCCATGGACATGCCCCAAAAAAGCTGTACATAGCCTTAAGAATGATTTTTCTGGCAAAGGTTATTCACTTAACGTGACTAATACTGTAGGTCAATCTCCAGAACTCTATCAGAAGCATACTTACATTACAGGTAAGTTGCAAATCAAAAGAAAGCTACCCCTCTATATATATATATATATATATATATATATATATATATATATATATATTAAACACCAGGTTGTTATCCACCACTGGAGCAGCAAAATAGAATGCTGATTTTGTCTTGTGAAAAGTGGTAGGTCAATTTTATTTTAACCAAACATGGGCCCTAACTTGTTCCGGTTCAAGAGGGTATACTTTACCATAAACAACTAAGGCAGTAATTAAGTACAAGTTCATGGGAGGGAGGGAGGACCTACTGTTATTCTATTATAGTGAAGAAAAGAATCTCTAAAGAGGTAACAAAATTGAGAATTCACTATTTTAAATAATGACTCTCAATTGCTACTACCAGATTAGTTCTAGAAAAGACCTACCTATCACTCGACTCTATAAAAAGTGAAGACAATCAAAAGGGGGCATTTTCTTTTCAGCACACCGAAAATCCTGGAAACTATAACAATTATAGTTTTGAGATAATTACTTGGTTGAACACATCTTCAGATGAAATGGATACTCGTAAGAACAGAAATGATGAAAGATTATATGCATCATCCGTCATCATCAATGGTTAAATTGTATATAACACGAGAAATCAAGGGGTAGAAGTTTCATTAATTTGAAAACATTATGCCATTCTCAAGAATATAATCTTCATAACTACATTAGACAAAGTGAGACCCAAGCTTTCAGGGAAATTATGAAATTAGATAAAGGCTAAGCGGCCTTAAACCGAAAAGGAATAATGACCTGGAAATCAATACAGACTTCTAAACAGAATGGCAGAATAAAGGGTTCCATGGTCATTATTGCAGTTCATTGTTAAGAATCAAAAATATATTTGAAACCATCTGAAGCATGACTAACTTCTGGACACCTATTTCCAAAAGCCGAAAGGTTTATGACTATCCAGGGCGAAGTCATTACAAGTCAATCCTACAAATGGCTTATGTTAAAAGATAATATTTCCAGCCAATGAGACTGCTAAACATATTATGAGAGGATGTGAGATGCTGGTTGGTTCAGATGATTCCCAGAGATATAATGTAGCTAAAATATATCACTAAAAGAATTTTAATGAAACTTGGTTTGCTGAACAGGAGAGTTCCTTATTATTGCTATAACACTTAAAAACAATAATATTAAAATTTAGTGGGATAAAGCAAAGTTATCAAACCATCATTAATAAAGAAAATAAAGCAGCTGTATTGAGGTAATATAAGCCAGAATACAGCATCAAATATCAACTGAAGTATGGCTGTATTTACCGAGGAAACAATGAGGATCCTCAGCAGTCAAAATCTGTTTTTCTCAGAAAGTTAATCTAAGACATTAAATAAGATTGAATGGTACCCTTGTCTTTAAAAAATTAGTAAAATTTGATGAGGAGTGTACAGCGTTGAACTTGCAATATAGTAACACTCTTGAAGTTCTAAAGGAATAATTTTTGTATCTCAAAGAATTATAAAGTATATAACTTCAAAGTCATTACTGAGGCCATATTTATGACTAAAGAGGTTGATTAACTTCTTCTGTAGAATGGCTAACATTTGGAAATCTGTTTTCATATACAGAAATTTTCAATACTGCTATCTAAGACGAAGTGATTGCCACGAGATCATATAGACGTTGTATTCTAAAGGACAATAGGGTCTCAAACAAATGCAACAAGGCTTATGACTCGATTCAACACATGACAGCTGGATGTAAAACACTTGAGAGGGTCGAATAGTTGCAAAAGCATAATAAAGTGGCTAAAGTATAGCATCAGGCTCTAGCAGAGAAATTGAGCATGATAGACAGGAAGTTAGCTTATTATCACTATAATCCCAAAAATTATAAAAAAAAATGTAAAATACAGATGATTGGGATGAACTGACCAAACTGTGCCAGTTATTCTCTTTATTGGCAAGACCAATATGACTGACGATATTGTTGAAATTGCAGTTCCCAATGATGAGAAAAACCGTACACCAAAATATTAAGAAAATACAAAGAATTATCTATTAAGATTAAAACACTATACTAGCTTAAGACAAACACAATTATGGCTATTTTTCAACTACAAATGGACTCATGCTTAAAACAACAATAAAATACACCAAAAATTTAAATCTGCCAACAGAAATAATAAAAAAAACCGAGCAATGGGGAATTCTTGATACTGTGAGAATTGTGCGCAAATTTTCAAACTCCTGCAAATAAGTCGCCAAAAACAAAGATGCTTCATATCCGTTAGATTTTTCCTATATATGGATTCCCTACTCACCTTTTATCTGAGAAGAAACTGCCCCTTAATAAGAATAATTGTAATAGGTAATGGTATTAGTGAATAATAGGAGGAAAAAATGATGCGTTATTTCACACTGTGAATAGAAATTTTTTATGGTTGTAATATAAATAGTGAAGTTATAATGTGGCTCCCAATAATGTTTTTCTTATTGTCCACTTCTAACGACACTAGAATTTAAAACAAGTAATATAAAATTACTTTTTTATTACAAAATAATCATTATATAATTTATAATTTTAAAGGACAAAACAGATCATGCACTATACAGGTTTGCCTACATAGAATTTCAGACAGAACAATTACGATTCATGATGATTAATAAATTATGATTTTTACATTTAAAAAAAGTAGTCCTTCACAAAAACCTAAAAAAGTACTATAGAAAAAAAATCTGAATGGGCATGACATGATTTCCTTGTACTTCTAAGGAATTAAATAAACAAAACCTTTGGCTGCATTTCATTTAAACACACATACATAACATCTCCGTACCAATGGATTGGATCGAAAAATATCGTACAACATAATTTACAGATCTTTTCATGATTAAAAAAAAAGGTCTTGTAGATATTTTTTGTATTTACAATACAAAATTTGAAACTTTATTTTGGCCTTTTTGTGTTATGTGAGATATATACATACGTACAAACACCACGCAGAAATTATTCAAAATGGGTTCAGGGAGGGTCAAAACGGATAATTCTGTTCAAATCTGAAAACCAACAATTTTTGCAATTACAATATAACTTTGTACAAGGAAGTAAAAATGACTCTTGTAAACTTTATACTGAAGATACAATGTTTAATGGGTTAATTTAGGATTTCATAAATGGGAGTATTTATGGATTGCAAATTTCATAAAGTTTAATTGAATTATATATATGAGGTATAATAAAAACGTTTTTCATTTGTGTAGTCACCAAGCATATGTTAATTTGGAAAGTAAAGGCTAATTATAAAATACAATGTTTTTTTTTGTAACCCAGTGATGGGGATGAATGAAGATTTGGTCTCTTTAATTAAAATTTATTAAAATGAGCACATTTGGAGATACTATAATAATTCTCCTATACATTATGAATGATGTATAACTATACAAAGTAGTAGCTTGTCAACAGGTAGTAATACAATAATCACACTTTTCCTTTTTAATTTTTTTTTTTTAATTTTTTTTTATTTTATTTTGGATAGAACAATAGATCATTGCAAGGAATAATTGCATTTATGAAAGAAACTGGATCAACATCAACACACAGTTTTAAAAAGATATATATATATATACACACACACACACACAGACTCAAATATGTGTGTGTGTATGTATGAATATAATTCAGACTATATAACACTCAGAATAATCAAACAAATCATTAATATTTAATAAGCTAAAACATAATGAAATATAAGTTATACTATAACTACCCTAACCAAAGTTTAATACCTCCAGTAAACACCATAAATAACCTCATATATAAGCATATACAACTTCAAATAATGTTTTGAATGTTGCTAACCCTCATAAACAGCTATTTATATGCACTAGAAAAAAAAAATCTTAATTTCAATTCTTATGAGCAATTTTAAGGAAATTATAAACTAAAAGTACTTTAATTGTGGACGAATTACCCAGAGTACGTTTATGAAATGACTAACAATATATCAAATATAGATATAAAATACTTTCATCATAGAACACATAAAAATTCATAATCTTTAAACTGGTCTCTCGTGCATGGACAAAACAAAATATATTCTGACTAGCAATAAACAAATTTATAATTAAAAAAATTAAAATATCAGGATAGGTATAAAAATAATAACTATGTATTTATATATATTTCATTTATGTATACAAGACTATGAATTGATATTTACATGAATTTATAAGAAATCCTAAAATTAAAGTGCAAGATAAGCATTTTAATATATTTACATTTTTTTTAATATTTTTTTTTATTTTTAATTTTTTTTTTACTTGCACAAAACTGGAACCTAATGGTTAAATATATTAATTCATATTACAGAAATGCTAAATTAAAGCAAAGAAAAAAACAACCATAAATAATTTAGAAGAAAACAATATTAAGATGAGGTGAAAGTAATCACAAAATAAATATTACCTTATTAATAACAAACCAATATATATATATGAATATAACAATGATTAATATTTATGAACTTCACAGAAATGTTTTACTTGTTATTTTCCATATTAAACTTTATCTAGTGCTTAAAACTGAAATTATATGTAAAAAAAATGAAAGATTATAATTTACACATAATATATACAAGTTTAATTTTCATAATTAAAATTAAAAAAGAATAAAATTAGTTATGAGTAAATGCACAATGTTTCCCAACCAGTGAAATTTAGCAAACATAATATATATAAAATTAAACTAATTTTCTATTGTACCACCAATTGTAGTTAGGAAATTATCAATATATATATATATGTTAAAATAAAATATACATATGTAATTTTACTGGAAAAAAATCAAATCCAGTATGGTAACAAGGTTCAAAATTGAGATAAAAAGAAACAATTAAGACATGCTGCAAGTAATTAAAGAAAATAAATAAAAATGGATGAAGTAATTTATTATTTAGATTTTGAATTAAAAGCTAAAATGTTTTGTCAAAAACAAATTAAATTAAAAATTGTAAAGTGTTTTTAGAATAAGAAGAATACATAAGTGAAGAATGTCCTAAAATGTTTACTATTAATGTATATTACCCCTTAAAAACATCTTCATAAGAAATATACACTTCAAGTTTTTTAAAATTAGGTTTGTCCCAACAGCCCTTTATAATGAACTTGAAATAAAATGCTTTCTCCCCCCCCCTTACTTACTCATAATGATTAGCAGCAGAAATCCTACAAAAATTGGCAACTAGTTTCTATTATTTCAGAATGTAAAAAAATAAAAATTTTCACAGCCCCTTAACAATTATAATTGCAACTTCTTTCATTGAAAAAAAAAAAATAAAAAGACTAATATTAGAAGGAAACTTAAGAATAAATGCAAATAAGTTGTTAGGCTACACAATATCACTAATACATTTTCATTACTAGAGGTGAAACTTAACTAATATCAGGAAACACTGTGATAAATAATATTACTCATAAACATAACCAAACCTGCAGAAGTTCCTTTTTAATTAGTTAAAAAAAAAGAATTAATTGTTTTAGACAATGCCATATTTGAAATGATGGGATATTTGAAATCTTAACAGGGACAAATTAATACATCATTTGGCAGATAAAATTTTTTTTCTTTGTGATGATTGGCCTGTGGAAGACTTTTTCTACTTAAGGCACTCATATTTTAAGATAAACTTCAAATATATGCTAGTAAAATTAGAAAACATGAAAGTTTTAAGGTGAAAAACAAAGGTACTATAACTGCAAATTAATCACAAATCAACCAGAAACTAGTATTAAAGCATCAATGACCCATCATAATACTATTTTTATTACATTACTCAAAATTTCAAATTATTTGAAGAAAATGGAATACTAGTCACTATTATTAAAACTGGATTTTTCATAAAATAAAATAATAATGTATAACCAAACATTCGTATAGTGTCAGCAAAGTCCTATAAGGGAAGGTAGTATTTTGTAACACAAGTCAGGATATATACTCACAAATGCATGTCTGTGTACATGCATGTGTGTGTGTGTGTGTGTGCCAGTGAAGGAGTGGTCGCACCCTAGTGTAAGTTTCTGTTTTTGTTCCAAAGTAATCCTGTGAGTAGGTAATTTATTGTATTTTTCAGATTCAGTGCAATAATAGCATATCAAATGTGTATTAATATATCAATTAAATTTCAGTATACATTTTTTTTTTAAAATGAATATATATATATATATATATATATATATATATATATATTTAAAATATACAATATTAAAATCCAAATAATAATTCAGAAAATATTTGGCCTTCCATTTTTAATATCTAAATAAACTTTGATGGTTATGTGCATATGTGTTGTTTAACATTTTATAAGGTAGCTGGATATAAAACTATAAGTAATGGCATAAACATGAGTGAAGTATCAAAAAACCAATGACTTTCTTCTTTCTGAATTAATTAACAATGAACCTGGTATCCATTAAGTAATATTTCTAATATTTACCTAAAAACCGATTTCCATGCAAAACATGAATTAAAATAGTCTTTACTGATTTTAAATCAAATAAGTAAAAACTAATTACTGAGATGATGTCCTTCATTTAATACTCTATGAATATTTGGTTTAATAATGTACTTCACTTTGACTGCAACATGATAAGTCATTCACAATTAAATTAAGATATACAGCTCCTAGCTATATTGCAGTAATTGTTTTTTTTTAAAGTAAATGCACAAAAATAGAATGCCAATTTAGACGGAAAAACAAAACATAAATTACTTCTTAAATCTAGATAGGTTTTAACCGTTTCTTATAACATTTGGGGCTTAGGTATGCTATGTGAATTAAGGGATTAGTCTTAATCTCACTTGGTAAACAGTGTCATAGGTACAATTCTCACCTGGGCAATTTTACTTACGTGACATACTCATTAAATAAAATCCTTAGTTCCGCCTTGGCTAGAAAAGGGTGGTGGTAACCTATAGATAACTCATCCTAATTAGCCTTAGTACCACAAAATGGATGTTAATAAATAAAACTTCTTTTTATAGCATTTGACCATGTCTCTTTTCATAATATCAAAATTGAGGTTTATAATCATTTAAGATGGCATTAATTCCTCTGCAAATGATTTTATACAGGAGTCATATCCTTAATACAAGATTCATATTATGCATCCTTTAATTTGTGTATATACATTTTTGGAGTCCAAGATTTACTGAACTCTAAAATAGTGGGTATACAGAATAGCACTTCTAGACACAGAATACTATTCATAGACCCCAAAAATAAAAAATTATGAAATTTTAGAAAACAAAAGTTTTGGAAAAATAACAAAAATTTAAGAATAAGTCATGGTAGTCCAAATGTAGAAGGAATAAGCCAACCAAAAAATAGTGTATATGAAATTTGTTTACTATTTAAAAAAAAAAATCAAAACAAAGAGAATAGAAAATTTTACCAAGGTAATAAAAATTCACTTGAAACCAAAAACTTGAAACAATGAACTTGTAAATAACCATATAAAAGAGACACAATAAATATGCAACAACTATACTAATTTCATGAACAATGTTTATAAGAGTGATTTATAATAAAAAAAAATATTCTATTTAAAATAAAATATAAATTCTGTTATTATTAAAATTTGGTGGATTACTTAATAAAATAATAATAGAGAACTATACTAAGTGAGTAGTACATTTCTCTAAAATGCACCATTCCACAATGAAAGTAGAAAATGTGGAAATAGCAATAATATTTCAATAACTCTATAATTAGAAATATACATAAGAACAAAGGAAAAACAATCCTAAAGTTTTTCAAATTTCATACTCCCCTTCAAGGATACCTTCCTTTTCCTGGCCACTAATACAACACACTGCATGAGATTAATTTAATACAAGCATACTACTTACAGATATGAGAACCTTAGGTACTTATTGTGGCCACTCATCCATAATTTTTGTTTGATTATATGATATTAAACAAATATTTTATCTTATTGCCAAAATAAACGCTTATAAATAGTGATATTTTAATTTATAAAATTGTAGACCATATTTTTCCAATATGTCGTAATTAGCAATTCATAATGAGATAGAAAGTTATGTTAATATAGGAAACATTACTTAGCTTTAAAATTTTATAGCTGAATTTGATAAATCTTTAATTCATTATTGTTTCTTAAATAAATTCATGGAGGATATTACATAAGGAACATATAATTTTATTTATTTTTTTAAAGTTGTTATCATCAACTTAGGAAAGACTATAATGAAATAATAACACTCATACAATGCAATTAAATCAGCTATTTGGAAAGACCAAATTTAAATATGATTATATATTTACACACAAAAATATATGTGCTGTAGTTATTTTAAGGAACTAATTATAGTCAAAATGTACACCTATACAATTTGGGTAAAGGAGGGAGGGATTCATCATTATATTTCTTTTGTTTAAAACTAATTTTATGATTGACAAAAAATACTAAAGATAATGAATTTGTAAGTTCCAAATGTCGAGTTCACTACAAGCCCTCATTTTTAACACACAACTAAAGTTTCAAACAAACAAAAATATGACAAATTTGCACCACCACTCCTAACCACAAAAAAAAAAAATGACTTGCATCTCTTTAACCAAATACCACATACATATTAACAGAAAATTCATATAAAGATATACTTTTGTTTTTAGCCATGAGGTAGTCAGCAGAGTTGGATAAAACCAGAGGAGAAAACTCCAGTCAATCAGCTATAAGAAAAATACCAAACAAGTAATTAATTTGTATGCACTTTTTTCACTTGTTTTTTTAATCTAATGAGCCCTTAGACAAAAATGAAAATATACAAGTACAGCACTACAAAACACTACTGGTTGTCATCTTAACTACTTTACAAAAAATAATAAATTGTCAGGCCAAAAGATTGTTATAAATTATTCGTATTGAGTCTTTATATAATTTATATATTTATATATATATATATATATATATATATATATATATATATATATATTTATATATATATTAGGTTGAGTGATTAAATCGCATAATAGTTCAACCTAAAATTGAAATATATAAAGGGTCATCCACCAATATAAGAAGAGAAAAATATGTGTGTGTCAGTATGGTGTATTTATATTGTACGTATTATTTTTTTTTTGTATGTAGTTATACTTTATTTTTGTGAGTACAGGATGGACTAAACAAGACTCACTTTAATATAATAATAAGTCATTTTAAAATGGTTCATTCAGGAACTGATGGCACTTGTAGTCTAAGTAATATGAAATGCATCTCTCTTAAGTTTTCTAATTATTCTAATACATTGAGCAAAAAGTACTAAATTCATATTGTTGTAATACAGAAAATGAATAAAAGACATTCCTAATTAACACTGTCCAACAATCAAAATACTACAAACACAAAAACGGCTTACTTTTGTATTTTTCCCTTAGTTGAATTCAAAAATGGCTGATAAGCTCTTGTTTTCATAGAATTTAATTTTTATAGGTTTAATTTGGTTGTGGAAGTTGTCATACATCTAAATTACAGGGTGAAGATAAGCCATGGACGCCACACTTATTTAACAATATCTGTACATTTGCATTGCTTGAGTGACTGGGGGGGGGCAATAAAAGATGATATATACACATTTAGTTCATGGAAGATTTTGCAAATATACCTATGGAACTCGTTTCTTCTTAAAATCCCTTTTTAGTACTCCCACCTAGACTTTTTCTCTAATGGAATAAAAACATCAAGGCCACTGGAATGAAGCAATTTCTATGAATTTCTGCTAATCTGTAGGGATGCCTTTGGAACTCACTTTCAAGCTGAAAACTGGAAAAAAAGAAATTGATGCCATAGTTTGGTTCTCTTCAGACCCACTCATCTTTCATTTACTCTTCCATCAATTTAGAACTCTTATATTGCAATTGCCATAAAAATAAAAAGTTGAAATGAGCTTTTAATTTTTTGACATATAAATGTAATGTATAATTGTTTTCTTAATCTATTAAAATAAAATATTTCCATCAAGGCCATATTACTGCAACAAAAACTATCAAAATAGTTATGTGGCACTTTCCCTTATGTTATCAGCCCCAAGTTGTAACACTTTTGAAGAACTTAAATTTGATATAAATATATAATTTTAAATTAATTACAAGTGTTGTTCTTTTAAAGAAAAATCACTCACTACAGGGAGGCACAGTCTTTGAAGAACCTGAATTCTCTGAAATCATCCTCTAAAACTCTCCATGGTCGGTCACAATGCATTTCCAAATTTGAATATTTTGAAATTCCCAGTAGCCAGGCATCCTCCATCAGTTCTGTCATCCATAACTGCCCGGGCCTCTCCCTTTTTTTTTTTTTTTTGCACACCTGGCAAACCATACAACTTTCTAGGTAGCTTACCACAATCCATTCTCTCTACATGACTGAACCACTGAAGTCTACCCTACCTTATGATAGTGGATTTTAGGCTCTCCACATAGCTCCATCTGCTTCTGATTCTTCACCTATCCTACTCTTTAACTGGAACAAAAATCTTCCTTAGGTTCCTCCATTTCTAGATCAACCTCTGGTTTCTCTGCGAAAATATGGTTCTCTTGTGAGTCCATGTTTTATTGCAGTACATCACTGTTCGTCTGTTGAATATTTTATAAGTCATCATTAGCATAGCTCTTCTCCATAAACTCTTAAAAAGATGAGTCTTATTAAGGGCATAATTTGACAAGCTAATGTTTTCTGTCATTCTGGGTCTAAGATTAATGCCAATATCAGTGCTCTTTAAAAATTCAATCTAGATACTTGGAGATATAACAGGATGTAATTATTACTCTTACAATACCTGTATGAGCCTATGGTAAATAATGCCACCAGGATTTGTTATTTTCAGCACAGTGATTTCCATGGTGATGTTAAATAAAACAGCACAGGTGATAGAGAGTTACCTTGACTCAATCAGTAATCTGAAGTAAATTTATGTATTAAGGAATTGAGGAGCCATTTTTATAACCAACAGTTTTTAAAACCAATTAACAATAAATGTATGTATTATATACACTAAAAAAATGAAAATCTTTCTAACTCATCTTGAATTAAGATAAAGACCAATCTTTCTAATCATACAATGTCTCCAAAGATTACTTAATTAGCACAAACACAAGTGGTTTATACTTCATTATTGTACACCTCACAGAGCCATAACCCATTTAAAAATTATATTTAAAACCCAAAATGATCAATGCAGATATAAGTATTTGCTTAGAAAGAGCACTGAATAAAGTAACACAAAAACGTTTTGGTTTGCCCCTGTGTAAGTATGCATGCATGGATGTGCCTAAATGTAGTATATGTGTGCATGCATGCATAAGTGAATAAGAGTGTGTGTGTTTGTGTGTGTGTGTGTTTTAATACTTAGAACACTCCTTATAAAACATATATAGTAGATTGGAAGACGTCTGAAGAATTACAATAAAAACAAATTTTAGATGATAAAATAATAAAATCCCTCCACCTTAATAAACATAACAAAGCATAAAATGCCATAGAGGAAAGTATGGGTAGCAGTATTGCTAAATAAAAAAGTAATATTTAGTATACTACTCTTTTCTCTATGAAAAAATAAATAAATACATTTTAAAATGCTGCCTATGAGTATGGCATAAAATATGGCAACAATATACAACATACACTGAGGCTATCACGTTGACACTATGCTTTCACTGCATAAAGGTTATTCCATTAAATATACACATCACTTAAAGTACTAAATAGAAACATAAACAGTCAAGTTCTTATATTAAGCGACCAATTATTTGGTCGAAAAATGAATTCATTTGATTTCAGAAAAATATCACCATAATGACACTATTGGCATGTTAAATTCAAAAAATAAAATAAATATCTATAAAACAGAATTCAAACAAAACACTTTAACTAAATATGACAATTTATACAAATTTACACACTCTAAAATGTACATAACCTAAAAATACATAAATAAAGGAATATTTGATATTTATATAACACCATTACTTCTTATAAACTAAATCAACTCGAATTTCATGAAAAACATTATAATTTATAAAATTAAAGTTTATCTATAAATTACTTTGTTAAAATAAAAACCATATCAACTTAATTATCATTCTACTTAAAGCAGTCTTTTAACAAGGCATATTTATTCATGGGAGACTGCTAGGAATATAATTTTCAGAATATTCTTATAAAGTAACGTTACATGAACATTTATCTTAGCACAGTCAAACCTTTTAATCACAATGAACAAAGGCAGACATTTAAGGAGTATTGGAAAGATAGCATATAAAACTTTCGTTATACAAGATTTTAAATGTTTAATATTTTAATGTTATAATTATCAACAGCCTAAAATCTGATTTCAAAAAGGTTATTAATATTAAAGAAAAAAGATACAGCCAGACTGAGACCCAGTATAAAATATTTATAAAAATAAAATTTAGGCCACTACAAAACATACTTTTGAAAAATATTTTTACAATTTTTGAATTGCAACTGCTAAGGTTATAATAAATGTTATTCTGAACCTTAACTATGAACATAAACAACAAATATTTACAAAATTGGGCAAACAAAGGTGTGCGGTGGCCTTTTATAATAACCACCAGTGGTTATAAACAAATTACTAATCTAATCTTATTATTCAAAATATCATATACACCTTGAGCTAGGCTTTAAATTCCAAACAGTCAAATGTGTATGTCCTTATCAAACTAATTAACAAACGGTAACAAATCAGTTGTTTCATCATTACACACATTTAACATACAAACTGTAGAATAACCAGTCAACAACTGGTCAGACAGGAACAAATTATAATGCAATAAAAAAATTCATTACAATTATATAAACTCCGTATATGTATGCATATGAAAGAAAAATATATAAAATCACACTCACAACAGAAACTGGAATAATGGTTAAAAATTGTAACAATCAATAGTCTTGATTTAGTGGCCTTTTGAAATCCTCATATAAGATCCTTCATAAGTAGGCTCAGTATATGTCCGACCTCTAGATTTGTTTTTAGGTCTTTCATCGCCTAAAAAACAAACAAATTAGTAAGTTAATAAAGCTTTATAAACAATCAGTCATTATAATTATAAATTATCCATCAATTTAACTGGCACAAAATTAATGCGCATCTTCTGAACCATGTAATAAAATAAAAGTTCCTTTCCCTTGATGCGGTACGAAGCTCAACAATAACAACTGTTTTAGGCGCGTGATAACCGCTATTAAAAATTCTCTTTTGTAAGTCTCGATTGTAATCTGTACATTTATATTGGTACATAGTGTGTTCAATAAAGTATATCATATATTAATGGAGCAGAGTTAATAAATACCAGTAATAACTGGGTGCACCTCCCCAGCATTCATCCTTTTAAATTATTTATTTATGATAATTAAAAAAATTCACATTCCTGAGAATAACACTACATAGCTAAAAGTATAAGCATCAAGTAACATGGAAACATAGACCAATGAGGTCGGCAGGGGAGCGGCAGAACTGCTAGGACAAAAGTATGCCCACACCTCTCTAGGCTCAGTGGTGCTAACCTACCACTCATTTAGGATCTCAATCCTGTAATACATTAATTTATATTAACAAATCTGATTACATTATCTTTACAATACTAAAACAGTTTGTTCAAATAATTTTCAAGTTTTAATTAAATAAAGTATTAAATACACTTAAGAGCAAACTGACATTTCTCATGAATTAATGTTTGGGAGAAGAGAAGTGGGAGGGGCAGTACACTTTACTTGGCACAATCAGTTACTGGCGTTAAAAATATAAAAATGAAATATCGGGATTTTTATTTCAGACCTCCCTTATAACCCCCACTCCTGTTCGAACCTAAAAATTTTAATATAGCTTATAATCATGGAAGAATTAATGCTAATTCACATACAGAGTTTTGTTAAGTTCGGATCAATCGTTAGTGCCCAATAAAATTGTTGTTGTTGTTGTATGATTCATTTATACTTTGGTATACGTCAGAAGTGTATGAGACAAAAGTTACTCTAAATAACAAAATATAAAACTTTTGTTAAGTGCATATTTGTCGAAAAAGCAATAGGAAATGAAATATTGCTATTTTTAATTTCAGGCCTCCTTATAACCCCAACTCCGGTTTGTCTCAGAGAATAGCCTAAAGTCTAAGTTGGGTTAGTAGTAATATACGTACCAAGTTTCAAAAACTTCTGTTCAGTAGTTTGGACATGAAAAGGTAACAAACAACCAAACACCAAAGCTACAAATTGCATATATCATGTCTATGGCATGTGGAACAAAAAAGTATCCAGAATTTAGAGAAAAAAATCAATGTACAGACAGAGGTTACAATTTTATACAAACATATATATATATATATATATATATATATATATATATATAGTAGCTAATGTGCCCAGTGATGCCGGGAAATCATTGTTGACTGACTAATGATGGTATTTTTTATAGCAATATTTCAATGTGTACAATTACATTTCCCTCCAAGATGTATTGTTTTTCAGTAATAGCTTATCTTAAAGGGTAACTTTTGGGGACTTATACAGGGTCCGGCATAAAAACCTGACGATTTTGTAGTAATTGTTATGTTGGCACCACTGTCATTGAGACGGGGGGAATGTTGTACATCGACAGGTCTATTCTTGCCATTTCAGTAGCCAGTATGTCGTGGTCGGGTGAACATCGAGCGTTTGTGATTGAAGCCTATTTTAAAAATAATTACTCAGTTATTTTAACACAGCGTTTATTTCGCAGACATTTCAATTTAAATCGACACGCGCCTGTTCCCAGCAGAAATTCGATCTTGTTGGGGGTAAAGAATTTTAGGAACACGTCATCTGCTTTAACTCTTCAGTTCCTAATGCACCCTCCAGGGTGCATATCTTTTTTTTCTTTTCTTTTAAATGTTCAACTCGTTTATTTATCTTTAAAGCCCTTCAAGCACACTTCAGTATCTATAGAAGGTGCCACAGCCTGCCCAAGCCACTAGAATGCTCTCACGAATGAGTATAACCTTCCAAAATCAGTTACCTTCATGTTTTCAAGTGTGATCAGAGCAGCCTGTTGATTTTCAGCCACCATGTCAAACAAAACGTAAGAACTCGCTTTTTTTTGTGTTTTGTTATTATTGAAATAGTTACTGCTTCCAACCGTATCAAAAAAACTGGAGAAAAACACAAAATACTTACTCAAACAATCGTGGCTAAAATTAGCTATAATTTTGAAAAAACTTTTTTTTTCCATAAATTTGGATGCATAGCATATGGAAAAACTAAGTGGAAACAAAGTTACAATCGTGAATGCAATATAGGAATTGGAGAGTTAAAAACGAAACCACCAGGACGTAAACGGACTGTGAGAACGCCTGAAAACATTAACACGGTAAGAGTAGCTGTTACACGGTCTCCACGACGTTCAGCAGCGAAACATGCTGTTGCGCTAGCCATTTCTGATCGAAGTGTACGACGAATTCTTCATTCCGACCTGAAATTCCATCCGTATAAGATGATGTTAGTGCAACATACTGGCTACTGAAATGGCAAGAATAGACCTGTCGATGTACAACATTCCCGCCGTCTCAATGACAGTGGTGCCAACATAACAATTACTACCAAATCGTCAGGTTTTTGTGCCGGACCCTGTAGAATAGAAATTTTCGTTTTAAGAATAAGAATATGTGTGCCATGAAAATGTGTTCCTAATCTATTCCTCTCCACGTTTTGACTCACAGTTTTTGAATAATTCAAACCATAATCAGCATTGCATTTATTACAATTAAATAACATCTATAAACATATTTCCTGTCTAAACCAATCCAAGTACATATAGTTTAAGCATAGTTTTGTACATATGATTTTATTTTCAAAAGTAAATCTCAGTGGAAATCACTTCTAGTAATGCCAGCATTTCACAGGAAATAAGTAAACTCAATTAATAACTGCTTTAGCCTCCCGTCAACTTCCGCTCCCGCATGAGTGTTATCAACATTGATTTCCTTAAATTATTGTTTCAAAATATTATTTTAATAATTTATCTACCTCATGGAATTAAATAATAGTAGTACCCTAAAAATAATTTCATTTATATTCAAAAAACTGAGAGAGGGGAAGAGATCGTAGTCCTCCCTGCAACCTAAGTATATAACTTTAAACAGTCATATGGAGTTTAACCGCATATTGTCTTTTGTAATAATGGCATTAGCATTAACGTTTACTTGTTATGATAGTACATATTTGTTTCAATAACATCAAGATATCGGAAATAAGATAATATATTACCAGAACCAAAGAGTTTGATTCCCTACAACTTCCGTTATCACGCCTTGTTTAAATTCAGCAAGACTTTTTTTAAATAATATATTTTACAAATTAAATAATGGAAATGCTCTTATAGTTTACATTTTATTGGAAATAAATAACAAAGTTATTTTCTAGGGAAAATAAATAAATGAGGAGGAGACGAAGGAGAATTATAGCCTCACTATTCCGAATCATACTTAGAACTATCATATAAGACTAACACATGACATCATTTGTCATAATATGCATTTATTAAAAACACTTAAATAAGTACACATATAATTAAAGACTCCCACTATAGTTTTAGCGTACATCCCATGTTTACTTCTTTTCACGACAAAAGTGAATGCAACAAAAGTTACTCTAAATAACAAAATAAACAACTTTTGTTATGTGCATGTTTGCTGAGAAACTAATAGGAAACAAAATATTACAATTTTTCATTATAACCCCTACTCCTCTATTATAACCCCTACTCCTGTTCGTACCTAGAAATTTTAATAAAGTTTATAATCAGGGAGGTTTCAATACAAAATTACATATGGAGTTTCGTTGAGTTTGGTTCTGTCTTTTATGGCCTTTAAAATTGTTGACTCCTGCTTTAGTTTTTAGTGTACATCTCGTTTATATTTAGTTATACGACAAAAGTGAATATAACAAAAGTTACTTTAAATAACAAAATAAACAACTTTTGTTATGTGCATATTTGCCGAAAAAGCAATACGAAACGAAATACCGCTAGTTTTAATTTCCAGCCTCCATTATAACTCCTACTCCTGTCCATCTCAGAGACTATTAATATAGTCTAAAGTCTAAGTTGGGTTAATAGTAATAACATACCAAGTTTCACAAAATTCGGTTAAGCCGTTTAGGCGTGAAAAGGTAACTAACAAACAGACACCAAAGAAACAAATTACAGATATAGTGTCTGACATGTGAAACAAAGAGGATCGTGAAATTTTGAGAAAAAAATCAATGTACAGACAGAGGTTACAATTTTATATATATATATATATATATATATATATATATGTTACTGTAAAATCCCGAAGTGTGGTAAATGTCAGGACTTACTGGTAAATCCTAGGATTTACCAAGAGCACTGGTTAAAGTCCGAAATCTAGATGAAACTCGAACTTTTACCACTTGGCAGTTGGTCAATCCCCGGATTTACTGTCTGGCTTGATAAATGCCCGAAAAACATTAAATAAATGTGAGATTTCGTACTTTTACCAATGCTGTTTGGTAAATGTGGGGATTTCCCAAGGCTCATTGGTAAATGTCCAGTGAAGAGGAGTGGGGACAGGGATACTCCCCCCTACCTCGGGTGAGCACCCCAGCCTAGGAAGCACAGAAACCCCTTCTCTCAACTTTATTGCGTCAAATTCAACGGGAATAAACTCCTTGTGTAATTTTGGTGCAGTCATCAGTGTGTCCTCTTGTCAGTGCATTTTTTCAATGTGGCACAATGGATAGTGCAATGCGTGAACGTTTTTATGAGTGTATGAATGAAGTCATTAGAGGTAAGCACGATAATAATTTTTACATTACAGACGAGAAGTATCGCGAAGTTTTAGAGGAAGTGAAAACGGCTAAGTCAACAGAGCGAAAGCAAAGTGTTCATTACAGGCGCTTAATTCCCAGATCCCAAAGTTGGCCAGAACGTGAGGAAAAAAGTCCTGATGTCGACCGATCTAAAATCGACCCCAAAAGCATGATTGCAGTGATTGTCAAAAAAGAAGATGGTTTCTACCAACTCGGAACTTCTTCAGGAAAATTGAATACATTATATTCGTGTAATCAGTTTACAATTTGCACCGAGAATTTCATGTCTCCTGATGAAGCGCTCGACGAAGAGATAAGCCTTCGCACCGCAATTTGCCAACAGTCATTGGTTAGTGGCCAGGGTTTCAAAAAATGCAACTGCTTAAAAAAATTTTCAAATAAGAAATGTTTGTGCAAGTTAGCTAATATGAAGTGCAATTCAAAGTGCCACAATTCTCTCCCATGCTGTAACAAATAATAATAAAACTTATTCAAAAATTTTCATTTCAAATAACCTTTATTCCAACTTTTACTGGCAGACGCTGGGAAATGTTAGGATTTACCAAAATCTGTAGGTAAAAGTCCGAAAGACGCATCCTGATTGAGATAATTCTAGCTTTTACCAAGCATCTTGGGAAATCCTAAGATTTACTGGCTAAAGTCCGATTTGAAAGATAAAATCGGACATTTACCAACGCTTCTGGTAAATCCTCAGATTTACCGATAAATCTTCGGATTTACCACACTCCGGGGGGTTTTACAGTAATATAAATATATCTATATATATATATATATATATATATATATATATATATATATATATATAATTTGAAGTAATAACAAAGCTAATCAGAATGTAGTTTAGAATTTTTACATTATTAAATTCATATTATATAGTGAATGGCATATTTATTGTATAATGAAGGTGCTATATATTATCTATGTTTGAATGCTTTGAATTGCTACCCCAGTTAAAGATTTACTTTATAGGAATAACACTACAAAACTTCAGTTACCAAGGATTTTGGCAGGAAGTCAGAAGTTATTTGATGTATAGTTGACCACCTGCCTAAAACCTGTATAAAGCTTTAGTGTTTTAATTAAAAATTACCTTGTTGCTCAGAACGGTGCCTATTAGGAGGAATTAAACGGCCTGACCCAATTGAACCAGTTCTGCTTCTAGCTTGGGTAATTGATTTGACTGTATAAGAGGTATCATCATAATGACGCCTATCTTGGGAAGAACTTTCACTAACACATCTATTTCTTCTCTTGTCTTTTGGCAATGGACCACAGCTTCCAGCTTCTTCATTACCCTGTACAAATTAATTTAATTAATGGAAATATAAAAATATATTACATAAAATAAGGAATCAAATAGATCACATCACATTTATATGGTCACAAGATATTTCTCTCACATTCCTGAAGCATGAAAGTGGGTACTTTCATGCTTCAGGAATGCGAGAGAAATATCTTGTGACCATTTAAATGTGATGTGATCTATTTGATTCCTTATTTTATTTTTATTTGCATGCAGTAGCAAAGAAGACCCTTAGTTTGATGATCAGTATGAGAAGACCATTAAGAAATGTAATAAGATTCAAGAGAACACTTCTAAGGAAAACACCCAAAATGTATACTCCAAAATGACCTCAAAAAAGACTGTACAATATGAAACGTTCTCATGAAGCAACAAGCTGGAGAAGACACAGGAACATTTCCAAACATGTAGGAGTTGTAAACAAAAAGTACCCACAAGCAAAAAGTCTGTCAAGGAGGAGCTGCACAATTAGCGGTTTTTTTAAAGGTGCATAGAATTTAGGGAATATATTTCAGTTTAAAATCATATCATCTGTCTGAGATTCAATGCCATTAAGTACTTTCGAAAAAAAAAAAAAAAATTAAAATGAAATAGGTAAAGCCAAATTATGATGTATAACAAGACAAAAAAATAGGGTGTAATTTAAATTAAATAACATTAATAGTTGTATTAATTAAATAAAAAAATGAACCCCGCTCCTGCCAATGGAATTATAATTGAATAAACAACAATTTTACAAAAATATAAGCCATTTATATTAACTCTTACAAGGAACTTCACACTTCAACTTTAGCAAGCCTATTAGCAGACAAGGACAAGTCAGAAAAAAAAAAAAAAAAACTTTTTTAAAGGTCATAACCAGAGTTGGTATCTTCAGGTTACTACCACTGACTTTAAGACGAGGAGACACATTATCAGCTGCACTGTTTTACCTCATCCAAAAACTAGCAAACTAAGATATATGAACCAATTCTGGCAGATCTATATTCAAGGGTCGATAAAGCACATGATGTAGGGCTATGATGTACTAATCACATAATTTGTTGGATCAACTGGAGAATTCCTTCACGATACCCATGACCTAGGGCTTAGAGTAAGTATGAATAACCTGGCAATGTGTTGAGCACAGGTAAAAATACATCATTTGCTGATGTACTTGAAACCGAACAAGATGAGTGGGGGGGGGGTTGTAAAGAATGAGTATAGAAAAAACTAAATCCAGGAAGAACTCTGGACAGGATGCTCATGTTTCCTAGTCATAGGACATTAGGACATACATTCAAGAAGCTAGGAAGAGTAGTAATAATAAACAATAGCATGAATACAAAGGGCAGAATGGTTGACAAACTTATACGAGTCATCACACCTACATTTTTGAATGACATTGGCCTTCATCAAGGAAAACACAAGCTCTTGGAGGTGGAAGACCCATTAACACATTGAACACCACGTGTCCACCGATGGACACTTTCATTTTTCCACAGAGAACCGAGTCACCACTGGCGGGCATTTTTGAGTCTCATTGACGGGACAACGTGCCCACCAGTGGTCACATTACGTACTAGATTTGGAGACAGTGTGCTCACTGGAGGGCATATTTTACATACATTTAGCACTGATAAACCTTAGGCATGGTCCCAGAATGTAACCTTTTTTTTAATGGACTTCGTAATTGTGTCACTCATGGAATGCCCACCTGTGAGCGAAAGGTCTA
The DNA here is from genome assembly GCA_019009955.1 of Riptortus pedestris. Lineage (NCBI taxonomy): Eukaryota > Metazoa > Arthropoda > Insecta > Hemiptera > Alydidae > Riptortus > Riptortus pedestris. The sequence goes on along the minus strand of CM032233.1, from coordinate 50,199,831 downwards.
CTGTGTAATTCAAAGAATGACCACCGATGGGCAGGTGGCGCTCAACATGTAAGGAAGATAGATATTTAGAGAAAGAACAGAACATATGGGGACTAGGAAGCACATAGGGACAAATAATAAGATATGTATGCTGAACAGGACCTACCTACTTTTACCAGATTTCCCTTAAAGGAAATCAGCTATTGAGGTTGTACTCGTGGCACGATTTTTGAAAAATTTTCTCAAATGTCCATTGATCATACCTAGTAGATGGCAAAAATAATGTCTGTTCAAGTATATATATATATATTTACGTTATTATGAGTTGGATCAAAAACGCTTATAAGATCAATCTAGTTAAGTTATTGATGCTCTTCAATTATTGTTCTATGCATTTTTGCTAACTCAAGTACTAAGCAAGTTATTCATACTTTTCAGCCTGCAGTAACCCTCCCCCCCCTCTCCAATTCTACTCATCGTTTTTTTTTCACAGAAATATAGAATGTGTAGTGAAATGAGATTTCGTATGTTATACCAGCACTGCTGCTAAGCAAATCTGCTTAGTTTACATAGCCTCTGTATGACGGACTTTTTGCTTTTAAGAATGAAATTGTGTAGGCCATGAGGTAAGAGTGACAACCTGCAGACTCGCCAAAACAATGTTATATAATTCACTAGGTAGAGATAAGGAGCGGTTAGGTTCAGGCAGGCATTGAGGTATATACTATTGAAGTACTAGCAGAGGATAGGAAAATGTAATTAGAGACAAATACAGTAGTCGAGATAGAAGAAGAAAAGAAGGTACACTTTAGTAAAATGGAAAATGTACTTCAAATTTAAGGAAATCATGCAGTTCATCTCTCTCAATATTAAGTAAGTTGAAAATACTTCATGAGCCTTATGTCACAAAACATAAATTGAAACTGAGCACCAGTGCTCCTTTTACCTTAACATTTAACTTATACACTGATTACAGGACATTTTAAGTACTCAACAAATAATATGGCAACTAGAATTATAAAGTAATTATACATTCTGAGAAATGTCTGTCACTTTTCAGTAACTAATAAAGAAGAGAAAATAAGTTAATAAAATATATTGATTACTCACTTCACAAACCCGAAAATCCTCAATGCTTTTGAATTTGGAAAGATAAGCTTTCAACTTTGGGTCTACAGACAATTTTGAGCTATGCTTGTAATATTTCAAAAATGCCCAAAATTTCTCAAGACCATACAACTGTCCTAAAATGGGAAAACATAAGACAAATATTAAAATAAGAAATAATTCAATTTTTAAAAAAATCCACACTACACTCATACTATTAGAATAGTTCTATTCATTTAAGAGAATGAAACAAAATAGTTCTAAAAGAAAATAATTGAATTAATTTACAACATATTGGCTGTAATTACAACCATTCCACATATAAATACTAATTTTGTTTTATCATTTCTGTAGAATATCTGTAGCTTTTATCAAAAGCCAGTTTTACCCCCATTTATAGGCATTATTAGAGACTAATTTTAATAACAATGTTTAATACAAAGTCTTTAATTATATTGTAATTTTCTAAGGTGGTAATGGCCTGATGATAATAAATAATGATAATAAATAATTATATTTTTATTAATTTTCCTAATCATAGTACGAATATGAATATTTCAGTTTAAAATTGATAACCAGCTCACACATTACAAATTAGACACCTACAATTATAATAACACTAACCAAAAATTTATCTCTGTTATTATTTCTATTATATTAATATTATACTTATACTATTTCTAATTCTATGCCAAATGGTAGAAAGAGAATAATAATTTCCTCCCTTCCACAAAATATTTATAGGTTATATTAAGTCAATGAAATTGATAACACAATTTATTTGAAATTAATTGCATTATTATAGAGATTTGCTGACTTACTCTTGCCTCGTGTTCTATATCCCTTTAAAAAATATCTTTTAAAAAATGTATTCAGTTTTGGAAAAGAATTTGTCCTCAAATAAAATAATAGTAATAAAATAATATAATTGTAAAACAAAGGTGATACTAATAGGAAAAATGCTAATAAATCAAGAAATGTTGAAACAAAAAAAATATATATATATATTACCTCAGATCTTCTACCTAACACCTATTTAACTTAACAAGTTGCTTATTTAATTACTAAGGTCAAGGTAACTCAAATACTAAAAGTTCTATATGAAAATAATTTAACTCCTTCATCTAGGCCTCTATTCATGATTTGATATAAGTAAACAACCTATAATTTGTTTATTTACTCCCATAACACAGATACACTTATTCTCAAAACAATGATTAAAATAGCTCCTAATAAATAACTTGTCCCATCCTATACTCTTCCTGGATCATCTCATTCCCAATGTTAAAAAAAAAACAATAAAAAAAACAAAAAAAAAAAAACGAAAATTAGTATATTCTCTCCACTTACCATTAATTCCACTCATGAAGGACCTAAGGCCTGTGCTACCATTTTCTACAATAAGTAGCAAGCCAAATTTAAATACTGTTAAATCAATTCTAATATTCATATTTATTAATGGCTGAGATTGGACCAGGAATGGGTGCGATGAGGAGAGGAATTAGAAAATTCAAAATATCTCAACACGTTAATCATCAATATATCTACTACAGCAGTATTTTAAACAAAACATTCATGTATTACCATTTTCATAATCAGAAATTGTTTCAGCTTGAAAATCTTCATATAGTTGAGGCCGAAAAATTTTCTCTAAACCATAACTGTAATACCTAAATAGGCATTCCAATCCATACCTTTAATCAAAAAATAAAACAAATTAAAGATTTCTTATAAAATTAAAAAGTAGTGCAAATTAGAAAAAGAGAAAACATTACTTTATTCCAATACCATTAATTATTGAATACACAAAACCCAACAAGCTGACCAAAAACTATGTTATATAGTTGAATTTGTGGTGCTTGGAGGAGATTTATGCCTGGTCAGAGTTAGCTGATCTACCTGAGGGGTACTTGCAGTGTATAGGTAGCTATTGGCTTAAATGAATACTCTAATATGTTGGAAGAGGCCCAGGTCTTATAAAACCCGGCACTTAACAAATATATCATCATTGTATATTATCATAACCTATTAACAAATATATCATCTGTGGAAGTAATTTATTTTTTTTTTAATATAGAATTTCCTTTCAGAATAAGAATGTACAATTCATGCAAAGTTAGATATTTTAAAGAGAGTGTTTGTACTTTTCATTCATTCTAAGTCCTGAACCAAAAACTCAATAATCCCTAACATATTCTTCTTTCCTCCACAATTTAGACATAAGTCTTATAATGCTTTTTATTTCTCTAACCTCTGAACTCTGAAGGTACTACCATTATCCAAACTATACTTGTTAGCTTGGACATTGATAATAGAAAGGGTTAATAGTCAAATAAAATACTTATACACTATTTAACTAAAATGAATAAATATTAAGGTGTAACAAAGGTATAAATGTATTTTACAGTATATATAAATAAAGAATTTGAGATCAAGGATGAATCATATAAGAATGAATACCTAAAGCCTTTAAAGAATAGAATGACAGTAGCCAAAAACAAACAAAATAAAGAAGGCAATCTGAACCAAAAAATGTTACTAAGCAGAGTAAGAGACAGGATATGAGAAAGCTCGGGATTCAGAGCTGGAGAATCCAAGCTGCATAATTCAATGAATACTCTTAACCTAAGACAGATGCAAAATACTACAGGACTGTAGCGATACATGCGTTAATTTGCCGACACTTCAGAAGTAACACCAACTATTGTTGTATAGAAAAACCTGACCTCATCTGTGCTATAAAAAGGTACAGACTACAGTGCTTTGGGGTATGTTAGAATTGAGCCTATCAGACAGCAAAAGATTATATATGATTAACCAGGAAGAATAAGGAAAAGAGTAAGACCTAATCACCTGGTTGGGAACCACAGAGAATCACTGCTACTGACAGGTATAAGTGGCAAGTAAGCATAATTTAAGTACTCATTCCTCTTTGTCTTCATTGTATCTATGCCAATAGAACAAGGGTGGAGGTTAAATAAAGTTGTAATTCACATACTCCTACTAGCTTATGCCTACCACCTATTATGGATAGGAGAGCTACAGGCTATGAAGAGATAGTTCCCTAACAATTCTAGCCTCAAGTAGATTTCTCTCTACTATTTCTGACATTTTGTTTGACTTGGGACGAAGGCAGTGGGAACCCCTCATTCTGACCCTCTTAGTTCCCTTGTTCTTTTCCTGGAATATCAGGACTTCCTGTTCACCAGAACCACTACTAGACAGAGCCTGTAGATACAACAATTTAAAATCCTGAATCCTTTGACAGTTGGAACAGGAATATAATTGGTTCAGGTAATCCAAGATATGCTTTGGTAATATTATCCAAATACAAACATTATTAATAGAAAACTGTTTGACATTGAAGGTCTTAATCAACAATCTCTTTGATCTCTATTTAAACCACATGTTTAGTTACTCATCCAGTCATATATGTTCTGTCTCATAGGCATTTACTGTAATGTAATCTGAGAAAAAAAATGCTGTTTATCAAGGCTTAAGAAAGATTTCTACATTTCTTTACCTAATATAAAAATTAGGCATAAAGCAAGTTGAACAGATATTGGATCTATAAATGTAAAATTATCTAATAAAAATATTAATACTTTTAATAAGTAAATCTACTTTAAACCACAAAAAGTGTCTGTTGATCACAGCAAAAATATAGGTCGGTAACAGACCTGGTGGCTCAAATGGAAGAGTGCCACTTTTGATTCCCGGCATAGTTATTAAAAAACATAGGTAGTTAAACATTTTTTTCTAATATAAAATGTTATTAAAACGAATTAAAAAGTAAAGGACCTATTAATTAAAATCATAAATATAATAGTACTATTGATGATTACAAATGACATAATATATTTATCACGAATAACAATTAAAATGTCATTTTTCTACTTAACTTACCGAAATCCAAGTTTTGCATCTTCTAAAGCTAACTTTTTAAACTCTTTGTACATAGTTTGATTAAAATGTTGTCTTAGAAAGAAAGACCAAAATCGAAATAGAGTATTCATTTCCTGAGACTGCCCAGGCCCAAGATATTTTCTTTCTATAAAAAAAAAAAAAAAAAAGAGCTATTATTGAAAAGTTACAGAGTAAGATATAATGTATTTAATTATTTTTCAAGTGGTCAGCTTGATGTAGTCCCTGCCATATTGTGGTGCCATTACAGACCATATGTCCCTATTTCTCTATTCAAGTTGCTACTCAATTGGTTCATGATGTTGATAGGCACCTATATGTACTTATGAAGTACAAACATGGAAGTAATCTGAAATGTTTTATTTAGTATCTTCTTAATGCATTGATTTTCATAAAATTTATGAAAAGCCTAACCTCAAATGATAATAATGAGAAATGTATTAACATATTAATAGATTTTTTAAATAAATAAGATGGACATGAGATTCCATAACATGTAACTAGTGTCACACTATCTAAATTTTTTAGACAGGTAAAAAGAAGTTATCACTCTTGTATACTGCAGGTTGTGACATGGCACACTTGCAAGGGCATTAGAACTTACAGATAAAAAAACCCTGGTACTCAAATTTTAAATTTCTGTACGTTAAATATTTAGTACCATGAATATTTATAGACAATTGTGTAAGTTGACAAATGAGCAACACATTCGACACCTTTGTGAACAATCGTTACTTCTTTCAAATGCTCCAGACTAGTTACAACTTTTGCCTAAACCTCTATAAAGCTGTTTTAAAGAAATGAAAAAAACAATTATCAACCCAATATGGGTATTTAGGTATGGAAAAGGGAAAATTTCAAAAGCCTCACTAAGACTTACCTAGTCGTCTTTATAGATAAAGGAACACTATTAAAGTACTAAATCAAGATATACTCTAATAAACTGATAAATTTATACAGTAAGAAAGAACTCAGTTTAAATAAAAAATGGCATGCTTGTAACAAAAATTTCTTCATATAAAAACCGTACATTCATTTATACCAATTTTTCTGGCAACTATCAAAAGATAACTTCCAGGAAGGAAAATTGAGTTTTTCCTCCTTCAAATTACAAATGGTTTCTTTGACACATTGATGGCAGCTGTCGAAGGCTGTACGTTAGTGGGGGAGGAACACCTGTTAGTGCTATTTCAATTCATTCAGTATCCGTCTAGCCAACTGGTAAGATCTCTAAATTTTATCCTAGTTTTTTAGCAGATTTCCCTTAAGGGAAATCAGCTATTGAGGTCATACTCATGACGAGATTTTCGAAAAATTCCTACCCAGGAGATGACGAGGTCTGTTCAAAATTATGTGTATATATATATATATATATATATATATATATATATATATATATATATATATATTTGTCTGTTAACGCTATTGCGGTCGCAATTTTTGTTTGATCGTTACGAAACTCGATATTTAACCGTTTTATGTAAAAAGACAGATCAAGTTCGTTAATGGCTGAAATCTGATCAGAGGGAGGGGGGGTTTAGAGGGGGGATTTTCGAAAATTCGAAATATCTCCGTTATTATGCATGGGATCAAAAATTTTATAGAACCAATCTTATTGCAAATTAAATTTACTATAAATATTGTTATATACATTTATTCTCTATCTTGAATATTAACCGAGATATTTGCATTTATATTTTGTGTGTGGTCGGCAGGAGTCGGCTATGTTCGGGACTTTCCGCCGAGAGCTGGGGCGGCTGTTTCCATAACTGTTCGGCTCTGGTGGAAGCTTCCTCTAACCTTACCTTACCTTCCTTACTTTGTGAGATTTATGCAAATATCACCCCCCCCCCTTCTTTAGTTCTTGGACTACTAAAATTTGAGTTATTAAAATATAAATTATTCTTACAATTCAGAACCCATTTCAGTTGGGAATTTATTAAAATTAACTGAAAGATTTCTCATTACCGTTTGTATTTACTCACGGTGGTGTTGTGTGACCAGTATGCAGATTTCTCTATTGTAAAACTTCACGTGGGAAATCTGCTCAGTTTACGCAGCTTAGTTTTAAACAAAAACAATTTTCAGCCATAGGGAATGATTTTACCTCATATGGCTTAACCACCAATGTATTAACACTTTCGCTGCGGGTGTCCTAACGGAAGGACACCTGTGACCCTACCCGCTTACGGTTGTCCCTTCGGAAGGACACCCCTCTATTACTTTTTCCATTAGACTTAAAAGGCTCGTAAATGGAGGGGATTCAGTCTTTCAACTCCCGGTAAAGACAGTTGCCTTCAGTATTGTTTGGGCTTTCCAATGGTTTTTACCGTTTTCAAATCAGCCAACTTAAAGATTTTTTATCGATTTTTAAACTTTGTTCTCTAAAAATTGATTCTAAGTAAGTAAAATTCATTATATAATTTCTATTTATTTCATGATTTAATATATTTGAATACTATTAACTAAATTGTTGAATGATAACTGCAAAAGGTGATTCATGACCTCATTCAATTAGTTTTGAAAAGTAAAGAGGAAAACAGTCTTATACCTGAAAGGGTGAAAAACACATTTGTGCTGAATAATAAGTCTAAACTAAAATATAATGTTCCTGGATGTGAAATTTAGATTGTATAGACATTTTTTATTCGTAAGTTAATAATAACAACTGTGATTTATATTTTTTTATCATTTTTGTTGGAAAAAAAACTACAGTTAACGATAAGAAATTAACTTTCAGGAACTTTATCAGTTTAGAATGTATGTATAAGTAAGTTCAACCAAAGGTAAAAGTTATTTTCACTTGAGCTGTCATTCTAATAAATTAATTTGCTTTTTCCACGCAAATAATCCTGCAAAAAAGTTGGGATAATTGATCTTATATTTGTAAATGGCGAACAAAAATACGCTGTTAAAATAATTAAAAATGTCCAACAAAAAAATATTTGAATCGATAATTAGTTATTGTTAATGATTAGTAATTGTTATTTGCTATTCTAATAAAAATAATTGAGTTTTCTTTAAAATAAATAAACATTAGGTATAATGAGTAGTGGGTTTAGGATATAATGACTACAGGCGTCTACTGATACTAAACCGCAAGGCGGGTGGAATTCCTCGCTTACGGGTTGTCCCTCTGGAAGGACACTTCCGGAAATGCATTTCCAGTTAATTTTTTTTTTTCAAACAAATAATGCTCCCGATTTCGAGGTATTATCAAAAAATGACAACCTCAGCGAAAGTGTTAAAACAGATTTGGAACTAGTAAGACCCAACAACTATTTTTCTGAGCATCAATACCAAAATCCTAGTAATATTTAAACACAAAATTTTTTTTTTTATTTTTTCCTAGGATTAATCAACAATTAATCAATGAAATATAATAATCAATAAAATATTGTATTGGCTAAGTAATAGCACATATAAGACTTCAAATGTTTTATTTGCTTCTGCGAAATGTAAAACACAATTTCAAAAACTGAAACCAATAGTGACAACACTTTTGGTAACAAAAATTAACTAAATTCAGTTAATTATATTGAATGAATTTACCTTTTAAACAACGGGAATGATACTTGTGGTAAACCTGATGAGTGAAATTATTTTCTTTGAGCAACGCATGTGACGGGTGTTGAAATGATGGAATGGAATTAGGTGTTCCACTGGACAAGTATCCCTCACTTGGACTTGTACCAGCACTGCTTCTAAAAAAATTAAATATGCAATTTTAAAGTCATATTCGATATGTTAGATATGAAATTTCACCTGTTGTTAATTTTGCTAAATTCTTATATAAAATCCATGAATTCTAAATTATATTACCCAAATGTTTTCTAATGTATCTATAATGTATTATCCTTTGCTACATCAATTGTTTAACTTAAAATTCCTAGAATGTTTATTCTATACCAGGTAAGCAAATATGAAACCAAAATTATTGCACAGAAAATAAACATTTATCATATGAAAATGAAATATATATGTTAAAAAATTGCCCATCACAAACTATACATATTTTCATCTCTCTGAAAATGTATGAAAGACATGGGAAAAATCTGGTGCTTGAGAAAAACCCAGTCATCAGTCCCCTTTGTACATTTTAATCAGCAATGAAGCATGTACTGAGCATTTCAACATCAATATAAGAAGTAAAATACTACAAAAAAACGAATAGTCAGGGCTGAGGAGTAATGGTCTACATTTCCCTGGAGACCAAACTTACTGGGAAGCGGGGTTCGTCGTTTCTTTTCAGGTTTGCCTCCATAGATCCTTATTTCGGGCTCTTCTCCATCATGTCCTTTCTTAAAGGAATCACTCCACCTCTTGACCTGTCTGCCTCTACCTCTAGTACAGTCATATGGATCCCACTCAGACATATTAACTATTTATTTGGGTTGATACTTCTTCTTCTTTTGCTACCTCCTTTGTGCCTTTCAGCGTGGAGGTGTCTCAGTCCAGGACAGCCATGAATCATGGTCCCTGGCCAGAGCTCTCATGGCATTCAGACCCTTCCCTCTGTTCTGTACAAGCCTAGAGATGTATTCTGCCCATGTAATTCTCGGCCTGCCACGAGGTCGCCTTCCCGTCAGTCTGGCCTCGAAGAACTTCCTAGGATCCTGGTCTTCATGCATACGACATAGGTGGCCAAACCATCTCAGCTGTTTCTTTTCAACAGATTCTCTGACTGCAGAGACTCCCAAGTCCTCTCGGATCCGCTGGTTCTTGTTCTGATCCCTCCTGGTCCGACCAGCAACCCTCCTGAGGTATTTCATTTCTGCAGCTGTTACTCGGCTCCAGTGTTTGTCCAGTGGGGCTCAGCTTTTGCTGCCATATAGCAATGTAGGTAGGTAAATGGCCTTGAATATGTGCATTTTAACATTATTGTCCACCTCTCTCTTTCCAGCAATAGTGTTGCATAGGTGGTAATAAACATTATTTGCTTTGGCGATCCCATTGGAAATTTCTCTATTTTTGAATTTCTGCTTATGACAGTTCCAAGATAGGTATAATCTTCTGTCATTTGTAGGATTTCCCCTCTGCATCGGATCTCCACATTTTCTTCCTCTCAGCCTATATGCATTACCCTGCTCTTACTTGCATTGAGTGTCATTCCTTTCCTATACAGCTCTGTTTCCCACTCGACAATTGCTTGCTGCAGTTTGTCCTGTGTATCCGCTATTAAGGACTATATCATCAGCAAAGATCATTGCTTTGGCTAGGATCGTTCTCATATTCCACTTTCCCACCACTGTCCTTGCTGTTCTCCGCGTACATATTTTTAGGATCTCATCCATAAATATGATGAACAGCAGAGGACTAAGGCTGTCTCCTTGCTTTATACCTATGTCCATGCGAAAGGCTTTGGACTCCCTTCCATTTATCCTTACTATTCCTTTAGTGTTGTGGTAGGTGGATTTTATAGCATCTATTAGTGCTCCAGGAATATTTTTCGCTGGTAGTGCTGCCCAAATTTCGTGCCTAGGGACTGTATCGAATGCCGCCTTAATATCAAGGAGCCCCTGGTACATGCTTTTCCCTCTTTCCCAGGCCTTTTCTATTATAGTCCTTAGAGAGAAGATATGATCTTGGGTCTGTTGATTTGATCGGAAAGTAGCCTGTTCCTCCTCCAAGTTTTCCTCCACCAGCAGTCTCAGTTTTCGTTCTAGCATGGCGGTGTAGAGTTTGTGACCACCTGGGAAAGGCAAATAGGCCTATAGTTTCCACAGTCACTTAAGCTTCCTTTATTATGTATCGGGATGAGGATGTTATGCTCCCACTCCTTTGGCATGACTTTTTGAGTGAAAACTTCTAGAAAGAGTGCTTGGAGGTGTATCAGAGCTATGCTGTCCCTCCATATTTAATTAGCTCTGGGGATATACCATCTCTCCCTGCTGCTTTTCCTGTTTTAAGCTTCTCTACAACTCTTTCCACCTCCTCTTCCCAAATTATATCGTCGTAGTCTTCTGCTGGTGCAACTCTACCTGGAGGTGTTTCCTCTCGTGCTCTGGAGAACACTTCTGGATAGTGGCGGTTCCATCTCTTCAGGATTTCCTCATCCATGGTAAGCAGGTTCCCTCTTTCATCCTAATTATTTCTTATAGGCTTGCTTCTTTTGCCTTTCAGTGCCATGACAGTTTTCCAGAAGGTCCTTATGTTATTCTTATAGTCATTTTGTAGGCTCCGGCCGAATTCCTTCAAGCTCCTCTTCTTTGCTACTCTAACTATCTGTTTAGCTTCATTTCTTCTTCTGACAAATAGCTCCCAATCTGCCACACTCTTGGTCCTGTAATACGCTTTCCAAGCCAGCTTATCCTTGCTATTGCAGCTTTAACTCTCTTTTCACCATTTGGTTCACTTTACCCTGTCAGATATTACTGCTGTCCCGCATTCTGTTTCTGCTGACTCCAGGATAGCTTTCTTGAACACTGACCATAAGGTGTCAACATTTCTTCTCTCAGTGCTGGTCTGGAGTTTCTGAGCCAGAAGTTCTTCATACCTTGCTTTGTTTTCAGGTACTTGCAGCTTTATGATGGGTTTTGATACAAATATAAAAATAAATACATAATACACACAATAAACAACTCCCTCCACAATTAATATTTTGAGGTGCAAACAACTCCATACATGAACTAGGGCTCCCTAACCCCAATATTGTCCCAATGGGACAATATTAATAAAGGTCCAAGCACCCTGAGTAGGAGCCCGTCTACATGCCAAAAAAAAAAAAATCAAAAACCATAATACATATTACAAATAATACACTTCACTAAAATATAAGGATCACAAATCCCACCACAATTCCTGGCCACAATTCGTGGAAAACGTTAGCCAAGTGGATTCGCTCCTCCTGCCTCAGCTAATGCTTCATCTTCCTTTTGTCCAAAGTCCATTATTCGCTACAAACACGCCCCAGACTGTCCAAGAACCACGAAGAACCAGGATGCTGATCCACTGCATCGCAGTACTGCTCATGCCCCAATCCCACAATCCGTCGGCACTCTTCTTACACCAGACACCTTTGTAAGACAGAGTCACTTGGAATACTCGAACCATGCCTGGCTCAACCTTGGCGAGTGACAACCACCCTCTTCAGCTCCAACCTGTCATATTTCTCTTTCTTCCTCTGAAAGATATCCTCAAATGGTCCCTCTTCAGTAACGATATGAACATCAATTTCTTCATCAATTGCTACACTTGTCCTCCACTTCACAACTACATCTGGCCGAAAGGATCCAATAGAGGTTACGAATAAATTCTCGTACCTGGTACTCCATCCTTGCATTTTAAATCCCTGCCTTACAAAGCGAACTACTTCATTATGCCGGCAGATTCGAAGTTACTTGGTAGCAATACAATTACCTAAAACATGAGCAGCCGTTTCCAATGCTCCACAGCCAGATCAGCACATGGTAATCCTAATCCTATCCAGCTTACCACGAGATGTTCTCACCCGGGTAGGGACAGCCCCTCCTACAATTTTAGTAAAGGCCACAAAATGCCTTCCAGTCAAATCCTCTGCTCTTGAACGTGCCCATGCTATAGAAGCTGGAACCATACCACACTCACTCATGTCCTTGCAGTCTAGACTTGCATACAATTCATTCGTACAAAGCTCACGCACACTTACAATACTATCCAGAGGCACCAGCCCACCACCCAAACCACGCCTCACTCCAAGCAATGCTCCTCACCTATCCAAATCGTTAAGCAATTTTAGTAGCCTCCTGGCTCTAAAGAATGGAACGGCGTGGCATGAATAAATGCACTGCAAGATGTATAAGGGAGATGCACCCACTTACGTACTGAAACCCTTATACTTATATCCATCTGGCAGAGCTCCACCGGGAAGGGTTTTCCTAGCACCAACCCATGAAGCCATAAGGGCAAAACGTGGGTCCTCAGAGCCTCTAACTTCTCCTGCGGTATCAATGGGGCCCTGTCAAGATTAGACAATACAGTCCTCCAAACAGGTACCATTGCCTCCAGACCATGAGCGGAGAAAGGAACGCCATGGTAGACTTAAACATCATCAATGCTAAGGGCACGAACAGGACGTTTAGAGATCCTCAGCATAGACGCTAGACACACCTTGACGACCCTCCATCGCCCATAGGATCTAAGCTCCAGGCCGACACACTTCTCTGGATTTAGCTCCAAACCACAATCCCGAAGTGCCACTTCCAGCTGATTCGAGGGAACATTGAGACCATGTACAGTGGATGCCACTAGGATTAAGTCATCTGCATAAGCTATCACCAATACCCTGAAGGTGCCTAAAAGGAACCCAAATCGTGTTCTGGAAGCCTCGATTACGTGGTCCATGACCATATTAAACAGGATCAGAGATAGAGGATCACCCTGCCTGGCATCATGTCCAGCCATCCCGAATACCGCCATCTGTCACAAATCACAGAGTTGCCCCCCAAATAGACACCTTCAAGGTATTTACATAACCCCTTGCCTTTGCAACAGCCAGGATCGATTGACGACTGAATGAGTCAAATGCCTTCTTGAAATCCAGAACTGCGAGACATAAGTCCCTTCTCTTCCTCTATGCATTCCAGAGCATCGAGTCAAGCAAAAAGAGATTGGTGGCAGCACTATCAACACCCATTATAAACCCTTTTTGCTCCAGAACATGCCGGACGACAGACATCAGTCTAAATGCCAAGATTTTATGCAAATGCTGTACTATAACAGACGCCACTGCAATCGGCCGGTAGTCACCAGGACCAGTCAGACTGTCCGATTTAGGGATTATCGTGATGCACGCACAAAGCTGCCCTGCAGGAATCTTCCTTACTGCTAAAATGCAGATAAGAACAGCCTCACACAGTACACCAGGAATCCCCTTCCACTTAGCAATGGTGATACCACCCAACCCAGCAGCTGTATCGCTCCTGGGTAAATACTTAGGAGTCTCCTCCGGCATGATAGACACCCAAATTCCTGAGGCATCGGCAATCCTAGGTCCATGCCGGCTCTCTCCTAGGATCTCAGCCACAGCCACCTTTTATCCTTCTTCCAAAGGTCTTGGATCTTTGCGTAATCTGCACATCATGGATTTCACCGTCGAGCATGGCCATCTTGCCCCACAGGTGTCTCGAGGTTCCCCAACCATTGGAACAATCCTGTTCTTGAACAAGATATTTCCCAATCCACTGATCCAGCAGCATCCTCCCCGGTTATGCAACGTAAAAGGATGCCAGCCAACTCGCCAGGCCCGTAGACAGGGTCCACATCAACAAGTCACCCATTGAGAACCTGTAGAATGGGTATGAACACTCCCCGGTCAACATTCTCCATGCCAGGGAGTGGCGGTTCATCTGACCCTCCTTGTAGCTCTTGGGGTTGGCCAAATCCTTCAAATAAACCTTTGTACTCCGCTTTGGATTTAGCAAACTCTATGGCTTTAAATGTTCTATTTGGCATCCCTTCTGCTAGTCACCTAGATTGAGCAATCCAGTGTAGTCTACACTCCTTATTTGGGGCTCTGCGAGAGCCAAAGCCAGGAGTTCCTCAGTATTCCATTTACCCTTGTTTTTTTCCAGGGCGATAACCTCATTAAACTCTGGGGTGGGAAACTCTCGCATGTCTTCCACATCCTGTCTTAGTTGTGAACCACGTATCGCAGTATTCACACTTATATGATTGCCCATCGTTGACCATAGTCAGTACTATTTACCATCGCATGATAGGTTCTCAAATAAGCCAGAAACATTGGGCTTCTTACGTCAAGCTGGAGTGTTTTGCCAAAACACCTGCAGGCAGGACAAACTACCTGTTTACTCCCCAGCGGACACTCCCCACGCGTATGCCCTTCATTGCTACAGAGGTCACATACTTCCTTTTGGCGGCAGAGAGCTTGAAATGCCTATAAAGGTGGAATCTATAGCACCTTGAAATGTTCACACAAGCCTCCATGCGACACTTCTCCCTGTCTAAGTTAACACCACCCTTCGTGAGTGAAGCCTTCCGCTGGTCAGGCGAGGCTTCGATTATCCAGCGAACCCACGGTTTTTTCTTCCTCACTGCTTTATACAGTAGGGTAAACAATTTCTTTTTCTCAATGAGAGACATCCCGAGAAGTTCCTTCTCCTCAGCAAGATGAGTTATTATATCGTCTGTCTTACCCCTCGGAATTCCAAAAATTATCAGCCTAGTTACTGAGGCCCCTTCTTACTGGTTGGCTCATCAGCTATCAATCCTAGATCTTTCAAAACAGAATCATCACGAATTTTATCGGCTGCCTCAGAGATGGGAGTAACTATGACCACCTTATTATCCTTCCTTTTTCTAAGGCCTACTACTTCTCAACCCCCGTCCGTCACGGGGAGTTACACCCTCCTTAAGCTTTTCACGAACTTCTTCAGCCAAAGATATTTTTGAGCCAGTATCAGGGGCCACCACAACCCTGCTCACTCTGCCAGAACAGAAGAATATAAGGGCTTCTTAGAAACTGATCTAGGCTTGGGTACTGCAGGGACCGGCCCCACCATCGAGGTGGCCTTAGAGGTACTGCCCTCACAGACTGTTATTGTTATTGCTGTGACCATATCCTCCAGTGCTCCAAGCCTATTCTCATTCATGACGTCCCTGTCCGACAGGCTGTTTCTCAGTATGTCGTTATCTGCCCTTAATCTATCAACCTCATGACTTATTTTGGTAGCATAGTCATATGCACCCCCTAAATAATCATACAGGGCCGACTTAGTCTGAGCTGAGGTCCCCTTCTCCCCCTGAATCAATTCCCTCATCAGATGAAACAGACTGCCAAGACTGGTATCTACCTTGACTTAATCCATGTCAACATCTCCCCCAAATCCTACAAATACCCCGTCCTTTAAACACTCCACCAGCTTCCCGTAACATTCTACCGAGAGATGGGCAGTACGAGAAATCTCGTCATCTGGGTTCACCATATTCACTCACTGACTAACAAAAATAAATAAAACATAAAAAATATACTGAAAAAGAAGGAAACAGCATAGTGAGAGGAGCAAGAAATATGCTAATCTCACATATTCCACCATGCATACAAACACACAAACTTGTAAGGGAATAAAAACTTTCCAACCAGTTCTAAAGATAAACACTATCTCAAGAGCAGTAAGATAATCCTACAGGACCTAACTGAGGAGGGATTAAGCTCCGACTTGCTGGCAAGCCGAGAGAAGATATAACATTAGCCACATACCTTTTGAATTTCCGGACATTCCTCCAGCGCAGGGGTGATCAGATTTCACAAATAAAACTTTTGTTACAAAAAGCAGTGGCTCTCCAAATTTAAAAAAAATCCACCGGGCCGTTAAAGCCCTACACAAATTACGCTCTTGTGCCCCTCTATGTCACTCCAAGAAAATATGACGCAGTCAATATACAGACGATGTTACAAAACTGCACTGTACAAAAAAACTAGCACATAACAACTTGTATGACCAAAGTTATAACACAAAAATTGGAGAGTGTCGAGGAGGCGATGTTCACTCTACAACAGCTAGGCATGAACTCAAAAACTTATTTCAGGCTCTCTCCACCATGTAGGGCCTGCTTCTTTCTTGAAGGAGTCGCTCCACTCTTGACCTGTCTGCCTCTACCTCTAGTACACTCATATGGACTCTACTCAGACACATAATATGACCACCTGTCATCAACACTTCTCAGGAGGTGACCTGCCCATTTCCACTTTAATTACTTTATCGTCATATTTGAATCCTTCAGCTCTAGTTTTTTTTCTTTTTTTCTAGTATTTCTGATTCTATCTCTTCTTCTGAAGTTTGCTATGCTTCTTTCTAGTGAATTTTGCCATACACTAATTTTGTTCTCCTAATACTTAGTGAGGGACCATGTTTGGCTCCCATATGAGACAACTGGAAAAATACAAGTTTCTATGATCTGTTTTTTAAGTTTCATTTCCATGTTGGTTTTTAAAGTGAGGGCATAAAATAAAATAAGAGTAAATGATGTAGAGGATAGTTGGGTATTGACTACAGAAATACTGAATCAATCAGAAGATGAGTGTATTTTTTGTGCTTACAGTTTCAGACACCTTAGGCATATTTCTTCGGAGCAATATTGTTACACAGGAGTGGAGGAAGATACAACCACCGTACCATGTATAGTGGTCACATCTTAAAATGTATATTCCTGCAGATTATAAAATAAAGCAATTCAATAAGCACAAACTAGATAGTGCACCTATAAATATATACCCTCAAAAAAAGAAGAAAAAGTAAGAATGATTATATTCAGAACAAAGTGCAATTACATGATGAATATTTTTTAAAATACTAAGATCCTAAGGTGCATAATTAAGACTCACCCAGTTGAAGAAGTTCGAGGCCTGTGTTCTCGAACATCCATGATCCAACCAACATGGTGTTCTACAGGGGGATTTTGACTATGCTTAGTTTTTCTTTTAAAACCCTTTTCAGGCCTTTCAGGATCTTTAACCACAGCATAAAATCTAGCAGTACGAAGTGAAGAGCTGTTATCCCTTTTACTTTTATCTTGTGAAATGTCATCTGAACTAACTTCAGACTCCCTTTCCTGAAAAGTATCCATATATAAATGACAGCAAGAAAACACGAAATTCTAAAATAGCAAGATGAAGGCTTAGACTGACAGATTACCCCTCCTGAGTAGTCCTGAAAAGACAGAGAAAAACTTATATTTTTGAATCTGAATATTCATTGCATAGTTAAAAAAATGGAGAGTCTTGTTTTTGTTTGAACATTTACAATTTCTTTAGGAGACTAGTACATTATATGTTTATGTGCTTGATATGAAACTAAAGGTAAGGGCAGTAATGGCTAAAATTGGACCATGTACGTACCATGGGAGAAAAAGCTAAATTTGCAATGTCTCTATTTTATATATATACACACACACGCACGCACGCATGCACGCACGCACGCACACACACACACACACACACACACACACACACACACAAAATATTCACTGATGAATTTTGATAAGTGAGTTATTTTATACAATTGTTGTTCAACAGATTTAGAGTAAATTAAATATTTACGAAGTTATTTCTATTTTTAGAAACCTTTAAGTAAACTCCCACCATATTATCTATTTGTTACAATAAATTAATATATCACAATATACTATATGCCAACTACAAGTATTATAAGGAGCCAATGTAAACAATGTATGGTGTATTGTTGCCATCGGCCTCTTAAAAGGAAGAAAAATGGAATAGAACATGATGAGTTCTCTTATATCATACAGAAACTGACAGACACTGTAATGATGTAAAGTACAAGTAACTATAATTGATACTATAACTCGATAAATAGAACTGATCTATTATATTTAAGTAAACATTTGGCTTATTAACAAAAGAAATCAGACCATGGAATGTGGCTTTAGGGAAGGGTAGAAAAATATAATCATAAATATATCCAGAAGAAGATATTAGATGACAAATATTGGTATAAAAACTGAGTTTGAGTAAGAAATAGAACTATTAAAAATAATGAAGAGATAAAATATAAATTGTAAGAGATGTAGGAGATTTCAATAATTATTCCATTGTATGCAGTTTATAACTAGTTTCACCTTATGCTATTATACCAATAAATATCCCATGTATAGCTTACATTTCAAGTCTTGTTTATGTAGTATAAATAGAAAGGGAGAAATAGAGAATAGAATGTGTAAATGACATCATCTGTACTAAACCCTACAATATCTGTTTCATTCTTAAATGAGGATAATCTGGATAGTATATACTGCCCGTTTGAGACGGACTAACATTAACTACTGTTTCAAGATCGTTGTCTAACAAAACATATGAACAAATTGAAAAATATAATCAATGATATGATCAATACCAGAGGACCTGAAAATCAGTATTGTGTTACCTATTATAAAATTTCATGTAGGAAATCTGTTCTATATATGTAGTCTATGTGCAAGACTATTTTTTTAGGACCATCAACATGGACCAAAGATTAAAAATGTGGGAAAGTCTGTATTGATCACCCTAGTATTATCTGTGTATTTAAGAAAGAGCAGACTTAAGCGGTTGGGATAAGTGATAAGAATAGAAATCAATAAGTACTCTAGAAAGATAAATGATAAATAGAAAGGTCTAAGAGCCAGAGAGTGGAGGTACAAAAACCTGAAGGACATCAGGACAAGCTAGGTTTGTCTTTTACCAAGGTTGCCACCCCCAAATTCGAGGAGGTAACCTAGATAAAAGTGTGATTAGTAATTACTGGGTACATATTTTAGTTTGTAGTGTTTTCTCATAGAGGGTGCCACTAATGGGGTTTTCAAATTGATGGGGTGACTCCTCTTCCACAAAATCCTACTGTCATTGAGCTTTGTTTTTAGTGTAAGTCATTTGGTTGAAGCACAAATAACTGATCTTTTTACTTTATCAAATATGTACCGGATGAAGTGTTTTTACGGGGAGTTCTTCTTCATTAATTTAACATGAAAAAACCTATGCCAAAAGCAATCGAATTTTTGTGGATGTTTATGGAGAGCATACTCCAGCAGGGAAAACGTATCAGAAGTGGTCTGCTCAGTTTAAAGTGGTGATTTTGAGATGGAAGATCAGAAATGACCTGGGCAGCCAAAAAAATTCGAAGATGAAGAAACATTATGCCAAACGCTTCAAGATTTGGCTGAATCATTGTGAGTTGACTTTTCAATAGTCAGCAAATGCCTGAAAGCAATGGGAATGATCCAAAAGCAGGGGAACTGGGTGCCATAAGAATTAAAACTGAGAGACGTAGAATGCCAATTTTTCATCTTTGTTAAAGATGCTTGAACAATAGAAAATGAAAGAATTTTTGCATCAAATTGAGACTGGAGACAAAAAGTGGATCCATTCTGACAATCCCCAACAAAAAAAGTCATGGGTTAAGCCTGGCCAATCATCAACTTCAACGGCAAAATCAAATATCCACGGAACCAAACTTATGCTCTGTATAAGCATCTGTATGCTGATCGATGGGATCAGCATGGTATGATATACTATGAGCTGCTCGGATCAAATTCAACGACCAGGGCCAGGTTTCAGTGATCAACAAATCAAATCATAGCATTAAAGGAAAAACTGCCAGAATATGTGGTGATAGGCACAACAAAATCATTTCCCGCTATGACAATGCTCATCTGAATGCCGCAAAACCTGTCAAAATGTATATCATAACATCCAAGTGGGAGGTCCTACCCCACCTGCCATATTTTCCAGCCATGCTTCATCTGATTACCTGTTTCGATCGACAGCCTATCTGAGCAATGCTTTGCTTGTTATGAAGATTACAATAAATAGGTTGATTCTTGAATTGGCTCTAAAGACTTTACTTTCGTCACAGAATCGGCATGCCGCAAGAAAGTTGGGAAAAGGTAGTGGGTAATGATTGATAATACTTTGAATAATATATTTAAAACCATTTTTGTAAAATAAAACCCCAATTTTCGAAAACAAATTAATTCAAACACCCAATAATTAATAGATGTATGTTTTATTATGGTTCTGTATACATGACAGTAAGAAAAGTTGAATAATGAAATTCTAGTATGCCTAAAGAAAGTAAAAAAAAAAAAAGGACCACAAATTACATTTATTGAAGGAGGGGGCGGAGGAGGCACTTCTTGGTTTAGCTTCTTAGGGGGCCTTGGAGCAATTTTGTCAAAATCTTCTTGTGTAATAAGTTTAACTGTTTTGTAACTATCAGACTGCACCTAAAAGCAAAACAAAAAAGATATATAATAAAAATAATTATTTAAACTAAAAATCAATTAACTATCTCCTTAACATTTGCAAAATAGACCTCTTAAACCAATTGTTTATTTTAATTGAAATTTATTTTTAAAATAAAAATAGATATTCACATCTTATAATGTAATTATTTCTTTTAAATTAATGATTTTAAAATTCTCAAGTCTGCACAACTGGGTATTTGTAAAAAGTAATCTTTGGGGCAATAAATGTCATTTACATGTAAAAGAAATTTGACAGATGAATAAAAAGAAAATTAGAAACTACATTTCACATCTAATTATTCCAAACCAGAAGGAAATTTCAGTAAATAGAAGAAAAAGGTCACTCAAAGGAAAATAAAAATGACTTTTTCTTTAACTTCCACAAAAGAATCACAGTGCCTTAAAGTTGAACAATATATTAATAAAGTTTTCTTATATTTTATAAGAATAATAGTAATTGTTATTTAACATATATTAAAGAATATATTTTAAATTGTTTGAATGTATGTTCTACAATGAAAGGTGTCTGAAGTGAGAGATTTAAGATTATGCATGGAATTAAAATCCGCCAAATCAATTCAAATTTAAATTATAACAAAACTACCGTTTTGTAAAAAAAATGGAATTTATGACTATTTCCTTTTCACATACTTATGAATATATATTTATCTTTTTGATGACTCGATTTTTTCTATCACATCTGTAACCAAAATGTTTGATAATCCGACTTACCCAATCATGGGATGACCACAGGTTTTCTTCATAATACTGTAACCCAATGTTAATAGCTTGCTCCAAATCTTGTGTCATTTTAGTTCTTGTGGTCCAATCCCCAGTACGATCATGGCCATCATGTTTTATACTCCTTGAAGGTTGTGATGTTTGGGTAACAATTAATAGCTTATTAATGTCATTATCACTCAATTCATAATCTCCTTCATCATCAGACCTTAAAAAAAAAAAAATTGCTTATAGTAGTAAAGAAATAAGAAGGGCTTATGAATCAAAACATTTATAAGGTTGTATGTAACACAATACTCGTACAAGACAGGGAACCAAGCAAGGTTAAGTGTTCATAGAGCTTTCATTTTCTGGAAGTGCAGAGAGGGGGGGAGGAATGGGTGATGATTGGAAAACTTATATGCTCATTGTATTAAAGAGTAAGCAAGGTGCAATGTGGTAATAATAGAGGAATATCTCTGTAATCTATTTCTTATAAAATCTTTCTATGGACCTAATTGATGTTATCCATTGCCAAAATTATTAAAAGGTAAAATTAATTACCAGTATTTTTTCAAAAATACACAATACAGACAACAGTAAATCATTCCAATTTGAGAACAAAATTAGAAAAGTGTTATCAAGAAAATTTAGGTGCAAATAGACTTCAAGATAACATAAGGCACACTTTTATCATCATCGTCATGCTTGGTATAACAATTCATTTGTGGATCTTGGCCTCCTCCAATAGCCTCCTGTCAGTTGAATCAGTTAGCCAATGTTAATGAAATAATAGAGCACTTACATGAGAACTGAAGCAACTCTGAGATATTTAAAGCAAATGTCCACCACTTTACTCTTTATGTATGTAACTCTACAGTGATGACTTTTAGAAACTTGGTGTCATCCACTCTACCACAACTCGAATACAACAGTCTGTCATGTTTAATTAACCTTATGAGGTTCATGTTTCTACAGAGGTCATATTATTTCTAAACACCTCCAAAGTAAATTGCCAAGGATTTTTTAAGGAATCATTTTTCAACTGCTCTCGTGCAATTCTCAACATTTATGCACATAACCAACACAGTTCTACGATCCACATTTAGAGAATAGACAAACGACAGGCATATAAAGCCTTATTTTACTTGATAAATCAGGCCGTCTCTATTTGTTGGACAGCCCAAAATTATTGCAGTAATTTTACAATTTATTTCCTGAGTGCAGTTATTGTATGCATTCACCTGAGATCTTGAGTACAAAATATGCCAACACACTTAAACCTGTACTCACCTACTTTGAAGAATCCTACTGGATTTCAACCCCAATATTTTTTTTATAGAAAATTTAATTTAAAAACTTGAAAGCACAGAGTGAGAGAAATACCTGACTACTGCATGATCCAGAAACATGCCCAGATTGATGTACACCAGCAAAGGAAATAATTTGAAACAAGGAAAGATAAAAAGTTTGCAAGAAATTAAAATTCACTTAAGAAACGAGGGATAGGGTCTAATTTGTACATTAACTTATAGATTATATGCAAAGCATGATGTACTAAAAATTATTGGAATTATTTTATTAACCTATGTATCAATATAAATAATATAGTCACATCAATATAGAAACATTAGAGAAGGATGACCAAAACTTACCAATCAGTGAAAGTATTTAACCGCCCAACAGGTACATTATCCAACTCTTCATCAAATTGAAAATCTAACTCCTCTTTTTCAATAGAAAATGGGCAAGAAGGAATAAGATCAACCTTTTCTGGTTTAGGACCAATGGGTTTATGTTTTCTTTTAACCTGAAAATGCATATGTGCTATAGAGTTCTGTCTATTATCTTGTCAAACATTAAACACAAACTTAAGTATTTTGTTCCTTCAATTATAAATTTTTTGACACTGCAAAAAAATTTAAAGTTTCAGAAAGTTCATATAAATTCATTGAAAAATAAAATGACGGAAAAAATAAATAAATAAAAGATTAAAATACTCGGGTCAAAATAAATGAACAGAAAAAAAATTAAAAATATATTTTGTATGATGATGTCCTTTGAAATGAGACTAAGAAGTAAGTTTCATTTTATATTTCCACCTTACAAGATTAAAACTAAACTCAGTGTCACAACAATCACTGACAGCCCAGGGACTATCATAAGACCTTGTGGTGGAAGATAGATAGCAACCAAACCCTTCCCACTCCTATATTTGATATCCTGATCCAGTGATAGTAACCTCTCTTTAGTTAGGTAGCTTCACGACTATCTCATACTGTGGAGTAGGAATGAAGGAGGAAGAGATGGAACAGCAATGTTTATATGTGTTATGTGTGAAGTTGTTCACGCTTCATTCACAAACTAATTGTGGTTCATCATGCTCATCATATTAAACACAGACCTTTAAAAATGAAAGAAAATCTTTATCTCAACGGTCCAAGAAGGGTCTGGTCCCGCCATACTGCTTTAGTAGGAGGTCAAGTAGCCAGTTTGACATATTCCCTGCCATATTCTAATAGCATTACAGACCAAATATCATTACTTTTTTATTCAAGTAAACTACTTAATAGCCTTACAAAGCTGAGGCTCTGGTGGAAGAGGTAGAAGCCCAACCTTGAAACCCAGTAACCACGCAGCTAAATAAAAGGGTAACCCCTGGTTTGAACCTGGTACATATAATAGAAGACCATTGTTATCTACCAGACACCCCCGTACCTGACCTTACCCTGTATGTACCATTCCATCTATACCTTTAAAAACACTTACAAGGTAATGTGAAACCCTAAATAGAGTAAAAATATTAGAATGGCAGGAATTAACAGAAAATATTAAATATGACAATTCTCTGAAAGATTTGTCTCCTGGAATTTCTTTATACAGTTTTAGATATACCATTTGTTCACACAAAATAAATAGGAAAAAATGTATTTACTAAAAACTAAGTTCAATAATAAATTTAATTACTCACATTTCAATTATCAGCATTAAGAATCAAAATATATTTGCATGCTTCTGAATATTATGTCCATATTAATGAATGTGTAAATATTATTTAGTAATAGAAATCAAAATAATAAAACAATTGAGAAAATGTTACATGTCAGCAGTCTCAATAACTGGTTTTGCAATACACTGTACAAAAAGTCAGAAATGACTAAATTACGATTTCTTGTTAGAATTCAAAGAAGTATCAATGTAAAGAAATAGTGTGACCAAAATGACTCACTTCTTTCCAGGTATCTTCTTCTTCTGAATACACATTTATTTCTCTTTCTTCTGACCTTTTTTCAGAATCTCGGTTAGATGGACAATCAACCTTAACTTGTTTCTTATATTCATGGCTTGAATGTTTAATTGCATCGTTTGATTCTTTCACAGCATCTACTAAATTAAAATAGAAATTGTCTTATCCACCATTCATTACTATCATACTAAAACTATATATTAGAGTAAAATATAAATTTCACTTAGAACTAAATATTTTTATAATTTATGGTTTACCCTTTTTAAGTTAGAAGCTCTTATTCAATATTTTTTTCACCAATTTTATTTATTATGACTTTAGTAAATGTGGTCCCACTATCATCTATTTTATATATCATTCACTTAATACTGTAAACTCCCCTATCACACTAGAGAACATGACCCAACAGCAACCCACTTGTTGAAAATTTGAAATATCTCTGTGGTTATGAAACTAACTGAAAAATTGCAAATAATCAATCTTATATATAAAAATGAATGTTTGTGTGTATGTCTTTTATAGACTCGTAAACGGCTAAACGGAATTTTATGAAACTTGGTATGTATATTACTACTAACTCAGGTTGGTTTCTGACTATATTAGTATTCTCTGAGACGAACAGAAGTGGGGGTTATAAGGGAGGCCTGAAATTAAAAATAGCGATATTTCGTCTCCTATTGGTTTTTCGGCAAATGTGCACATAACAAAAGTTGTTTATTTTGTTATTTAGAGTAACTTTTGTAATATACCCTTTTGTCGTATACCGAAGTATAAATGGGTTATACGTTACAAACTGTAGCGGAGGTTAACAATTTTATATGGCACATAAGACTCAACCGAATTAAACAAAACTCTGTATGTGATTTGGTATTAACACCTCCTAATTATAAGTTATATTAAAATTTCGAGGTACGAACAGGAGTGGGGGTTGTAGGGGAGGTCTGAAATTAAAAATAGCAATATTTCGTTTCCTATTGGTTTTTCGGCAATTATGCACATAACAAAAGTTGTTTATTTTGTTATTTAAAGTAACTTTTGATATATGGACTTTTTCCATATAACGAAGTATAAATGAGGTATACACGAAAAACTATAGAAGGGGTCAACAATATTATGGGACTTCAAAGACTAAATCAACGAAAGTCTGTATTTTTGACAATGAAAATATGATAATCTACGATTATGTTATGTATAAAAAAAAGATACATGCAGAGGAAACGGATAATATAAAAAAATTGTGTATTTTGTTGAATTAAGCACATAACAAATACTTTTATTATTAACATATCCCCAGCACTCCGGACTCGGGTGTAAATCCTAAGCATTGAGACTGGAAAATGTAAAAATATTGTACAAAGTAAAGCCCCCAAAAAAATACCATCATCACTCAGCCTCAAATGATTACCCGGGCGAAGCCGGGTACCTTAGCTAGTATTGTTATAAATTTATTCCTATAAATGTTGTACAATAAATTTTCTTCTGTATCAAACAATAACAGAGATATTTGCATTTTTTAGCATTCAGTATTTAGTAAACCCCCACCAAATAGATGGTGAGTTGAGATCACTAGTTTACCAGCATAGTTTATGGAGTGCATGTGTGACAGCTCCTTATGTTCCTGCCATTAGTCTGCTTTCACTAGTGATACAAGAATTGTATAAAGTTCACCTCAGCTCTGGGAGGTTTTATCATTTCATTCAGAGTCTTGTGACATGCATAATTAAGTAAACAAAGATAGTGTTACTGCAACCCAGGTCTCATTTCCTCTTTGGCGAGTACACACTCGGCAAGTTGGTAATTTCTTAGATATTTCCTTTTTTCCTAAACATAATTACTTTCTATCATAAACTTCTCTTGTTCTGCTGCAGCCACCTCTGCAAGATGAGTCTGTGTTTTTTATTTACTGTTTATTTCATTTATTTGTGCTTTTCTACTGATTTTTGGAAAATAATACATATTTTTAATTAAAATAGCCTTATAATGCTGAACAGTAAGCTACCATACAACTTTATTTTAATGTTACAATATAAAAATATATACCTAATTGCAAGACAAAAATATAGTAGGTATTTATGTATACCATACATATACATACCTTCTCTCTTAGAGGAAATATTATCAGAAAATTTAGTTTGAGTGTTGTCTACTTTCACTGAATTTGCATCTGAAAATAAATAAACTCACACTTAGACAAATAATTAATGACCAATGGTAAGGTAACAGTTGGTATATCAACATTCTAAATTCTAGCTTCCCATTCACATTTCATTTTTATTTTCTTGTTTTATTATTTATTTTAATTTTCCATTAAACAAGCCTTTTTCTTTTTGTTTTTCACTATATATCCTACAGTTCAGTTTGATCTACACAGATTTGACTTTATGATAAGCCTTATAATAGTGTCTGTTAACATGACATTTAAACATAGTTTTCTTTAAACATGAAACTTGAATTATGTATTTTTTTTCTATATTTGTAGGTCTCAATTCATTAACAAGTAAAAATTTTAACGGGAAGGTAACTTTGGGAAGAACCAGAAAATTGAAAATTTGAAACCTTATAAGAGAGAGACTCACGAGTCTATGAATACAATGTTTTTTTGTTTTTTTTTGGCCGTCATAAAAATACATAAAATTTAAGAACTATAACACTTGTCAATCTGGTGCATAGAAACTGGGATACTTAGGGTTTCTATTTACTTTCTTGTAAGCATTAAAGGAAGTACTGTAATCATGGAAAATTTTGGTTTTCATTAAACAGAATTATCGGCTTTAGACTTCCCTGAACCCATTTTGACTAGTTTCGGTGCAGTTATATCATGAACCACTTTATTAAAAGATTAAATACCAAATATTGCTTATCTGGCGTTAATGACCATAAGGGTTGACATGCCAAAATCAAAACAAAAAAAAATATTGCTTACTAGAAAACTTTATTATGCGAGATAAATGCAAATTCGATGGGTGATGACGTCATCAAGTTAGTTTTTCGTTACTGTTTCAAAAATGTGAGCTTGATTTACACCATAACCAATTTAGTCAACACTAAAGATCAGATTTGTTATTGGTTGAAGTCTACCTGGAATTGTGATACTTTAGAGGGGGGAATTTGAAAATTCAAATTATTTCGTTATTTTGAGTTTTGTAAAATGTTATAGGACTAATCTTGTTAAACTACTGATGATCTACAATTTTTTTTTCTATGCATTTTTTCGTAACTGAAGTATTCAGCAAGTTATTAGTACTTAATTGTTGGGTTGTTACATAGAAATAGGAAATGTGTTGCAACATGAGATCATAAGTGGGTTATTTATACCAGCATGCAGGAAATCTACTTAGTTTACACAACCCCTGTGTGCCAGACTTTTTATTCATTTTATGTATGTATAGTTTAAGCACTTTATAAATAACAAATTAAAAAAAATTATTAATATTTAAAAATAAATATACTCTGTTTAAAAGAATAGAAGTCGAATGATAAATAAGAATATTAACCTAACAAATTTTCAGTATTAACTATTTCATCATTTTTCTTTTCTTTGGGTTCTAGGAGTTTCTTCTCATTATCTTTTTCATCACTTTGAGGCACTGGATCTGTAAAAATTAATTTCCATGAAAAATACTGAAATGGTAGAGTATAACAGGCATGCTTATAGTTCTTCATTCTCAGATCAAAATCTGTGAGAAATATAAGTATTCATTGAAATAAATGAGTTTTATTGCATACACGTGTGCTTGTACACAAGTGCACATGCTCGCAAGCATGTACATGCACACACACATATTTCATTAAGTATACTAGTCTAAAACACAATAAACAATTTTAATTACATGTAACTACTTACTTTTGTCATCAGCTGCTTTTGAAACAATAGGAATGAATTCTGGAACTTCTGGATTTAAATTATCATTATGACCACTAAATGGAAGTGGAGGAGGAGCAACAATAGGTTGCGGAAAGTTTAGTGGTCTCGGCGCTGTAGATCTAGGAGTAACATTATTGGATAATGGAAGAACAGGTGGGCCTAAGGGATGCATAGCTAATGGATGCTGAGCTGATATATATACAGGCTCACCAACTGTATCAGGTATAGGCCATTTTGTAGGCTGGTTTTTAGTTCTCACCTATTTAAAAAAAAAAAAAAAATACATTTAAAAATTAAACTGAATATTTTTATAAAGATAATACAGAAACATCCACTTATCACAGATTGCACAGAACCTCCCAATCATTTGGAAGACTCCTGGAATGTCAGATCGTTACAGTACGTAGTCAGTGAAAAATGGTAAATAAATTAATATAAATGAGAGAAGAATAACAGTTCATTACTAAACTTTCGCTTTGTTTTAAGGATAAAATAAGTCAGAAACATCAATCATACATCACAATACTTAACTAACAATATATATTTGAACAATAACTGTACTAAAAGCTTCAGACAAACTTTAGTCAATGTGTTGCAAGTTTTAGAGATACCTTTCAAAAAACCTATTAAAACTGATAAACACGAGATAAAACAGTAATACAGTAATTAAGCATAGGGGTGTGATTTACTTGATTCAATTAAGTAACCCTAAACAACAAAGATCTGCTTATATTAAGGGCAGAACTTTAGTATCCCATTGTCAGG
Source organism: Riptortus pedestris (assembly GCA_019009955.1). Lineage (NCBI taxonomy): Eukaryota > Metazoa > Arthropoda > Insecta > Hemiptera > Alydidae > Riptortus > Riptortus pedestris. The sequence goes on along the minus strand of CM032233.1, from coordinate 50,170,486 downwards.
TTCCTTTAGGCCAGGTATGGGCAACCTTTGACATGTTGTGGGCCAAACTGTAGTGTGCAAATTACATTCGCGGGTCTCTTTTAAAAGTAGTGTCCATAATTTTTAACGATAGATATCAGACAAGAAATTATACGACAATGTAATTATACTCAATTTATTAGAGCGGCCGGGGTTGTTGCCCACATATGCTTTAGACAATGACAATGAGAGAGTAGGACAAAATAATAGAGGTTAAATTACATTTTTGCAATTGAGTAAGATGTACTACTAAAAAAATGAAGGTTATACATGAACATAACTGCTTCTACAGTCCAAGAAGGGTCAGGACATGTCACACTGTATTAGTGCAAGGATAAGTACAGTATTATGGTAGCATCAAAGATTGCTACTTCTTTAATCAAGTAGCAACTCATTTGCCTCACAATACTGAATACTCATTTGAAGACTCCATAGAAGCCCATACTCAAACCCTAGCCTTGGACCAGGCCCTCTAGTATGGTGAAAGAGGGGGGGGGGTATTGCTTTTACCCTTACACCACTAGTACCCCTATATATTTCTATTCCATACACAGTCTAAAATTTTGCATAAAAATGAGATTTTAGGAATTACTATGTAGCAAATAGAGAGATAATAGCAAAGAAAAAATGAGAAAGAAACTTAGACAACCAAGAAAAAGCAATTGAGTGCCACTAGAATATTGTTTTAAAATGTTTGCCATAAAATGGTTAGTTAATTCACAAAAACTAATGTTAAATTTGCTTTTTAGATACATTAAGCTTAAGTTTTAATTACAATATAGAACAATTGATTATTTCTATGACAACATAAAATAAAAGGCATTCATTCAATAAACAGTTGTTTCAGATTTATGCCAGATATTTAAATATTTATTAAATGATAACTAAAAACAATACCTTAAAACTATTAAATAGTTCTAATTCATCTGAAGTTTCTATGGCTTCAATAACTTTGGACAGATCAGTAGTTAAAGATCTGACCCTATGAAAGGAAGCAATTAAAGTTATAGGTAAGTATCCATCCTTATCCATTTTTCTTCTTAAGAATAAATCTTTCATCAAATTTTCTTCAGAAAAATAATATTCTCTAAAAAAAACAAAAGAAAAAGAAAACAATATAATACCAATGCATCCAAAAATGGTTAAACATAAATTACATTTTCTCATGTGTGAGTATTTCAAGAAGTTTCCATCAAAAACATTTTCTCCTTGGCAGTATGCAGCCAATTTTTTTTTTAATATCAAACAAGAACTGACCATAAAGTAAACAAGCCAGATTAAGGTCAAGCCACAAATGTGAAAACAAAGCAACTCCCTATTAAGGTATTTTTGTACATTTTAAAAGGGGCTCAGGTTAGCCATGTGAGCTAGGACGTTGGTTCTCATCTCATTTGATAGACCTAGAGTGGCAGGTTCGATTCCCACCTGGGCAATAAGTATTTATTTAGTGAAGAACTCACTAAATAAAATCCTTAGTCCCATCCTGGCTAGAATAGGGTGGTAACTTGTAAATTACCTGCCTCAATTAACCCTAGTAGCACAAAGTGAATGACAATAAATAATAAACCATTGAAATCTTCTAGTGTGTGAAAAATAAAAAAATATTTTTCTCAGAGCCTTAACTTCTAGGTGCTACTGTTCTGGTAGGCATTCTTCCATCATCTTATACTGTTCAGTGCAATACACAGCTAAGATTCACTAATTCGAGAACCCACAAGTCCTTTAATTACAAATATTCTTTGACTGATTTTTCAGGTGTGTCCTCAATGCTAGCGTTACCGTCGACTCAGCTGAAAACTATGAACAATGGTCAAAAATGTTAACTCCTGCACAGCAAGTTCACATTAAACATTCCTTTTTTCTAACACATCCAGGAGCTCTAAAAACATACACATTACAACACACACACGAGTATGTGTGTGTGTGTGTGTGTGTGTGTGTGTGTGCGTGTGTGTGTATATATATATATATATTGTAACATGTACAAATTTTGGCGATACATTATTAAATATAAAAGCAATAATAAATGGCAAGTCACAGGAATTCTGAAAAAAATTGACTTAGTGGGGGATTGTTCAAGTTGACGGAGTTGCTCGAGTCACTGCTAGGAGTGCTGCTCTGACACCATAACAGGCCAACATATGTTAAATGTCAAAAGGAAAATCTGAAAGATGAAAAAATTTATTTTAATTGTATAAATTTATTGTTCTTTGGTTGAACACATCTTTCTTAAAAATAAATAAATAAAAAAAGTCAAAAGATGTCTGTAGACTATTTTTCTCTTGAAGAAGCAATGGATCAAAGGTGAAAACAAGCTTTTTCTTGCTCTTCTGTCTCTCTGGGATTGAACCTTGATCTAGTGACAAAGAAATTCTTTGCTATTATCAACATGGAATAGCACTCAACTTCTTTTTTATGATATGAAGAACTTCAATACAAAGTCTGCACCACTCCTAGGAATCCTGGCTTGCCAATGATCATGATCTTTGTCAGTATAAGTATAAGTCCAGACCTGGTGAATTTTTGAAGTCCTCTGAACATCCTTGTTCAGAGTACCATATATAATATTCATCATTTATTTATTAATAATTTAATATAATTTGTATCTTATCACCATGATTTTTGATGATAAATTCAATTAATTATATTAAGAGTTATTAATCTTGTTTTAAATGAATCTCTTATTAATTTAAAAACTGCATGAATGTTAAAATAACCCAAGTACAGAATCAATTAGCTCATAGATTAATTAATTTAATTAATATTTTTTTTAAGTGGTCTGTGAAATCCACTTCTTTGCGAGCCTAGAGTTAGCAAGTTTTAATAATCTATTAATAATTAAATTTGTTAGTACTATGTGCATAAGGCCAGCATTTCTTGGGTCACATTAAGTGAACCTATGTCTATAATGACATTAGCTAACTCTAGAAAACAATAAAATACACTTACCCATCAAGTGGAATTTTAAAGAGCCTTATTTATTTATTCATATATTTTTTAAATTTTCCAATTTTATAACATTGGTGAACCAACAACATGTGGCTATTTATCACACATTTATTTATTTCATTTTTTTTATAACAATATATAATACAATATATATATATATATATATATATATATATATATATATATATATATATATACATAAAATACAGGTACATATAAATTTGAACAAACTGAATGTTATCTTTGAAGAAGGTCAATAGACATTTGTAGAAATTGTTTGAATATTGTTTCATACGTACACCACTGATAGCTGATTTCCTTAAAGGAAAAGCTACTAAAAGGGCAAACAATTTAGACTTAAAAAAGATAGAGATACATTGAACATACTTCTTTTATGGTATAGAGTACAATATACGCATGAAGGCATCAATCATCATGCATAGTGTAAAGGAATGTATTCAGAAAATCACAATAAATAAAAAAATGCCTTGTCCTCAAAAATTCATCTAGAGCAGAATACTTTTAGAACCTGGGATCTTCCTACAGTCGTCTGTCTCAAATATAATAATCATTACAAAACATACAAAATAAGAAAAATATAAAATAAAAACCAGAAAACTCATCTTACATTTGTTTTCTAACATATTCAGTCAATGTTGGATCATCTAAATTCCTATAATTAGGATCATAATAGTATGTTCCAAAGTAAGGTATTACAAACTCAGCAGAACCAATAAACTTGTGTATCTGGAAAAAAAAAAATTATCATGCTGTATAATAAGTAAGCAAACAGCATACAATAAATAATGACAAAGTATAGGATACAACATATGCATGGACCAAACGTTATTTAGTAGATTTATTTATCTTCTATATATTATGGAATAAGCTATCAGAAAAGACAAATCAACATTGTAATTCAAAATCAAGAGTGTATGCGCGAGTCCCATGGTTTTAAAAACCATACAGAGGACCACCTGGAATGAGTAGTTTCCTGTAGTCAGATCACGAGCAACCAGCTTGCCCGTAGATGGGATATATCAAGGGGAGTCCACGGCATTCCCCCTACCTATTTGAACAAAACTTTTTCAGTGTGTAGTACCTAATGGAAAACAAATTCTGTTAAAGTGAGAGAACTTCACACACTTTCATTTTAAAAAAAAAAGTTAAAGATTGCCAGAAAGTCTTGAGGTGGTGTAAAGGTAAGTATTTCAAAGGGAATCAGTGGCTCAGTGGTAGCGTCTTCTTTTTTTAACAACAAGATCTTGAGATCGAATCTCGGAAGGAGCAACTTTTTTTTTTAATATACTTTTGTTTTACTTTTTGTTTCTAGGGAGTTTATTTAATATTAATAAATAAATAAAAAGTAGGTTTTAGTTATTAGCATTTAATTTTTAACGTATTCTATATATTAAAAAAAAATTTGAATGCAAAAATATAATAGGTATAAGGAAATATTTAATATTATACAAGAAATATATCACTATTAATTGAATATAATATATTCATATTATATTATATTATAAGTATATAACAATTATCAATAATAATGCAAATATATTGATAATATATTTAAATGGTTTTATTTAGATTTACTCGTTTATTAGTAATTATTTTATTTTACAATTAATAAAGATATTTACAATGTTCTAGCTAGATTTATACTTTAGAGCTATATTTTCATTGTGCTTGGCCTTGATCACTGAGGTATTTCTATCATCAAGTTAAAAATTTTATTGGGAATCACAATGGTGTTCAAGAATTGAATGAATTTTAATACAATCCTCTCTAGATGGCATTTTGCGATTCTTCAATCACATGCGAGCAGTTTAGGGGTCGCTAAAAATTATCAATATATCTGTATTATTATTGATCTAATAGGAGATTGGAACATGCCTAGGCTGACAGGTATAAGAAAGTTTCAAAGGACTGAGGTTAGTTAAGCACAAGGCATGTTTCATATATCTGCACCTATTATCTGTGGCTCATAGCATTCCTAGCTTTTGTATCATCTCTTTCTTATGAACTGAAGGAAGGATCTTGTTTACACTATTTACAAAGATGATATGCAATTGATGATGAAAACACCTGTTCTTTTTTATACACCATAGTTATTATTTTAATACTAAGCTATTGACTATCAAAAGCAATAATCATTTTTTCAATATCAAACCATTCTTTATAGCTGATAGATCCATATAATCTATTGTTTACAATAATGTTCAGCCTTGCTACCTATAATTTATAATTTAATAACTGAAATACTTCAGCTAATTAAGCTGTGATATATGACAAAAGCCAGAACGTAATATATTTTGTATTGTCAGATTTACATACAAATTATTATCTTGGTATATAAATGCAAGGAAATTATACATACTTGAGTATAATCTGTTGGATAGTCCGAGTATTCAGGATCATATCTAGACTTAACATTTGATCGAGGTCGACTTCTTCCTCTACCAATAATTCTGCCCCGACCTCTTCCTGCAGATCCATGTTCCCGTGCTCTACCATAACCATTTTCTCTAAAATAGGCATCTGAAATAGTACAATGATTACTATTATGAGCAAGATTGATGTATCCACTTGATGCAATCAAATTATGAATATTCATGGAAATTTCAGTAGACCGTGTATTATCAGGGGCAATACACCGTTAAACATAAGTAGGTTTGAATAATAATGTATTGATAAAGGCCACTTTAAATTAGGTCTAAGAAGCCTATCTCTTTAAACAAACTTTTATTAATTTTAGCAGATTTCCCTTAAGGGAAATCAGCTATTGAGGTCGTACTCATGACGCGATTTACAAAAAACTTCTTCAAATGTCCATCGATCCTACCCAGGAGATGACGAAAATGAGGTCCGTTCAAAATTTTATATATATATTTGTCTGTTAACGCTCTAGCGGTCGCAATTTTTGTTTAATCGTTACGAAACTCGATATCTAACCGTTTTATGTAAAAAGACAGATCAAGTTCGTTAATGGCTGAAATCGGACTAGAGGGAGGGGGGGTTTAGAGGGGGGATTTTCGAAAATTCAAAATATCTCCATTATTATGCATCGGATCGAAAAATTGTATAGAACCAATCTTATTGCAAATTAAATTTACTATAAATATTGTTATATACATTTATTCTCTATCTTGAATATTAACCGAGATATTTGCATTTTTATGAAGTCTGTGGTCGGGTATAGTTCGGGTTAGGTCGGCCATTTTCGTAACTTGTCGGCTCAGGTAGAAGCCACTTCTAACCTTACCTGTCGTTCCTAACCTTACCTTACCTTCTTTACTTTGTGAAATTTATGCAAATACGTTCTGTTCATCCGCCCCCCCCCCCTTCTTTAGTTCTTGGACTACTAAAATTTGAGATATTAAAATATAAATTATTCTTACAATTCAGAAGCCGTTTCAGTTGGTAATTTATTGTAATTAACTGAAAGATTTCTCATTACCGTTTGTATTTAATCACTTTGGTGTTGTGTTACCAGTATGGAGAATTCTCTATTGTAAAATTTCACATGGGAAATCTGCTTAGTTTACGCAGCCCCTGCGTGACGGACTTTTAATAAATACATTTGACGTACTTTTAAAATAGGAACTAGCTCACACTTCTAAACCAATAACATAAATCATTCAAAACTGCTGAGCAATAATAATGCAAATAAATAAGTATATAAAAACGAAATAGAACAATTTAAACATTTAATCAGATTAAAGAAAAGCTGGGTAATAAAAATAAGTGGCTGGACATATAAACCTCTCGCTGCTGTTAACAGCTTTATTTAGATGACATACTGAACCCTATCCTAGCGCAAAGCCACTATAGTGGCTTGAATCAAGCCACAATAGTGACTTTGCGCTAGGAAAGGATTAAACTCCAAAGACATAATTTAGGTAAAGATTAACATTTCCATTAACCTCACCCTTCTCCCTGAGACCAAGGGGGTGTTTGGGCATTAGTGGCAGAGCGATTGTCAGAGAAGTTGCCAGTTGAAATCGACGTTGGCATAGGTCCATCGGGAGAGCAGGGAGAGTGGTGGAAGGAGGGGAGTTTTAGGAAAGACCGTTGCTCGAGTTGAAAAATGACCCTTCGAAAAGAAGAAATAAGACGATAGAACAGGCGTTCTACGGTGCGCAAGAAAAATTATACTTTCGACTTTGATCGTCACTTCTTAGGATGGCAGACGGCGGTTATTCCCGTGCAAGGTACCGAACGACCGGGGATGTATCCGAGAGTTTGTCTCGGATCGATAAAGTGATACTCGAAACGGGTAGAGAAATACTGAATTCAATGTATCGCAGGGGAGGTTCGGAATAAAAAAATTCGGAAGGGCTTATCTCACTGGGAGTAGGAGGTACCTCAAATTTGACAATTTTTCAAAGCAAAAAGAGACCATGAGGAACAAAATGGTACCTCAATCTCGAAAATCCACCGAGCGGTTTGAGCTACACAGCTTTCAAAGAAATCGGTTTCTGGCTTTAAATAATAGAATATTCATTAATTTATAAAGATGCAAACTGAGCTGATGCATACATTTTGAATGTAGTGATAACTCAGGACTTATAAAGTCATATTAACCCATCTGGCCAAATGAATCAGTTGTGCTGCCTGAAATGGCTGTATTTTCCATAGTACTCTTTAACTTGTGCTCTCTATCAGGATCTGCTTCTCTGTATCTAAAGTTCTACATCTAACCACTGGAATTTATAATTTATATAATAATTTATTGTCTACGGTAATATTTTCGCAACGTTTTAACAAGTCTAAGAGACATCATTTTCACTGTAAACATACAAACTATACTGAGAGCCAATCCAAAGCGGAAAAAAAAAATGTTAAGATTCTTTTTTAAGTGCATTCTATTAAGGCTTGTACAATAGGACCTCAAGGAGGCAGTGCCCTCCCTGACAGGCAGGGGGGGGAAGCCATAGGATATAAATAGTAACAATAAACATTTTAAAGAAATTGAAACTATTCAAATAAGCATACCTTCATTTATTTTGTCCTTGAAATTAGACTTTAATATTTTATCTGCTTTTCCTCTGCCTTTTGTTATTTCTATTTCAAGTGGGACCCATTTATGATGACGAGTAACACCTGAAAAAAGTAACTTGTTCATGATTATTGCACTACAACTTGGTTTTGCTTTAATGAATAAAAAGACATTCCATATTAATTTTACATTGAAATATATTATTAGATAGTATTATCCTATTAAAAACAAAAATCAAATAATCCAAAATAAATACAGTGCCATTCCAATTAAGAACTAAATACAATTTTTAATAATAATTATGATTAAAACAACGATGTAGTGATAATCATAATAATAATATTTAAGGGGGGGGGGGAGGATCTCAAGGTCTCACTTAACCCTCTTCTTATTTTTAACAGGCAAAGGTTTTGCCCCCAGGGCATTTACAATGCAAACTTTTAAATTATTCTCCTTAGTCACTATAAAAATAACACTTAACAGGAGAATTAAAAAAAAAATTATAGTAATTAGCCTTAACCAATGTGGTAATTTGTCAACAATACCTAATCTTGCAAATCGAGATTACATGTTCCAGTTTGAGCTGATTTACGGGGCTGGAAATATGAGCAGAAGTAAGAAATTACAAAATAGACAAAAGAGAAATTTTTTTTGTATCTTCACAAAACGCTCAATTATACAGTTTTACTTCTTTCAGGAAACAGATTTGCATGCATAATATCATCAGAACTCACTCACACCAAATAATTAGGGGGAGGGGGGGGAGTGACAACCCTTTGCACTTTTTCTATCTCTTCCAGATCAAATATCTAAAATATATCTAGTCAATTTTATGACTGAGGTTCTTTTCATCGTAAAATTTGAATCATTATGAAATAAATGCTATATTTTTATTATTGAAGTATTACTATTTCCTCTATCAGAGAAAAATGTTTTGAATATTCCAGCAAATTCCACATATTTTTTGTGATAAAAAATATTTTAATAAAATGTTAATTTAAATTCAGTGTTAATATCATGGTTTTACATTATTCCGTCAGAGAAGGATGTATGCGAGGATGTATATTGTAGCTGAATGAAGATCAATTTTTATCTTCACTAGGTAAAAATACTAGTTTTTATTATTTTATTTTTATTCATTAATATTAAGTGAAGAAACCATTACACTAAGCCACCACCATAAAAGGCTATATTTCATTCAATCACTTGAACTCGTATAGAATAAAGAAATATTAAAGAAAAAAGCAAGAAAAGTCGCATATAAAATGTTTTCACCTTTATTTCTGTTCCGTTTTTTTTCTGTTTCTGTATTAGGTCCCTGGTCAGCATCAGAAAATGATGAATGATTTACACTGTTATTGTCAGTAGAAGATGATTCTTCCTTGCTGTCTCTGATTTCATCAGCAGATGCTTCCTTCTCTGGAGGTAATGAAGTTAATGAATGTTTCTTCTGAAATTAAAAGAAAATTAGTAAACTTTAAACATCAAAAAACAAGTAAATACTTGAAGTCATTTAAATGAGGTAGTTACAGCATACAATTTGAATACATAATTGTAGGAAAAATATTTTTAATTACTAATTACTTTTATCAATTAATTCTTTCCCCTCAAAGCCTGTCCTAAACAAATTAATTGATCTGACCAGTTAGCTCCACTCACATGGTGTAAGTATGGCATGAAATTATTGTACTGTTCTTTAGTCTTAATATAAACCAGATCTTTGAGTTGATAATGTAAAAATATAAATACCCTGAGCTTAAAAACCCATGAAAAGAAAAGGAGGACGGGGAGTTTGTTTATTGTATTTTCTTACTAATAAAAAGGTTTAACAAAAGTAATAAAAGACTGGTACTGCAAGCTACCATGGAGTGTATATAGATAGATACAGTAAATCTGTCTGTCACACAACTAGATGATTGTAAGCAGAAGCCGATACGTCATTACTGTATACTAGCCGTCTGATTAATTCCATTATGATCCCATCAGCAATAAGAAGGCCCAGGAAGGAGCAGGTGATCAAACAGACTACAGAGAAGATAGTATACAAGAGTAAGAATGCATTCATTTCTGCCCATTTCTGTGTAGGACTGTTCAATAAGCAAGTAGACTGTCATCTTTACAATCTGGAAATCTTGCACTCAGGCTAATGGCAAACTTTAAAAAGATTTCCAAAAAAAAAAAAAAAAAAACGTTTTTTGAATTGTCCATGTTTTAGTCAGTTAAATTATTTCTATCTACAATCCAATTCAATGAAACGAAGATAATCAATTTGATGAAGTCAATTATTCAATTCATTAGGATAACCAAATGCAAAAATGAATGAAGAATAAAACTTTACCAGATGCGTAAATATGAAACTGGAATTTGGTTAAAGGTGGGCTCTAGCTATGGATGTATTTGATGTCAAACCGGAATAAACACCATTTTCTTTTCCTTACAGATGACAATGATTTCAACTCACAGCAATACAAGTTTCATACAACAGTATAGGTTTCAATAGTTCTCAACATGTAAAATGTTGTACCTATGAAGTATGATCTGTTGTCAGATTCCTTTCTATAAAAAAAATGACTGTTTCATATTTACACATCTGATACTCAGATGTGTAAATATGAAACTTGCATTAAATTTTAAAATGCAGCTATTTTATAGTATAATATTACTTTCTAAAATACATAATTAAATATCAGTAAATAAGTATCATAAACATCAAAGAGAAGGCATTCTGAATTTCAGAATATAAATGTGCCTGTGTGATAAAAAAAAAAAAAAAAAGTAGAAGTATGTACTTAATTGTTTTATTTTTATTATAAGGAGTCCCTCTGAAGCAACCGTGTGAAGTACCAAAATGTATATTTGAAATCATTACACTCATTTTTTGGTTAAAAGTTATGTATAAACTTAACTTAAATGCATAACATATTGAATTATCAATTTATTTTTTTTAATGAACCTAAAATTTTCACTAGAATATCTAGCTGTAATTGATCATTGTTAACATATCTTCTCTTGAGATTTATGTGAGATGAGTACGAAAATAACTAAGGCTAGTATTGGAAGGGGCAGCAGTAGTGCACTGGGCTAAAGCAATTTGCACTGGTACTAGAGGAGCAAACCTGGGGCAATACTCGTAAATTTTATTTATTGGGAGTACAAATACGTTTTGAGAGATTTATAAAAGCTTATATAACTAGAATTAAATCGTATCGGACCATCTCGTGTTTATATTTATTATGAAGCCTCATTAACCCTCTCTAGAAATCAGTACTTATCTGTTCACTTAAAGGTAAAAAACTAACATTCTTTGTGCTCTAACCATGTCAGTGTCTGTGCTAACAAAATACAATTTGTGGGAAGCCCTGCTTTTTTGTTTTCATTTGAAGAAAAGTGCAGCTGACGGACATCAATTGTGCTGTACGAAGCATATAGCATATGCTACTGCATGCTCCATCAATAAAAAAAAATGTGAGTACTGGGTCTAACAGTGGTGATTTTGACAACAGTGACAAAGAAGGGAGTAATAATTGTGATGATGAGTATCAATTACCCATGTACAATGTTTAGCCTGTGTTAAAAAAGGTTGGGCCACATCTATGACTACTCTCAGAAGCAGGTATGTCACTTTCCTGTAATTTATCCTGGCCAATATGACCAGATCATGAATAACCTGACAAAGATTTGAAAATTTGATGTAACTTTATGCATGTTCTTTAGGAGACAATAAATGGAATATAATTAACAGTGTTTAAACAAAATAGTTATATAGACTGCAACATCAAGTGATAAACTTTAAAAATTGTATGCCTAACAGTTCATGTATAACATATCTATCAACTACAATATATTAAAATATTTATTTGTATAGCACCAATAGATGTCTACAGATTCATATACCTGGGTCATTTCTGCTTTTCCAAGAGATGGCCAGTCCTCTACATCAGAAAAATCTCCAGCCTTGAACAAAACAAAATAATTTTTTGTAAAATTAACTTATCTATTTAATATAAATAGATATTCTAATTGTATCTACGTTAACTCATGATTAAAAATAATTAACATAGCTTAAATATTCATTTTTTAAATTGTAATACCAATTTTAGAATAAATAAATAAAACTCAATAAAAAATATTCCCTGGATATGATTAACTACATTTTTAAATTGTTTGACTGAGCACGAATAAAATTAATCCAAAAATATATTGAGAAATAATTTTCCTTTTATTTATTATACTAGCTAAAGTACCCGGCTTCACTCGGGAAATCATTAGAAACTGAATGATGGTTTTTTATTTTTGGCAATGCATCAATGTGTACAACTGCACTTCCTGTCTGGGCGTTTAGTTTTCCCGTGAGGGTTAGACAGGGGACTTATAGAATAGAAATTTTAGTTTTGAAGAATAAATGAAAATAAGTGCTTAGGCAATCCCCTCTCCATTGTTTGACACATCATGAATAATTCAAATCATAATCATGGACAACATTTTATATATATATATATATATATATATATATATATATATATATATAATTAAAAAAACAGAAAATTTAAAAGGAAAAGTCAGATAGAGAAAGATTAACAGTGATAATGTAATTGAATAAGCCTTTGCCCAGATTTGTTTCCAAGCAAGGGCTGATTCTACTAACAGTAGAGATGAGGAGTAAAACGCCCTGTTGAGAAAATATCATTCCACTATCGAGATACAAAAATTACTTGTACTGATAAGAAAAAAAAGTTGAGTTGAAACCGAATTTTAAAGCTTAAACAATTTCTTCAAAACTCTAAATCATAACTCGCATTGATGGTACTAGTTCACTTAAAATTAAACTTGTCAATAATTCAATTATAATTATTTGTATCAACTACTGATGAATGATTATGAATCATAATGGGAGATTTGTCAATTGATTAAATTAGACAGCATTTACATATAACTTACCCCCTTACTGCCTTTTGACAGCTCAAGATATTTATTAAGGTTTAAATAAAAAATAAACTAACACATACGCTACAAATTTCAAAAAAAAAGAGAAAAAAATCACTGTGAAATTCAATAGAAATGAGTAACATTAGGATTAATTAATTTTGATTATTTAGAAGACAAATGAAAAAATATTAATATAATATTTAAATACTTTTTTATTGAATTTCTTCTTGTCCTTAGAAGCAACTACAACTGATGGTGTTGATGACTGATGAACTGAATTGCCTGAAAATAGAACAGAAATATTAATTTTCAACTTAGAATCAATGTTAAATACAAACAACAATAGTATTCCTGTATGGCCGTGCACAAACATGCTTTTCACACAATATTTAAGAAAATATGCTACCAAATGAAATAGCTAAAATGAAACCCAAATTTCTAACAGAAAAAAAATAAGGTAAAATGAAACCAAAATTTCTTTATTTTCATGTGCATAGTTATAGTCACACATTTATTAAAACACCATACTAGAAATTTAATTTGGACATTTTCATTTCTGCACTGTTAAGCTTTTTTTACTTTTTTTTTTGTGATCTTAAATAGGTTTGGCTTTCACAGTAGCCTCACCTTTCTCTACAATTCATTTCACATGAATTGTAGAGAAAGGTGAGGACCCGTCCTCATTCAACATTCAAATGAAAAACTAAATAATATAGAAAAATACATGCGTGTGTGTAAAAAAACAACAACAAAAAAATGGGGTTCCCGTTTAAAATAAGGAAGTTAAAGTTAAGAAATCATATTTCTAGCCAACATAGAAAGAACTTCTCATTCTTTTCTTGGAAATCATTTTTTGATCGAATATATTGTATTATAGATATCAATTATTACATTAAATTGAAATTATTTTGAATGAAGTACTTCAAAACATTTTGTTTGTTTTATTTAATAGTACAAGTAAGTCATCTGGTGTCCATATCAGATGTTTTTTTTAAGTACCAATCTTTCTTTTATAACTCAGGGATTTTCTCCACCACATAAGAGAAAGAGTTGCCAAAATTCTATCTTGAAATTCCAACAGTGTTATGCCTACATTATAAAAATGAATGATTTCAATCCATGACTGATCCATGAAATTCCCCCACTCTTTGTCCTGTCTCATAGAATTCGGTTGTAGAAGCAGCTATCACAATTTTTCATTTGAGGTCTCTCTTACAACCCTCACTCCTTTTCGTCTTAGAATATTAGTAAAGCCTAAAGTCTACATTCAGTTTCTCGTACCACTCTTCGCCCAATTCGGTTTGTTTAGGAGTGAAAACCAAACAAAAAAACAGACAATAATGGCAAAAACTGTTGATATCACTTTAATTCCATGTGAAATGAAAAAGTCCGTCATGCAGGGGCTGCATAAACTAAGCAGATTTCGCACATGAATTTTAATAATAAATAAACCTACATACTGCTAACACAATGCCACCGTGAATATTAGGTGAATAAATTCAAACAGTAATAAGAAATCTCCCCCCAGCCCAGTAAATTCTAGTAGTCCAAGAATTTAAGGCGGGGGGGGGGGCACAAGAACATATTTGCAAATATCTCGGTTAATATTGAAAATAGGGAATAAATGTATATAACAATATTTATAGTACATTTAATTTACAATAAGATTCATTCTATACACATTTTCGATCTGACTTATAGTAACAGAGATATTTCGAACTTTTAAAATGTTCCCCCCCCTCCCCCTAGCCCGATTTCAACCGTTAACAAACTTGAACTTTCTTTTTACATAAAACAACTAAATATCGAGTTTGGTAACGATCAAACCAAAAAAAAAATGGCGGTAACATATACATATATACAGTTTTGAACGGATCTCATTTTCATCATCTTCTGGGCAGGATCGATGGATATTTGAAGAAAAATTTCTAAAATTGTGCCATGAGTACGACCTCAATAGCTGATTTCCCTTGAGGGAAATCTGCTAAAAGTAATGTGAAATTTTTAGGGGGGAAAAATTAATGTACAGACATTACTATGTTTGTTACACATACATACATATATATATATATATATATATATATATATATATATATATATATATATATATATATATATATATTCGAATGAAGATCATTTTTGTAATCTTGAGTGGATTGATGGATATTTGAAGAAGTTTGTCAAAAATCACGCCACGAGTGTTACTTAAATAGATGATCTCCCATAAGGGAAATATGTTAAAATTTATGCCTCAATTTCTCCAGTATTAAAGAAAAAACATTTCTAGTTATGAATGGATTGCTTTCTTGACTTCAAATATTTAACATGTAATTATATGAACAGTATTGGACAATTTAATTCTTCTCTGGTTTTATTCATATCTTAGTAAATGATGACCTTGTTTTCAGCAGTGTTTGAATTGAATCCATTAATTGTCGCATCTTATTTATTTTAGAACACTTGTGACCTTTCTCTTTGTACTATTCTCGCTATTTTTATGTTAATAGTTTTATTTTTGCTTTATTTGTAACATACATTGCTCTCAATAATTTTAAAATTCTTATTTTACTGCTGCATTGAACCAATAATATAAAAATTGTTTCCTGGGAAAAAAGTCTGAAACATTAATTATAAGGCTTGGAACCTCCATAGTACTTTTTAATTGTTCAATACAGCTCTATAACATATTATGTATAAACTCACAAGGAAAATGCACGAATCAACCAAATAAATACTTTATTGAATTAATTCCTCTGTTATTTTTCTATAACATGTGTATATATTACATAAAATCTGATTATATTCCCTGCCAGTTTATAAGTGTAGAGCAGAAATAGTTTTAATGATATAGTATGAAGCAATGGTTCCTAACATAAAACAGGATCCCTAGGATTTTTGTTAAAAGGTCTTCATACATTTTCTTTTTGCATGGAGAAAGAAACAATTTTAGTGAAAAACGTCCATCCATGGATAGATCCATGATGGGGAGGAAAGCAATTAAAAAGAAAATCGATGGACAGTTTCACCTATTGGATCCATTAATTAAATTCACTAATTACTTGAACAGTTTTTGTGTTTAAAGAAATAAATTAAATAAAAAAATAAATCATTAGAGCAATTACTTATTGACACAAAAACATTATATTTCTAAAAATACTTAATAATAGTAGTTTGTTTATAGCTTATAAAATATACTAAGCAACAGGCAGTCCCATTTTTTAAATGATAATAGTTATTCAAAGAGACATTTTCATATACTGATGCCCAACTATGGTTCTTTTGCCCTTTTTCTGATCCTTACTAATGCAGTTTAATTTCATTATTATATATTATATTATTTACCATTTATATAATATACATATACATATTATTAATAGATGAATAAAGAACAAGTGATTATGATATTTCACGGTAATAAAATTTATACTAATCAAAGAACAAAAATCATTGATACAAGTAAAATAGAAAAGTAAAAATAAAAAAAAACATTTTAGAACACAAAGCAAATATGTAATCTTTTTGTTTTTAAACTATATTTGAATCATTTACTAAATAATTGCATTGTTTTTTGTGCCACCTAAAATTTAGTAACTCTATAGTAAATTTGTTAAAAAAGTGACACAGTAAAATTTAAAAGATAATGTAGAAAAATATAATATTTAACACATAATAAATCGCAATTTGTCTTTGGTGAAGATTTGAGGAAATTTTAATGTAGTCTTGTCATGTGACCAATCTCAATAGCTCTCTTTTCTAAAGGAAAACCCCTAACACACACTCAAATCATCGGTATCTTGTTAACTATTTAATTTATAGGAGAAAAAATAGCATAGAACCAAAGTAGTAAATTTAATTACCAACAAGATTGGTTATATAACATTTTTTGATCCAGCTCATAATAATTTTCAATCACCCCCCCCCCTCCACCTGGACCGATTCTGGCTGTTATTAAACTCGTTCTTTCATAAAACTTTAAATGTGAAGTTTGGTTTGAATATCACGAAATTTGCGACTGCTAGAGAGCAAAGATACAAACAATCCATAGGTAGACAGATATATATGTGTTTATATATATATATATATATATATATATATATATATATATATATATCATACACTGTGGTTCACAAAGATTTGAAGAAATTTTTCTGTATTTTATAGTTCCTAGTCCAGTAGTTCCTTTCTCTAAGAAACACTACTAAAAACGAAAATGTGCAATTAAGACTTGACTAGTTCTCATGTAGATATCCTTATCATTGAATGAACCTACATCAAGCAATTTCCATTGTATAAAATAATACTTAAATCACGTCAAAGTTTATAAGGATTCATGTTACGAAATTACAAATTTAAAAAATAATATTTCAAAAATCTGTTTTTTTTTTTGTTTTTCAGTAACTAACATACTGATGCAGTATTCAGAAGTCAGTATTTCATTTTAATATATATATATATATATATATTTTTTTTTAAAAAATACTAGTCAGTTTTGATTAATTTGAAACTTTCTTTTTGTTTTAAATCAAAATGAGCCATTACTATTTTTTAATTTTTAATAAAAAAAAAAGTTGCATTAATTATGTTTTATTAATTTAAACAAAATAATAATAAGGAATTAACAATAGTGAATGATAACAACAAGAATCTTATTCTTGCCATAGGTTATATTTCATGCGTCATTATTATTTAATATAAATACTTAAATGTCAGAACACTTATAAAAGGCTAACAGGGTAATAAAGATGCTTGAAATCTTAACTCAAGTAATGCTAAATGAACTATTTAATAGATTATTTAATAGAAATAAATCCAGCAAGGCCACCAAAGGAGTACTTTTATTTAATATATGAACACTTCATTAGCATGTTTTACCCTCATGACTTAATAGCATATGGGAAACTTAATCCCTTCCAAAAAAAATGTGATTCAAATTTCAATAATATAGATAGTCTTTACTAAAGTATACTTAACCATTTTAAATAAAAATAAATTTAAAAACGTATAAAATAAAGCATATCCAAACAAATGTCAAAACACTTACTTCCAAAAATTAATTATATTTAAAATGTGATATAAAGTTATGCTAAAATGAAAATCAAATTTCTAACAATACTATCTCAAAAGGACTCATAAGAAAAAGAAAACAAAACTTACAAGAAAAATTATATAAAGTTTTTGCATAGTAACAGTAATAAATTTGAAGATAAAGGAATGTCCTTGGTCAATGTGGTAAAAAAATACACATATATATGTATATTTTTTTTAATTTATTTATTTTTAAAAAATATTAAGAAATTTAGTGTACATTTAAAATGACTGATAAATATTTTAGATATTACAATATTAGGATAGAAATACAAAATGAAACATTAAATAATTGAAACCACATGCTCTCCAAAACATGTGTTCCACCAATAAAAACATGGAAAGACGAGATTGACATATTGTATTTAATCAATTAAAAGTCAGAAACATAAAATTCTAAATATTCCAAAAATCAAGTACTGTTAAAAGAGCAAATCAAACAGTATACAAGCCCCCAGAATTAAAAGATAAATTTTCAACTCAAACCAACATTCTCCTAAAAATTATGAATTACAATTGCATAATAATTATAACTGGAATATTAGCATACAGTTTAAGTAAATGAGAGTCAATAATCCTTTTAGAATGATAATATAAGCATAGTTTAATACAAAACTAAACAACAAAATATTATTGATGATGGGTATTATTATTTTTCCACAATAAATTAGAAAATATTTAATGTGTTAACATGCAAAGAATAAGGCTTTCTTGTTTGACAAGTTTTAATAATGTGACAGTAAGATTTCAAGAACTAAAACAAGATTACTGTTCACCAAATAAACAACAACAAAAATGTTAAGGCTTTCCTTAATGCATTAGATAGTTCAGGCAAAAAGGAAGAACAGTTTCTCTTAAGCAAATTAACTTTGTGAAAACTCTAGTAAATAAAACCCATAAATAATTATTTTATTTAATATTTACTTGCGTTGCCATCCATCATTCAATTTATATGTCCAACATTTAAAAATAAATAGCATGTTCTACTTGTGCCCTTAAAATTATAAATATTAAGAGCCCTGACTACAATATCATTTAACAATTATTTTTTACTTCATAATAGAAAGAAAATGAACTTGAACTTGTACTGATAATGTTATCTTATAACAGGGGAATAATTGCAGTAAACGAACATCATAGATTTATATAGTTATTTCAACATACAATCATGAATAAGTTGTAGATAGAAATAAAATAACTCACTTGTCGAAACTTGCTGGGGCTGTAAAATTCTTTTAGATTCTCCTGGTTTGTCTGGCATACTATTCTTATGCTCCTCAGTCGTCTTTCCTTTGATAATCAAAGCAGCGTTCTTGTTTACTGACCATGGATTAACTTTCGGAGGAGGGGCATCGATAAATTTAATTTTTTCCTGCTCTTTAGTATCTTCTGTTGGCTCTAGTTGACTTTTCAAGTCAGGGTTTACCTCTTCGTTTTTAATGTGCTGAATAGGTTTCGAAGGTTCGGTCTTAAATGTAATAGATTTAGATTTCACGCCAGATGTCACAGGGGGGAAATTGTCAATAGGTAAGTTTGGAGATGTTTTGACAGGCTTGTATGGAACTGCTTTCGGTTTATTTTGAGTTTCCCAGCCCCCAACATTAGTCTCCAAGTTACTATCAGAGGAAGCTTGTATATTTTCTTTATTGTTGTCACTACCTTTAAAATTCAAAACTGCACTAGCATATGAGACACCAGGCCCCTCTTTACTCTTATTTTCACACGATGCCATCGTATGCAAAGATATTTAGAGTATTCTAAAGTAAATACCATAAAAACAACTCTACTACCACTGCTCTCAGTTCAATATACAATAGTCATGAAGAAATAAAAGTCACCGAATTTCGCTACTATGTAGACAAAACCAAAAAAGTACAAAAAAGATGACTATACAAGTTTTTCATTATACAAAGTCAAATCACTGTTGTTTTCTGCGAATAATTTAACATATGATTCCAATCACAGCACAAAAACTCTATCCACGTAATTAATTAAATTCATAGCAGCCACACAAGCACTCTTAATTCAGCACTTAACACGTATTAAACAGAGCCAACGACGCACTACAAATACCCATAATAATCGCTCCAATAAGATACGACGTACAAAACACTATCAGGGATAAAATGAACCATGTGGTCAGGGGACTAACACCAACTCCGTCAGGGAGCGCTGCTACACGTAAATAAGAGACAACCAATAATATGTATTATTCACGCATTATTAATTTTATTTAACGTAAATATAATACCTGAATGTTCGGTAACATATTTATAATCAAACTGGATATTTATGTCAAATACACATTTTAAAACAAAAAAACAGATTAAAACATAATTTCAATAACAGTTCCACTTGATGATCTGAGTTATATTCTACTCAAGAATTGACTTACTAATGTCATGATAAAATATACTATATGTAACTGAAATCGAACACATTTTGCTTGTAGTATAAAAATTTTAGAGAAATCATTGAAAGAAAGGAGTGTATGAAAAATGACCTTGGCAAGTGCAGAACACCTTTTCCCAGCAAGAAAGCTACTTGGCTTATATTCGTAAAACATTGAATAGATTCCTTTTTATAAATAGCCAGGGCTAACTAAAAATCAAGCACATTTTTTTTCAAAATCATCTTAGTCTCCTATTTTAGATAACATGTCGCCTTATATCTGTTAAATTAAATGCAAACAGCACTTCCACTATTTATATTGCAGGCCAGAGGTCCGACTCAAAATTATCTATTTTATACGGAATTAATTTACAAATATTTAATTACTCTTGTTACTCATAAAAACCTATAAACCGTATATGACACACGTACATATATTGCATCTCTATGTAAACCAGCTATAACATTTCAATTATGACAAAATGTAAGAAGTAAAGAGCGCATAAAATGTTTAGAACAGCACTAACAAATAATTCTAAATTGTTAAAATGTAACTATTAGAATTATATAAATCTTATTTAAAACCCTTAGATGGAGATATAGAATCAAAACGGGAAATCTCCATTCAGTATTTTTCTTAGACTCTAATTAAAACAGTTTAGCTAATTACAGTCAAATCGAAAAAGGATTGTACTCCTATTTTCATGATTAAAGACTACATATTATATATATATATATATATATATATATATATATATATATATATATATATATATATATATTTCTTTAAATCGTTTCCAAGAAACATAAAACTTAATACATGCTCGAATGTGCATATGCATCACCTACTCGCATGAATTGAATTAGGTGAGTGTTTTTAAATTATACCTTCATTTAATTAAGGTATTAACCTAGTAATTCACAAGTATTAAAGTTATGATGTGTTATATTCTTAGATTAAGATACATCTAGGGGATGTTTTATCCAAATCCGCTATAAGGAAAGTATCAGAAGAGCAAAACATTTCCATGTTTTTTGAGTATTAGTCAGTCGTATTTATTAAGGAAGAAGTCGGTTTAACAGACGTTCTTTATAGTTATAAGGAATAAAGGCACTTATCGATTATCGAGAGGCCACCCATTTAAAGACGATTATCAAATCACAATTGAAGGAAACTCACTTTATAATTTAAAATAACTCTTTTGGAATTATAAACGACAAAATAGTTAGCGAGAGGCCGCACATTATTTAAAGATATTTACATTAAATTTAAATATTTACTGGTTTAAAACCGCTTATCGCTATTCGCAGTCCATACTCGAGTAGGTTATCTTAGTCTTTCTGTATCTTTCTTTATCAGAAAATATGTGATCGTTTGGGATTTTGGAATTTGGGACTTAGCTAGAACTGAAGAAGAAGCTGTTTATTTTCTTCAATCAAAAGGGTTGTTGGCATTACAAGACAGTGTCAGAATGAACATGAAATGCGGTTATGTTTCACGGAAGATGTACCATTTTGGCAGTGTAATTTTAGGCAATGCCGTAAAAAACTATGGATACGTACGGATGCTTGGTTCGTTGTAGCTGACTTCCTTTTGTTAAGGCCGGTCCAGACGCTCCGTTTTGTACAACGTTTTGTCTGCGCAGTCTTAAGACGGAATGAAAACGTTGCAATTTGTAGAGCGTCCACACGGCACAGACATATCTGTATATTTTGCTCAGTTTTGTGTGAGATCGTCATGGAGGAGGTACTACTCTGGCCGATTTTCGCGATGTGTCTTGTTAAAAAAAAAAAAGATTGCAACATCTCAGAAGTACCCGGCGTTCAAAGTGGTCACGGACGTGGCTTCTAAAAAGGAAGCACTTTTCCCATATCAAATTATTGCGTGAATTACGTGATGAACCTACTGATTGGCGGAACTACTTGCGAATGGACGTTGACACATATACTTATTTATTGGACTTTGTGACACCGCATATCAACAAAGAAAATGCTTGTATGAGCACAGCAATATCAGCACATGAAAGGCAATTATTGCCGTGATGAAGCTATGAAAATGATTGCCGTTGCATAGATATCTTTAAATTTATTTGCTAAGATTTCATACGCCTCCCCCTTCTTATCCCTGTCACTGTATTCTTTTGATTTAACACGCCAAATGCACGGGAAACTTTCATACAGAGCAATAAAATCTGTTAAAAACTCCCTAGAACATTGCCGAGGGTCAGCCATTGTCGCCTGACGAATTGAAACTGAGTATCAAAATGAATCGGAAAACGGTGCTACCGTCCACACACGCCGACTTGTCTGCGCAGTTCAAGGAAATCTATGCTCTCTGGCTCAGTTTTACTAAAACTGTACCGTCTTCGAAATGGGTTCAAAACTGCACAGTTTTCCAGTCCACACGCAACGTTTTATCTGCAACGTTTTGAACTGCGCAGACAAAACGTTGTGCAAAACGGAGCGTCTGGACCGGCCTTTACCATAGCACGTTTTATGTATTGTTGGTGTAATGAATTAAACTCTTTAAAATAGTGTGAAGAACAGTTAGGAATGATCTCTTAGACAACTGTAGATTGGAACAACTATATGAGGGAAGTTTGTGCTTTCGCTGTATATTATCGAAATGAAGGTAATATAGGAGGTGAAAACCGAATTGTGGAAATAGATGAAAGTCTATTTGTAAATTTATTTGAATGACAAAATGTAATTAGAAATTAGAGTTAGGCCAGCGACTGGTCGATGTCGCGGAGTAGCTCCATAAAGCGGTCGGCACATGAACTCTGCAAGGTAGCTGTCATAGTAGTGTCTGGTAGAACCTCTTTCCTCCTGGTACGCCATTTAGTACAATCCCACATCCATTCAACTTTTTAGCAGATTTCCCCTAAGGGAAATCAGCTATAGAGGTCGTACTCATGACGCGATTTTCGAAAAATTTCTTCAAATGTCCATCGATCCTACCCAGGAGATGACGAAAATGAGGTCCGTTCAAAATTATATATATATATATATATATATATATATATATATATATATATATATATATTTGTCTGTTAACACTCTAGCGGTCGCAATTTTTGTTTGATCGTTACCAAACTCGATATTTAAACGTTTTATGCAAAAAGACAGATCAAGTTCATTAATGGCTGAAATCGGACCAGTGGGAGGGGGGTTTAGAGGGGGTGATTTTCGAAAATTCGAAATATGTCCGTTACCATACATGGGATCAAAAAATTGTATAGAATCAATCTTATTGCAAATTAAATGTACTATAAATATTGCGTTATGCATTTATTCTCAATCTTGAATATTAACCAAGATATTTGCATTTTTATTAATTGTAACGGACGAAATGAGATCAGCTAACTTCGGGTCTAGTCGTGAGTTTCCGTCAAAAGCTAGTTCGGCCGTTTCCGTAACAGTTTGACTCTCGTGAAATTTCTCTATTGTAAAACTTCACGTAGAAAATCTGATTAGTTTACGCAGCCCCTGCGTGACGGACTTTATTGTCTATGGGCCCCGGTTTCAGGATCAATGAAACTATATTTATGATTCACACGTAGATGTGGAAATCCAGCTTTTAGCAGATTTCCCTTAAGGGAATTCAGCTAATGAGGTTGTACTCATGACGGAATTTTTGACATTTTTCTTCAAATGTCCATCGATCCTACCTAGTAGATGACGAAAATGAGGTCCGTTCAAAACTGTATATATATATATATATTTGTCTGTTACCGCTCTAGCGGTCGCAATTTTTTTTTTGATCGTTACCAAACTCGATATTTACTCGTTTTATGTAAAAAGAAAGATCAAGTTCGTTAACGGCTGAAATCGGACCAGTGGTAGGGGGGGGGTTTATAGGGGGGAGGATTTTCGAAAATTTGAAATATCTCCGTTACTATGCGTCGGATCGAAAACTTGTACATAACCAATCTTAATGAAAATTACATTTACTATAAATATTGTTATATACGTTTATTCTCTATCTTGAATATTAACCGAGATATTTGCATTTTTCAGTTTTCAGCAAACCGCCACTTCTACTCATGTTACGTAAACAATACTCTGCTACACAATAAATCACATTATTGGAAGTTTAAATACCAAAAATTGTATTCAAGAGACCTTTATTATACGAGATACATGCAAATATGTCGTGGTGACTCCCCCCCCCCTCCATCTTAAAGTTTTGGACTACTAGAATTTTATTGATTGAGATAACAATTATTCTGACTCATTATTAATTACAGTACTAGATATAATAAATATTTCTCAATAAAATTAATGTGTTATATTCTGATTTATTTCAGTAATTGTTTTTCTTTCCGGTGTGAGGCGAGCCGACCAGTTTGTTTACATTTCTAACCTAACGTTTCCTGTCGGCAGGTTATTGAAATTAGATGAAACATTTCTTATTTCCGTTTGTATTTATTCACGGTGGTGTTGTGTTAGCTGTATGTATTTTATTTATTACTAAACTTCACGAGGGAAATCTGCTTAGTTTACGCAGCCCCTGCGTGACGGACTTTTTGTAGTTGCTCAGTATTGTAGCCTTTCCAGCAATCTGAAATTATCGTAGAACCAGGCTCAACGAATTTAATATTTTTTTTTCAAATAGTGATTCAGCACTTCTATTGGGAACTGCAACCAAGAAACGGACCCCGGTTTCCCAACATAGTCCGCCCAAAATCCACTGTTTTGGCAAAAGTCTACCTGCATTATATTTGCGTCTAGTGAATAGACTTTCATCTATTTCCACAATTCGGTTTTCACCTCCTAATTACCTTCATTTCGAGAATCTACAGCGAAAGCACAAACTTCCCTCATATAATGGTTCCAATCTACATTTGCCTTAGAGCCCATTCCTAACTGTTCACACCATTTTAGCAGATTTCCCTTAAGGGAAATCAGCTATTGAGGTCGTACTCATGATGCGAGTTTCGAAAAATTTCTTCAAATGTCCATCGATCCTACCCAGGAGATGACGAAAATGAGGTCCGTTCAAAATTATATATATATATATATATATATATATATATATATATATATATATATATTTGTCTGTTAACGCTCTAGCGGTCGCAATTCTTGTTTGATCTTTACCAAACTCGGAATTTAATCGTTTTATGTAAAAAGGCAGACTAAGTTCGTTAATGGCTGAAATCGGACCAGTGGGAGGGGGGGTTTAGAGGGGGGGATTTTTGAAAATTCAAAATATCTCCGTTATTATGCGTCGGATCGAAAATTCGTATAAAATAAATCTTATTGCAAATTAAATTTACTATAAATATTGTTCTATTCATTTATTCTGTATCTTGAATATTAACCGAGATATTTGCATTTGTATTCTGCGTGATACTGGTCACCAGTAGGCTATGTTCGAACTTTCCGGCGAGAGCTCTGGCGGCCGTTTCTATAACTTCGCCCCTCGTGAATAGGTTTAGAGGTTAGGTCAACTGTTTTTTGGGGCTAAAAACTACTGGGTTGTTACGCCCTAAATAATGTTTTAGGTTTAGAGGTTTCTTACTACTACAGTTGTTATTAGGCAGATTTACCTATTGTATTACTTCACGTGGGAAATCTGCTTAGTTTACGCAGCCCCTGCGTGACGGACTTTTAACTCTCCAGTAGTCGCGCCTGATCCGTGAGATCGCTGATAGCTTTCATATTCTATTGCCAGACACCCTTTGCGAAGGGACTAGTGCCGCGCTTCTTATCTTGCTAGAAGGGGGTGCTGAGCCTAGCCAGATTAGTTCAGACCTTCAAGCATTTAACATAGAGTCGTCAGATTAGGATCGATTTCCTAGATACAGCGCGACCTCTCTTGTAAGTATTTGTGTTTATTTTATAATTATTTTCATTCATTGTAAATGGATCTAAAACAATAAATTAAAACATTAACTAAGTTAATTAAATACTAAATTAATTAAGTAAATTAAAACATTTCATAGCAATAATAATGATAGTTAAGGTACACCGGGGTAAGTGGAACCGCTAATATCGTTAGTTCAACTTTAACCTGTCAGTACTCTTAAGGTTTATCATCAAATTTTCTAAAATTTTGTGTGCATGTCCATTGGAATACGCCTAATCGAAGGTGTGATTTTGAGAAGCCTGACTAAAATTGTCTCTTTTAAATATCCATAAATTTTTTAGTTGGCCTTGGGTTCCTCTTACCACCTGGCTTTCTCGAATGTAAAATCGTTAGGAAGTGACTGGGAAAAGTGTAAACGGATAAAACATCATTGAAAAAGTAGGTTTTAATCTTCCAAGGAATAAATTTCTCGAACAGAAAAATATTGAGAATTTCCTTAACTATAGGTTCAGTAAGCAGAAACTCCAACAGATGGCATGTCTGTCTTTGTCAATAGAGTTTGAAAAATCGTGTTGGGTTCCACTTGCCCGGAATTTCCACTTACCCCGGTGTACCTTAATTTATTTTGTTAAACTGGAGGGGAAGATCTGTGAGATACAGTGCGACCACTTTTGTTTTAAATTAATACAAAATTTATTAATTTGTACTTGTGATTTTAAATTTTTAATTTTATTTGATCCAGAAGAAAAGTGTCTTCCCCTTGCATTTTTTATGATGTTACAAATGATGAAGATGTGAAGAAAATACATTGAGTATTATTTGAGGTAAACGTGGATGAAGAAAGTGGTGGTGTACATCACATTCCTCCTGCTGTAGAATATGAAATTGGAGATGAAGATCTGGATACAGTCGAAGAAGAAAAAAAGTCCGTCACGCAGGGGCTGCGTAAACTAAGCAGATTTCCCACGTGAAGTTTTACAATAGAGAAATTTCAGAATAGAGTCAAACAGTTACGGGAACGGCCCGAACTAGCTCTTGACGGAAACTCGCGACTAGACCCGAAGTTGGCCGATCTCATCTCAGAAGCTGAAAACAGAAAAATGCAAATATCTCGGTTAATATTCAAGATACAGAATACATGTATATAACATTATTTATAGCACATTTAATTTGCAATAAGATTGATTCTATATAATTTTTCGATCCGACGTATAATAACGGAGATATTTCGAATTTTCAAAAATCCTCCCCTCTAAACCCCCCCTCCCACTGGTCCGATTTCAGCCATTAACGAACTTGATCTTTATTTTTGCATAAAACGCTTAAATATCGAGTTTGGTAACGATCAAACGAAAATTGCGACCGCTAGAGCGTTAACAGACAAATATATATATATATATATATATATATATATATATATATATATATATATATATATATAATTTTGAACGGACCTCATTTTCGTCGTCCCCTGGGTAGGATCGATGGACATTTGAGAAATTTTTCGAAACTCCCCGTCATGAGTACGACCTCGATAGCTGATTTCCCTGAAGGGAAATCTGCTAAAATTGATGAAAGAAAAGGTAATTCGGAAATATAAACTCAGAAGAATGAAAAGTATTGAATCAACAAAGAAGAAAGCCTGCTTTGTCAATATAGAAGACTGATTTTATATATATATTTATATATATATATATATATATATAGATATATATATATACATATATATTATACTTGTTTCCTATCATTTCTGTTATTTTAATTAGTGTTTTTTGTCATAAAATAAATTTATTCGTAAGTAACTGTATTTTACTTTAATTTCCTTTCAAATTTTGCAGTTTAAGGTTATACTATTACTGGGATTGAGATGCGATCTGACAGATACAGCGCGACTACTTTTGTAGCAAAGCTGGGCGCGACTACTGGAGTGTTAAAGAGTGTAATTCATTACACCAGCAATACATAAAAAGTCCGTCACGCAGGGGCTGCGTAAACTAAGCATATTTCCCTCGTGAAGTTTAGTAATAGATAAATATACATACTGCTAATACAACAACACCGTGAATAAATACAAACGGAAATAAATGTTTCATCCAATTTCAATAACCTGCCGACAGGAAGCGTTACGTTAGAAATGTAAACAAACGGGTCGGCCTGCCTCACACCGGAAAGAAAAACAATTGCTGAAATATATCAGAATATAACACATTAATTTTATTGAGAACTATTTACTATATCTACTAGTGTAATTTATAATGAGTAAAATTTTAGTAGTCCAAAACTTTAAGATGGGGGGGTGGAGTCACCTGGGCATATTTACATGTATCTCGTATAATAAAGGTCTCTTGAATACAATTTTTGGTATTTAAACTTCCAATAATGTGATTTATTATGTAGCAGAGTATTGTTTATGTAACATGAGTAGAAGTGGCGGTTTGCTGAAAACTGAAAAAATCCGTCACGCAGGGGCTGCGTAAACTAAGCAGATTTCCCACGTGAAGTTTTACAATAGAGAAATCTGCCTAATAACAACTGTAGTAGTAAGAAACCTCTAAACCTAAAAAACATTATTTAGAGCGTCCAGTAGTTTCTAGCCCCAAAAAACAGTTAACCGAATCTCTAAACCTATTCACGAGGGACGAATAGTTATGGAAACGGTCGCCAGTGCTCTCGGCGGAATGTCCGAACATAGCCTACTGGTGACCAGACGCAGAATACAAATGCAAATATCTCGGTTAATATTCAAGATACAGAATAAATGTATAGAACAATATTTATAGTAAATTTAATTTGCAATAAGATTGGTTATGTACAATTTTCCGATCCGACGTATAGTAACGGAGATATTTCGAATTTTCGAAAATCCTCCCCTCTAAACCCCCCCTCCCACTGGTCCGATTTCAGCCGTTTACGAATCTGATCTTTCTTTTTACATAAAACGCTTAAATATGAAGTTTGGTAAGGATCAAACAAAAATTGCGACCGCTAGAGCGGTAACAGACAAATATATATATACATATATATAGATATAGATATATATATATATATATATATATACTAGCTCAGATACCCGGCTTCGCCCGGGAATTCATTTGTGGCTGAATAGTGATGGTATTTTTAGCAGGCTTTACATTGCACAATATTTTGACATTTACCCGCCCCAGTGTTTAGGATTGATACCCGTCGTAGCCGGTGATTTGCTAATAATAGAATTATTTGTTCGATAATTCTTCACAGTCTTCGATATTTTTATATTTCCCGTCTCTTATACATGTAAATATGGTGAATTTTTATTTCAGGCCACCCTTATAACCCCCCTCCCGTTCGAACCTAAAAATTTTAATATAACTTATAATCATGGAAGAATTAATGCTAATTGACATACCGAGTTTTGTTAAGTTCGGTTCAGCCGTTAGTGCCCGCTAAAGTTTTAACGTATAACTCACTTACACTTAGGTATACGACA
This sequence comes from Riptortus pedestris, assembly GCA_019009955.1. NCBI lineage: Eukaryota > Metazoa > Arthropoda > Insecta > Hemiptera > Alydidae > Riptortus > Riptortus pedestris. Next base: position 50,140,834 of record CM032233.1, on the reverse strand, counting down.
AATGTGTGTATAACAAAAGTTACTCCAAATAACAAAATCAACAACTTTTGTTATGTTTATATTTGCGGAAAAACCAATAGGAAACGAAATATCGCTATTTTTAATTTCAGGCTTCTCTTATAACCCCCACTCCTGTCCGTCCATAGAAATGTTGGTATGGCTTATTATATTGAAGGCCTCACTGCTAATATACATACCGAGTTTTATTTAGTTCGGTTGAGTCTTTTTTGGCAAATAATATTGTTGACTCCCGCTATAATTTTTAGCGTATAACACATTTAAACTTCGGTATACGACAAAAGTGTATATAAGAAAAGTTACTCTAAATAACAAAATAAACAACTTTTGTTATGTGCATATTTGCCGAAAAACCAATAGAAAACGAAATATCGCTATTTTTAATTTCAAGCTTCCCTTATAACCCCCACTCCTGTTCGTCTCAGAGAAAATTAATATAGCCTAAAGTCTAAGTTGGGTTAGTAGTAATATACATACCAAGTTTCATAAAATTCAGTTCAGCCGTTTATGCGTGAAAAGGTAACAAACAAACAAACATACACGAAAGAAACAAAATGCAGATATGGTGTCTATGACATGTGAAACGAAAAGTTATCGTGAAATTTCACGAAAAAAATCAATGTACAGACAGAGGTTAAAATTTTATATATATATAGATACTAGCTCAGATACCCGGCTTCGCTCGGGAATTCATTTGAGGCTGAATGGTGATGGTATATTTTTGGCAAGGCTTTATTTTGCACAATATTTTGACATTTACCCGTTCCAGTGTTTAGGGTTAATACCCGTTGTTGGCATTTGTTAATAATAAAATTATTTTTTTATGTAAGACTTCACTGTCCTGCATATTGTCATATTTCCCGTCTCCTGTGCATTATGCATAGATTTGAATTATTAAGGAGAAAATATTGACATACATTTGAATACATTTTTCAGGTGAGGTACCTGGTAGTTCATATTGAAAAGAAGTGTTGAGCAAATTTCTCTAAATAACAAAATAAACAACTTTTGTTATGTGCGTATTTGCCGAAACCCCAATAGGAAATCATTATTATTAATTTCAGGCCTCCCTTATAACCCCCACTCTTGCCCGTCCCTAGAAATGTTAGTATGGCGTATTATAAGGAAGGCGTTAGTGCTAATACACATACTGAGTGTTTTATTTAGTTTGGTTGAGTCTTTTGTGCCAAATAAAATTGTTGTCTCCAGCTATAATTTTTAGCGTATAACGCCTTTATACTTCGGTATACGATGATAGTGTATATTAAAAAAAAAATAAATAGTGGATATAACAAAAGTTACTCTAAATAACAAAATAAACAACTTTTGTTATGTGCATATTTGCTGAAAAAGCAATAGGAAACGAAATATCGCTATTTTTAATTTCAGGCCTCCCTTATAACCCCCACTCCTGTTCGTCTTAGAGAATATTAATATAGCCTAAAGTCTAAGTTGGGCTAGTAGTAATATACATACCAAGTTTCATAAAATTCGGTTCAGCCGTTTATGCGTGAAAAGGTAACAAACAAACAAACATACACGAAAGAAACAAAATACAGATATGGTGTCTATGACATGTGAAACGAAAAGTTATTTCGCGAAAAAATCAATGTACAGACAGAGGTTACAATTTTATATATATACTAGCTCCGATACCCGGCTTCGCCTGGGAATTCATTTGAGGCTGAATGGTGATGGTATTTTTTTGGCAAGGCTTTACTTTGCATAATTTTTTGACATTTCCCCGTCGAGTGTTTAGGGTTTATACCCGTCGTTTTTTTTTTTTTTTTGTAAGACTTCACTGTCCTCCAAATTGTCATATTTCCCCGTCTCCTGTGCATTATGCATAGATTTCAGCTTTTAAGGACAAAATATTAACATAGATTTGAATTAATTTTTCCCGGTGAGGTACCTGGTAGTTCATATTGGACAGAATTGTTGAGCATATCAATATTTCTGCGCAAATTACTTTAGTTTTACTGTATATCTCGTTTATAATTCGGTATACGAAAAAAGTTACTTTAAATAACAAAATAAACATCTTTTGTTATGTGCATATTTGCAGAAAAAACAATAGAAAACGAAATAACGCTATTTTTAAATTCAGGCTTCCCTTACAACCCCCACTACTGCCCGTCTCTAGAAATGTTGGTATGGCTTATTATAATGAATACATTAGTGCTAATACACATACCGAGTTTTATTTAGATCGGTTGGGTCTTTTGTCCCAAATAAAACTGTACATTTCCGCTATATGTTTTAGCGTATATCTCGTTTATAATTCAGTATATGAAAAAAGCTTATATAACAAAAGTTACTCTAAATAACAAAATAAACAACTCTTGTTATGTTCATATTTGCCGAAAAACGAATAGAAATCGAAATACCGCTATTTTTTAATTCAGGCCTCCCTTACAACCCCCACTCCTGCCCGTTCCTAGAAATGTTGGTGTAGCTTGTTATAATGAAAGCGTTAGTGCTAATACGTATACCGAGTTTTATTTATTTCGGTTGGGTCTTTTGTCCCAAATGAAATTGTTCACTTCCGCTGTAGGTTGTAGCGTATATCTCGTTTATAAATCGGTATATGAAAAAAGTGTATATAACAAAAGTTACTCTAAATAACAAAATAAACAACTTTTGTTATGTTCATATTTGACGAAAACCCAATAGGAAACGAAATATCGCTATTTTTAATTTCAGGCCTTCCTTATAACCCCCACTCCTGTTCATCTCAGAGAATTTTAATATAGCCTAAAGTCTAAGTTGGTTTAGTACTAATATACATACCAAGTTTCATAAAATTCGGTTCAGCCGTTTATGCGTGAAAAGGTAACAAACAAACAAACAAACAAATAAACAAACAAACAAATAAACAAACAAACAAACAAACAGACACCAAAGAAACAAATTGCAGTTATGGTGTCTAGGACATGTGAAACGAAAAGTTATCGTGAAATTTTGCGAAAAAAATCAATGTACAGACAGAGGTTACAATTTTATATATATATAGAATATATATATATATATATATATATATATATATATATATATATATATATATATATACTAGCTCAGATACCCGGCTTCGCCCGGGAATTCATTTGAGGCTGAATGGTGATGGTATTTTTTAGCAGGCTTTACATTGCACAATATTTTGACATTTACGCGTCCCAGTGTTTAGGGTTGCCGGTGATTTGCTGATAATAGAATTATTTGTACGATAATTCTTCACAGTCTTCGATATTTTTATATTTCCCGTTTCTTATACATGTAAATATGGTGAATTTTTATTTCAGGCCTCCCTTATAACCCCCCCTCCCGTTCGAACCTAAAAATTTTAATATAACTTATAATCATGGAAGAATTAATGCTAATTGACATACCGAGTTTTGTTAAGTTCGGTTCAGCCGTTAGTGCCCGCTAAAGTTTTAACGTATAACTCACTTACACTTAGGTATACGACAAAAGTGTATATAACAAAAGTTACTCCAAATAACAAAATCAACAACTTTTGTTATGTTTATATTTGCGGAAAAACCAATAGGAAACGAAATATCGCTAGTTTTAATTTCAGGCTTCTCTTATAACCCCCACTCCTGTCCGTCCATAGAAATGTTGGTATGGCTTATTATATTGAAGGCCTCACTGCTAATATACATACCGAGTTTTATTTAGTTCGGTTGAGTCTTTTTTGGCAAATAATATTGTTGACTCCCGCTATAATTTTTAGCGTATAACACATTTAAACTTCGGTATACGACAAAAGTGTATATAAGAAAAGTTACTCTAAATAACAAAATAAACAGCTTTTGTTATGTGCATATTTGCAGAAAAACCAATAGAAAACGAAATATCGCTATTTTTAATTTCAGGCCTCCCTTATAACCCCCACTCCTGTTCGTCTCAGAGAATATTAATATAGCCTAAAGTCTAAGTTGGGTTAATAGTAATATACATACCAAGTTTCATATAATTCGGTTCAGCCGTTAATGCGTGAAAAGGTAACAAACAAACAAACAAACAAACAAACAAACAAACAAACAAACAAACAAACAAACATACACGAAAGAAACAAAATGCAGATATGGTGTCTATGACATGTGAAACGAAAAGTTATCGTGAAATTTCGTGAAAAAAATCAATGTACAGACAGAGGTTACAATTTTATATATATATATAGATATATATATATATATATATACAGTTTTGAACGGACCTCATTTTCGTCATCTACTAGGTAGGATCGATGGACATTTGAAGAAAAATGTCGAAAATTCCGTCATGAGTACAACCTCAATAGCTGATTTCCCTTAAGGGAAATCTGCTAAAATGCAAATATCTCGGTTAATATTCAAGATAGAGAATAAACGTATATAACAATATTTATAGTAAATTTAATTTGCAATAATACTGGTTATATTTTTCGATCCGATGCATAATAACGGAGATATTTCGAATTTTCGAAAATCCCCCCCCGAAACCCCCCCCCCTCCCTCTTGTCCGATTTCAACCGTTAACGAACTTGATTTGTCTTTTTACATAAAACGACTAAATATCGAGTTTCGTAACGATCAAACAAAAATTACGACCGCTAGAGTGTTAAAAGACAAATATATATATAATTTTGAACGGACCTCATTTTCGTCATCTCCTGGGTAGGATCGATGGACATTTGAAGAAATTTTTCGAAAATCGCGTCATGAGTACGACCTCAATAGCTGATTTCCCTTAAGGGAAATCTGCTAAAACGTACTATGGTAACAAAAGGAAGTAAGCTACAAGGAACCAAGTACCCGTACGTATCCCTAGGTTTTTAATGGCATTGCCTAAAATTAAACTGCCAAAATGGTACATCTTCCGTGAAATATAACTACATTTCATGTCTATTCTGACACTGGGTGAAAATGCAGTTTAACCCCACCCTTGGCGGCACACTTTTGAAAATGGCAACCGCGTAATTTGGTGGATCCCTAGACTGTGGAGGGTATAGACTTTAGTTACCAATGACCACCCATTTGGGTAGGGGGACCAACCAATACGGGACCTTAAAAAATTGGAATAAGAAAAAGTACTTGAGCTCAGTACAGAACTTGCAACGAGTAGCAATGTTTTAGCAGATTTCCCTTAAGGGAAATCATCTGTCGAGGACGTAATCATGACGCAGTTTTCGAAATTTTTCTACAAATGTCCATCGATCCTACCTAGTAGATTACAAAAATGTGCTCCGTTTAAAATTATATATATCTATCTATTTATATATTTGCCTGTTACCGCTCTAGTGGTTGCAATTATTGTTTGATCGCTACCAAACTATCTTTAGTCGTTTTATGTAAAAAGAAAGATCAAGTACGTTAACAGCTGAAATCAGACCAGGAGGAGAGGGGGGGGGGTGAAGTTAGAGGGAAGAATTTTGAAAATTCGAAATATCTCCGTTACTAGACGTCGGATCGAAAAAGTGTATGGACTTAGTGTATTGGAAATTAAATGTACTATAAATATTTATATATACATGTATTCCCTATCTTGAATATTAACCGAGATATTTGCCATTTTCAGGTTTCAGCCTTCAGCAAACCCCCACTTCTACTCATGTTACACAAATAATATTCTGTTACATAATAAACCACTTTATTCGAATCTTAAATACTAAATATTGTTTTCAAGAGACCTTTATTATACGAGACACATGCAAATATGTTATGGTGACCCCCCCCCCCGTCTTAAGGTCTTGGGTTACTAAAATTTGATTGATTGAGATAAAAATTATTCTGATTCATTATTAATTACAGCACTAAATATAGCAAATAGTTTTCAACAAAATTAATATTTTATATTCTGATATATTTCTGTAATTGTTTTTCTTTCCAGTGAGATGTTGGCAGACCTGTTTGTTTACATTTCAGACGCAGCCCGTTTGTATTTATTCACTTAATATTGGCGATGGTGCTGTGTTACTAGTATGCAGATTTATCTATTGTTCACGAGGGAAATCTGCTTAAGTTAACGCAGCCTCTGCGTGACAGACTTTTAAACTAGGCCCGAGCACGATTTGGAACAGTGATAGTGCGATTTAATGTGGGCTAACTTAGGTAACCGGCTTTGCTTGGAAAACTTTATAATAAAGTAGTTTGTATGTAAGGCTTCACTATGCACAATAATTTTATATTTCCCGTCTCCTGTGCATTTATATTTTTCTAATCATCATGGATCATCTAATTCATGGATAATATTCTGTATACCAAATCAGGAAGAATAAAATTTTCTTTCCTCAGAAGCGGGCCAAAGCACAGCGATGGTAGCTATTCAGTGTACATAATAACCGCTATTATAAATACCCTTCAACTGTACATCAGGAAAGTAAACAGTATATTCATAATGGTGCATAGTATGATCAGCAATGTATAATAAATTAACGGAACATTGATAATAAATAGCAGAAATAATTGGGTACAATTCCACTCCACCTTTGTTGTTTATAAATTATTTATTTGTGTGAATTAAACAAATTCACAATGCCTAAAGCTGGTGACATGTTAAGATAAACCAATGTGAGGTCGGGAAAGGGGTATGATAGAAGTGAATTCAACTTTCTCTGTGCGTTCCCGCCAAAATATGGCTGACACTAAATATTGAATAAACTGATAAATGTATAATTTCTCCTTACTTCAAATCCTGCCAGCATTAAAAGCAAGAGTTTCATGAATACAGAACATTCATAATCGTAAGGAGAAGCTAAAAGCTTAAATAGCTAGCTCTCTACTATGTAAAGGTAATAGCTGTGAGTAGACAGAGAGGTTCCCCATATTAAGTATCCACACCCCCCCCCCCCCTAGGATCAGTTTTTCTAGCCTACCACTCACTTAAGATCTCAAGTCCGTTAACATTAAATTAAGTTAAAAATCTGATTACATTATCTTCACAATACTAAACACTTATGTTCACATAATTTTCGTATTTTAGTTAAATAAAGTATTAAATACACTTTAGAGGGAACCGACATTTCTCATTAATTTATCTATAGGAGAGGGGGGGGGGGGTAGCAGTACATTTTGCTCTTCGTGCAAACTGTTTCTGGCATTGAAAAATTAACATAGAGTTGAATGAATTTTCAAGATGAGGTGCCCGATACTAATGAGTTCATTGTTGAGTATGGCAATATTTCTAGGCAAATTACTTGTTTTATACATTGTTATGGGTGAAAAATTTATATAAAAAATGTTCCTCTAAATAACAATTAAGCAATTTTTGTTATGACCATTTTTTTTCAGAAAAACTAATAGGAAATAAAACATCACGCTTATTCGTTGCTGGCCTCTGTTACAACCCCCCCCCCCACTCCTGTTCATGCCAAAGTATGTTAATATAGCTTCTGATGTAGTAAGGGTTGGTGCTAACTTAGATACCGTTTCGTGTTGTCAATAGTGCCCTTTAAATTGTTCAACCCCTCTGTAGCATTTAGTGTATATCTAGTTTATACTTTCATATAACACATAAAGTCCGTCACGCAGGGATTGCGTAAACTAAGCAGATTTCCCACGTGAAAGTTTTCAATAGATAAATCTTCATACTAGTAACACTACCACGAATATTAAGTGAATAACTGCAAACAGTAATGATAAATCTTTCAGTCAATTTATTTATTTACTTATTTAATTAGGTAATTTAATAACCTCTACAACAAAAGCGTCTGCAAAAAAACAGATCAGTCAGCTTCTCAGTGCTGAATAGATAGATAGAAATATTCTAGACCGGAAAGAAAAGGAATTACTGAAATATATCTGAATATAACATATTAATTTTATTGAAAACTATTTACTATAGCTAGTGCTGTAATTTATAATGAATCAGAATATTTCTTATCTCAATCACTCAAATTTTAGTAATCCAAGAACAAGAGATGGGGGGGGGACAATATAACGTATTTGCATATGTGTCACAAAGTAGAAATTCAATGAAAACAATATTTGGTATTTAACCTTGGAATGAAGTTGTTCATGAGATAACAGCTTATTTATTATTAGCATGACATGAGTAGGTGTGGGAATTTACTGGAAGCCGAAAACTATAAAATCCAAATATCTCGGTTAATATTCATGATACAGAAAATATGTATAATACAACATTTATAGGAAATTTGCAATACGATTAGTTCTATACAATTTTTTGATCCGACGTGTAGTAACGGAGATATTTCAAATTTCCGAAATCCCCCTCTTTAAACCCCCCCCCCTCCCACTGGTTCGATTCAGCCATTAACAAACTTAATGTTTCATGTTACACAAAACTATTATATATCAAGTTTGTTTACAAAACATTGCTAGAGCGCTACCAGTCACATATCTATATATATATATATATATATATATATATATACATATATATATATATATATATATATATATATATAAAGATATAGAGAGAGAGAGATAGATAGATAGATAAAGGGATAGAGAGAGGTATAGATAGATAGATAGATAGATAGATTGATAGATAGATAGATAGATAGATAGATAGATAGACAGATAGATAGATAGATAGATAGACAGATAGATAGATAATTTTGAACGGACCTCATTTTCGTCATCCCTTGGGTAAGATCGATGGGCATTTGAAGAAATTTGTCGAAAAACGCGTCACGAGTACGACCTCATTAGCTTATTTTCCTTAGGGGAAATCTGCTAAAAGTGCATACAGCAAAAGTTAATTCAAATATCAAAATAAACTAATTTTGTTATGTCCTTGTTTGTCGAAAAAAAAACAGTAGGAAATGTAAAATCACGATTTTATGTTTAGGTTATTCTTACAATCCCAATTCTTGTTCATTTTCATTTAGGTTATAATCAAGGAATTTCTAATACGAACCCACATACGGAGTTTCATTGAGTTCTGCTTAGTCTTTTGGCTTCTATAAAATTGTTGCTGCTGTTATCGGTTTTAGTGTATGTTTTGTTTATACTTCGTTATACGACAAAAGTTTACATAACAATAGTTACTTTAAATAACAAAATATCTCGGTTAATATTCATGATACAGAAAATATGTATAATAGAACATTTATAGGAAATTTTCAATACGATCAGTTCTATACAATTTTTTGATCCGATTTGTAGTAACGGAGATATTTCAGATTTTCGAAATCCTCCTCTCTAAACCAGATAACTTTTGTTATGTACACGTTTGCCAAACCAAATATCGCGATTATCGATTCCAGAACTCTCTTACAACCCCGGCAATTATAAAGGAGTAACTCAAGTCTCATTAAATTCGGTTCGGGAGTTTAGACATTAAAAGTTAACAAACAAACAAGTAAACAAGCAGAAACTAAAGCCATTAGCATTAACTGTTCCATGATTATAAGCTATACATTAACATTTCTAGAGAAGGGCAGAAGTGGGGGTTCTAAGGAAAGCAAGTAATAAAAAATTGCCATAATTCGTTCCATATTGGTTTTTCAACTATACATAAAAAAATAATTTTACTTTGATATTTAAAGAAACTTTTGTTTTATACACTTTTGTCCTATAACGCTGTATAAACAAAACATAGAATATATACTATTGCAGGAGCCACTAATTTTATTAGTACTCATTAAAATTTATTTGATATATGTATATAATGACGAATGATATTATGGATTTAGACTTATAAAATAGTTCTACTTTAAGTGATCTATGGCGGAAGTTCAACATATTTTCAAACTCGGTTAAACTCAATATAATTGTTCAATGTATAAGTCAAGTTGCAGTGAGTGCTACGATACATTCCCCTCACTTTTTTAATATAAATTAAATTAATTTTACACTAATACATATCTACTATGTATATAAATTATTAGAACATACGAATTGTTTAATGTTTTGAATAAATAATTTAAGTAAACAATGTTGATAACCCTCAAGCGGGAGCGGAAGTTGTAGGGAAGCCAAGCCAGTTAGCTCCTGAGGAATGTTGGTGTTATTGGAATAGCTTTCTACTCACATATACCATGTATATTAATTACTATGCTTAAACAGTGTCTGCTCGGATTGGTTTTAGATAGGAAATATATAGATTAAAAATTATATTTAATTATATACATGATTATAATGTGTATTATTCACGATGTGTGAAACAGCGGAGAGGGATTGATTAGGAACTCATTTTCATTTATTCTTCAAAACTAATGTTTCTATTCTATAAGTCTCCTTCAGGTTCCTGACCCTTAAGGAAAACAATACGCTCAGATGGGAAGTGGAATTGTTCACATTGAAGCATTGCTATGAAACTTCTATCATTATTCAGTCGCCAATGCTTTCCCAAGCAACGCTCACTCAATTTCATCATTTCAGGCCTATCAAAGGATTGATTCACTTTTCTAGTTCGTAGAAAAGGCCAAATTTGTCCATGATTACATAATATTTTTTAGTGTTTTGAGCAGTTATAGAAAGAACAGCAAATACAATAAACAAATTTATTCCATTGTTGTTCATTTTACAAAAGCGTATATTATAATGAAGAATGATTGTTTATAGTAAAAATAAACATAATATCACAATCGTAATGAAATATCCTTCATGTAACGAAGGATGAACGGATAAAATAAAAAAAAAAAAGCACATTAAAATCAATCAGACCCATTGTTTACAATAAGAGTGATCAACTTCAAAAACAGTCATTAAAGAAGACACCCATGATATTCACAATGAGGCAGTAATTAAGCTTTCCTGTACATTTGATTACCTATCTCCAACTCACTCGCCATGGTCTTGAGCGTAGCTAAATCCTCTGCATCCACCATAATCGCAATTACAAAGTAGTCCACCACGCAGTGAACACAGTGGTGATCTCATCACACCATCTATTCTCTACTTCTTCGGTATCAAGAAGCTATCTAACCAGGACAGAGATGCTCAGTGACTTAGTAGTTCAAATTAAAAAGTATGTCAAGCAGAGGTTGCGTAAACTAAGCAGTTTTCCCACATGATGGTGAGGTGCACGATACATTTCTCTATAAGCTGAAGCTACTCCTTCCCAACACATTCTACCTAATACTTAGATTCTATCTTTCCAACAGATTTTTTCGAGTCCGTCAAGGAAATGAATACTCAGAACTATCCTGTGGATGCAGGCGTTACCCTGGGCAGTTGCCTAGGACCACTACTGTATCTCATATACTCATTTGACATCCCTACATCACCAACAACTCTCCTGGCGACCTATGCAGATGATACAACAATCCTTTCTCATCCGATCCCGATCCTACTACTGCTTCGAAAAATCTCCAATTCGACTTAACCGAGATCGAAAAATGGTGCAATTCTTGGCGCATAAAGATCAACGAAAGTAAATCTCGCCATATCTCTTTTTCCCTCCGGCGAAGTTCTTGTACTCCTGTTCATTTCAACAATATTTCTTTTCCACCTGCCGATTGTGTACGCTACCTTGGACTACATTTGGACACCAGACTTACTTGGAAATCCCTCACAATAATTAAAAGACAGGAACTTAACAGACGATTCGGACAACTTTATGGACTGCTAAATAGAAGATCTCACTTGTCTACCGAAAACAAACTAACAATATACAAGTTACTACTTAAACCAATATGGACATACGCAATAGAAGTGTGAGGTACAGCACAACCTTCGAACATCAGACGCATCCAGACTTTCCGATCCTAAGTCCTGCGCACCATAGTATATGCTCCATAATATATAACCAACCACACCCTCCACAAAGATCTCAATACAGCATTTCTAAAGGACCTAATTCCTCTAAGATTCAAAAAATTAAAAAAAACAGCAGGCTATCGAATCATCCTAATCCAGAAGTCCTAGCCTTTTCTAGTACCTCTCATCCTTATTCCCCTCCACGGCGCCTCAAGAGATAATGACTCAGAGATCTCCTATAAGTGTAAAGTGAAGTATTAAGCAGGCAGGGAGAGGCTACTCCACACATTGTGGTGAAGGGGTGTAGCTTATGTCGAGAGTGATGGAGGGCGATTGAATTGTACATATCACATTATAAAATGCAGACTGTAATATTCTTAATAAAATATAATATAAAAAAATACATTTCTTCTCACCATATATTTACTATTTTTCTTAAACTAGTATTTCTAAGTAAAAATTCGATGAGTAGAAGTACGAGGTACAAGAATATAATTACATAATCTAATTGACTCGCTAAATATTTGAGTTACAGAAAAATGTAAAAAATAACAATTGTTGAACATCAATAATTTAATAATTATATTATTATATGAATAATAATAAATTAGTTCTATAACATTTTTTGATATAACACATAAACCCTCCTTATCCCTCGTCTGATTTCAACCATTAATGACTTTGATAATTAGAGTTAAATGGAACGGTTTAATATCGAGTATCGTATAGATCAAGTGAACACTTACGAGCTAAAAACTCAAAATTTAAATAGATGACATCACCACAATCCGTATTTCCATTTATCTCACACAGTAAAAGTTCAATGAAAAAGATATTTGGCATCTAAGTTTTGAATAACATGTTGCGTGATATAAAATCATTTAATGCTTTTACGTATAGCATTGTAGTGTTAACCTCAGAAATGAAAATTTCGTTAGCGTTCATAGATAAATAATTTAAATAAAAACGCTCAAGGGGAGTCAGTCTCCTGTGAAAGTATATCCAGTTATTATTGCTTTTTATTAACATTTCTTACTTAAAACGTTACACATTATTGGGAATTCTGATGTTACACATTATTGGGACTTGTGAATATTAAAATAACGTTTATGATTCGGACTTACAAAGGTGAATTTTTAATAATAGTAACCATTTTTGTGCTTAGGTCCGCTTTTGGGCTAAAGAAATTTTAATTCCTATGCTTCTTAATAAAGATTACTATCTATCATTTGATTTACATAGTCATGGTGTTTTGAAAAGAAAAATAGGATTGATTTGAAACCGCTTAACTTTTATTCCTTCAGGCTCAACAATTGTCCATAGATTTACCGTAGTTCCCAGGAAACGCTGAGGTAAGACCTAAAAATGCATACTGAAACGGAAAATGTAAATAGATTGGATAAAGTATTGCCCTGCAATTATCATTCATTGTTTAGTCTAAATGAGGAGCTCAGGTTTTCCATGTGAGTTAAAGCGTTGGCGTTCCTCTTATGGTAAACTTTGGAGTGGCGAGTTGGATTTCCGCCTGGGCAATTGGAATTTATTTAATGACGAACTCTTTAAATAAAATCCTTAATTCCATCCTGGCTAAAACAGGGTGGTAACCTATAGATAAGCCGTCCAAATTAGCCATAGTAGCAAAAAGTGGACATTAATAAATAGTAATATTAATAAAATTTAGTCTAAATATTTCCTGAGCAAAGACGGCTACCTAAACTATTCTTCTTAATAGTGATGAATGCTATCCATGATTATGATTTATATTGACCACACTATTTTGAACAAGGAAGAGAAATTAAGTAAGATATCATTTTTCATCATTTTCATTTATTCTTCTAGTCTAAAAAATAATACAAGATCGCTATAGTTCTCATGCTACTTACGTAAACTCGTACGTACGTATTGAAAATTCCAAATGTCTCCAGTATGATGATTAGAATTGGAAAACGGTATATTACAACCAATATTGTTGCAAATTTAATTTCCTATAAATGGTGTTCTGGATGTTTTTTCCTTATCTTGAATATAACCGACATAATTTTATTTTTTAGTTTATAGCATTCAGTGAGTATCCACTCCAACTCATGTCATATTAACAATAAGATGGTAATATCATGAAATGTTTTATTTGAAATTTGAATACTTATAAATCATTTTCATTGAAATTTGAATACTTATAAATCATTTTCATTGAAATTTGAATACTTATAAATCATTTTCATTCAAATTTTACAATTTGAGGTAAATGTTAATACGTTAAGTGCAGCATTATCACTTAAGATTTTACATTCCCTACTGCATATATGATTTTTACTTCAGCAATACCATACTCCATATTTAACCGTTTCATGCATAACTAAAGATTATATTAGGTAATAGTTGAAATGGGCCTGGGGAGTGGGGATATAAATAAGGGATTTGGAAAATTCAAAATTACACAGTTATTATGTGTCGGATTGAAAAGCAATCTTGTAAAACTGTTAATGCACTACAATTTTTTGTAACTTGAATATTATTTATTTATTTATTTTATTTTGGAGCGTTCGCAGCGAGGCGATATTGCTCATAAAAAACAACAAAAACAATTTATATAAACAAAATACAAAATAAAAATAGAAACAAGAAAAAATTAAATAATACAAAATAAGAACGTAAACAAATAATAAAACTCGACTAAATAACAAAACGCAACAATATAACGAAACACAACTAAATAAAACTCAACTAAATAATAGAACGAAATCAAATAACCAAACAACGAAAAACAACAATAAACACAAAATAACAAATAAAATAAATAAATAAAAACAAAACATTAAGTTCAAACACAAAAACTGTAAAGACTAATAAAATTACGTAAACAATTATATAATTTCAATGGATAAAAACTAAACTAAAATCAAATAAATATAAATTAGTATGTAAATAAAATGAAGATTTCTAACACCTAAAATATTTACAATCATATGCTCTCACTTTCATTATCACACATTCAAACATGCATACACACTCACTCTCGCACGCACACACAAACACACGCGCAAATACACACACACACACACACACACACACACACACACACACACACACACACACACACACACACACACACACACACACACACACACACACACACACACACACACACATACGCACATACACACACATAAACATACAGTAAAACGGTTTAGCTGGAATTTAAAATATTTAATTTAAGAAGGATTAAAAAGGATTTTAAAATGTAACAATTCTAAATTTGTGAGTATATGTTAATGTCATGTAAATGTTGGAGTATTATGGGTATGTGTGGGCTACCTTCAGTAAGTAAGTCGTGTAAGTCATGAGGGATCTTTAGATGGTCACGTCTTTTGCAGTCTGTTAGTATGTGTTTTATTGTAAGCGGAGCATTACACACATTGCAGTTAGGCATTCTTTTCTTTTGAAATAGG
The DNA here is from genome assembly GCA_019009955.1 of Riptortus pedestris. Taxonomy (NCBI): domain Eukaryota; kingdom Metazoa; phylum Arthropoda; class Insecta; order Hemiptera; family Alydidae; genus Riptortus; species Riptortus pedestris. The sequence continues at coordinate 50,125,716 of CM032233.1, read as the reverse complement.
TAACCATGGGTAAGGAAAGAATGACCTATACGTAGTCTCGTAAGGACTACTTCGTCTCTCCGTGTAAATACCTCAAATTTGTCACTCCATGTCTTAACTGTAGTTTTAATTTGTCTCAGTTTGTTGTCTGTTAGTAACCAGTCGTGTTGCCATTCTTGGAGTATGTTAGTTTTAATGTAGTTTTGTAGGTCGTCCGATGTTATTTTTTTAATGTCAGTATTGGTGTTTTTTGTCGTTAGTTTTGCGAGCATGTCAACTTCAGTGCTTCGTCCAATATTCTGATGTCCTGGTAGCCACACCAATGTTATGTGATTTTGTTGATTTTGAATGTGTTCAAAAATGTTTGTTATAATAGGATGAGTGGAATATATGTTTTTTAAAGAGAGTAAAGAACTTAGAGAGTCCGAAAATAAAATTATTTGGCGATTTTGAACATTTTGGAGGTTTTCTAGAGATAGGAGTATAGCGTGTAGTTCAGCTGAGTAAATACTTGATGTGCAGTTTAATCTTTTGGCATATGTGTGGTCGTCAATGAGTGCAGCAGCTGCTGTTCCAAAGTCAGTCTTGGATCCGTCCGTGAATGTGTTATTTGGTTATTTGCAGTAATGGAGTTAAATGCAGTCATGTAAAATTTTGAAGAAAGGGGATCATTTTTATTAAATTTTGTTAAGGTTAAATCAATATATAAGTTATTTACTCTCCAAGGAGGAAGTGATAGTAAAGTATTGTTGTACATAGGAGTCTGTAAAATTAGCTAGTTAATTGTATATTATTGTTTTCAGCAGCCCCACTTCTACTGCCACCGGACCCTCCTCGGCGATAGGCGGTGCCAATAAGGGCTGTGCAGTCCAAGGCGCAGGGGATCAAAGAAAAAAAGGTGACCTTGACTATTCCAAGTGTGGAGGACCAGCCTAGAGGTGTTCTGATTCCTTTTTTTTTTTTATTATTTATTTATTTATTTTATTTATTTGATACCTCGCTAATCATTGTTCGTTTTGAGTCTTTGCAGCCAGGTGACTGCTGGTTGTGAACAAGATAGGCCCCTTGTACTAATCTATGTTATTTGAAGTTGGTTTTGTGAGACTCTTAGGGTTTAAAGAATTTTATTTGTGAGTTAGCTGGCGGCGGGTGGAGTACCAGCTGTGTTGTAAAGGATGATTCCTTCCCCTCCTACTAACCCTTAAGTACCTGTGCTGGGAGCTAGAGGAAGGGGCAGGCGTGTGTTCATTGGCTGAGAAATTCAGCAAATAGTATTTCCTCCGCCTCCCCCCCCCCAAAAAAAACCTGCACATCATCCTTTTATCGATAACATTAGTTTGTTATACAATTATTGGGTTCAGATTTACAATTATTGATTTTATATTGGTTGAGACGCTTTCCGATAGGAAGTGGGGGCATGTTGCTGCCCACGGGTCCGGGGATTCTCGTTTCGGGAGGGTTCTACCAACCACCTCGCGATGTCGATCTGTGAAATGATTAAGGCATCCACTTTCTGCGATGGGTCCTTCCGAGTTTTCATCGTTCGGTTGGCGATACGGGGGAGATGGTGCCTCTTGGCGAAGTCCAACCGGAGACCATCGCTAAGTTCTTCGAGGTTCCCCACTCTGTCGTGGTCCACTGCAGCTCTCGCCTCCTCTTTCGGTATCCGCTTCGTCCACTTTTACGCGCACCAAGGCGGTGTAGTTCTTTATGTCAGGAACTGTTCCTGATCGGTGTCGGCTCCTGAGAATGTTGGTGCTTCCCATAACAGAATATCAGGAATGTTGGATAGTGTTGGCCGGCGGACTTTCTTGACTAGTTTATACCATAGGGCCGATTGGTCCATGAGGGCCACAGGGCGGTGAGCGTCGTCGGCCAGAGCAATGAGGCTGGTCTAAGGACACGCACGCTCTAAAAATGTTTTTTTTTTTTTTTATAACGTAATGGGCCATATAATTCATAATCATAGAAACTATTCTGTCTTTCAAACCATGTATGAATAAAAGTTCGGATGCGGTACAAAGCCCAAAGATGACAGCTGTTTTAGGTACGTCATAACCGCTATTAAAAATATTCTTTTGTAAGTCTCGATTGTAAACTGTATATTCATATTGGTACATAGTGTGTTCAGTAAAGTATATCATATATTAACGGAGCAGAGTTAATGAATACCAGAAATAACTGGGTGCACCTCCCCAGCGTTCATCCTTTTAAATTATTTATTTATGATAATTAAACAAATTCACATTCCTGAGAATAACACTATATTGCTAAAAGTATAAGCATCAAGTACCAAGTAAATATAGACAAATATGCGGTCGCCAGGGAAGCGGCAGAACTGATAGGACAAAGGAAGTATCCCCACACCTCCCTAGGCTCAGTGGTGCCAACCTACCACTCATTTAGGATCTCAATCCTGTAATACATTAAATTATATTAACAAATCTGATTACATTATCTTCACAATACTAAAACTGTTTGTTCAAATAATTTTCACGTTTTAATTAAATAAAGTATTAAATACACTTAATAGCAAACTGACATTTCTCATGAATTAATGTTTGGGAGAAGAGAAGGAGGGGGGGGGCAGTATACTTTACTCGGTACAATCTGTTACTGGCGTTAAAAAATAACTCATTAGAAATTATTAGAATTATTAATGATAAAATATTAACTTAGATTTGAATTAATTTATCCAGGTGTGGTACATGGTAGTTCATATTGGAAAGAATTGTTTCCAATTGAAATGTTGAATTTCAATATTTCTATGCAAATTACTTACTTCATACATTGTTATACGAAAAAATGAATAAAACAAAAGTTACTCTAAATAACAAAGTAAACAACTTTTGTTATGTGCATGTTTGCCTTAAAACAAATAGACAATGAATTATATCGTTTATACTTTATATCAATATTTACTCTAAAGAACAGAATAAACAACTTTTATGTGCATATCTGACAAAAAAACAATAGGAAACTAAATATCGCTATTTTTAATTTCAGGCCTCTCTTATAACCTGAACTCCTGTTCGTCTGAGAGAATATTAGTACAGCCTATAGTCTAAGTTGGGTTAGTAGTAATATACATACCAAGTTTCATAAAATTCGGTTCCGTAGTTTAGGAGTGTAACTGTACCAACAGGTCTAGGGACGAGCAGGAGTGGAGGTTGTAAGGCCTGAAATTAAAAACCCCATATTGTCATATTTCCCGTCTCCTGTGCATTATGCATAGATTTCAGTTATTAAAGACAAAATATTAACGTAGATTTGAATTAATTTTTCCAGGTGAGGTACCTGATAGTTCAAGCTGGAATGAATTGTTGAGCAAAATATTACTTGCTCCACACTTTGTTCCTGGAGAAATGCATAAAACAAAAGTTAATCTAAATAACAAAGTAAACAACTTTTGTTATGTGCATGTTTGTCGAAAAACAAATAGACAATGAAATATCGCGAATTTTTATTTCAGGCCTCCCCAGGGAGTGGGGGTTAACTCCCGTTCTAACCTAAAAATTTTAATATAGCTTATAATCATGGAAGAATTACTGCTAATTGACATACCCAGTTTTGTTAAGTTCAGTTCAATCGTTAGCGCCCAATAAAATAGTTGATTCCCGCTTTAGTTTATACTGTATATCTCGTTTATACTTTGTTAAAAGACAAAAATGAATATGACAAAAGTTACTCTAAATAACAAAATAAACAACTTTTGTTATGTTCATATTTGCCGAAAAACGAAATACCCCTATTTTTATATCCAGGCCTCTCTTACAACTCCCACTCCTGCCTGACCCTAGAAATGTTGGTATGGCTTGTTATAATGAAAGCGTTAGTGCTAATACATATACCGAGTTTTATTTATTTCGGTTGGGTCTTTTGTCCCAAATAAAATTGTTCACTTCCGCTATAGGTTTTAGCGTATATTTCGCTTATAATTCGGTATACGAAAAAAGTGTATATAACAAACGTTACTCTAAATAACAAAATAAACAACTTTTATTATGTTCATATTTGCCGAAAAACCAATAGGAAACGAAATATCGCTATTTTTAATTTTAGGCCTTCCTTATAACCCCCACTCCTGCCCGTCCCTAGAAATGTTGGTATGGTTTGTTATAATGACAGCGTTAGTGCTAATACATATACCGAGTTTTATTTATTTCGGTTGTGTCTTTTCTCCCAAATAAAATTGTTCACTTTCGCCATAGGTTTTAGGTTATATATGTTACTCTAAAACCCCGGAGTGTGGTAAATCCTAAGATTTACCAGAAGCGTTGGTAAATGTCCGATTTCATCTTTCAAATCGGACTTTAGCCAGTAAATCTTAGGATTTCCCAAGAGGCTCGGTAAAAGCTAGAATTATCTCAATCAGGATGCGTCTTTCTTCTAGCTAAGGTACCCGGCTTCGCCCGGGAATTCATTTGAGCCGGAATGATGATGGTATTTTTTCGGGAAGACTTTACTTTGCACAATATTTTGACATTTCCCCGTTTCAGTGTTTAGGGTTAGTACCCGTGGTTGGTTTGGAATAGAAAATGAAATATCACGAATTTTTATTTCAGGCCTCCCTTATAACCCCCACTCCCGTTATAACCTAAACATTTTAATATAGCTTATAACCATGTAAGAATTAATGCTAATTTATATATTCCGAGTTTTGTTGGAATCGGTTCAACCGTTGGTGTCCAATAAAATAGTCGACTCCCGCTTTGTATATCTCGTTTATAATTTGTTATACAACAAAAGTGAATATAACAAAAGTTACTTTAAATAGCAAACTAAACAACTTTTGTCATGTGCATATTTGCAGAAAAACCAATAGAAAACGAAATACCGCTATTTTTAATTTCAGGCCTCCCTTACAACCCCCACTTCTGCCCAATCCTAGAAATGTTGGTATGGCTTATGATAATGAAGGCGTTAGTGCTAATACAAATACCGAGTTTTATTTAGTTCGGTTGACTCTTTTGTGCCAAATAAAATTGTTGACTCCCGCTATCATTTTTAGCGAATAACGCATTTATACTTCGGTATACGACGAAAGTGTATATGACAAAAGTTGATCTAAATAACAAAATAAACAGCTTTTGATATGTGCATTTTTGCCGAAAACCTAATAGGAAACGAAATATCGGTATTTTTAAATTCAGGCCTCCCTTACAACCCCCACTCCTACCCGTCCCTAGAAATGTTGGTACGGTTTATTATAATGAAGGCGTTAGTGCTTATACACATACCGAGTTTTATTTAGTTCGGTTGAGTCTTTTGTGCCAAATAAAATTGTTCACTTCCGCTATAGGTTTTAGCGTATATTTCGCTTATAATTCGGTATACGAAAAAAGTGTATATAACAAACGTTACTCTAAATAACAAAATAAACAACTTTTATTATGTTCATATTTGCCGAAAAACCAATAGGAAACGAAATATCGCTATTTTTAATTTCAGACCTCCCTTACAACCCCCACTCCTGTTGTATATTTGGTATTTAACCTTGTAATGAAGTGGTTCATGATATAACAGCTCATTGTAATATGACATGAGTAGAAGGGGGGAGGGGATTTGCTGAAGGCTGAAAACTGAAAAATGCAAATATCTCGGTTAATATTAAAGATAGAGAATAAATGTTTAAACCAATATTTATAGTACATTTAATTTGCAGTAACATTGGCTATATAGAGTTTTCGATCCCACGTGTAATAACAGAGATATTTTAAATTTTTGAAAATCCCCCTCTAAGCCCCTCTCCCACAGGTCCGATTTCAGTACTTCTGTATCCCCGCATGGACACAATGGGCTCCTTTTCTTTTTAAATTTATACAGAAATGCAACGAAGTTCCCGTGGCCTGATAAGAACTGAGTGGTCCAATAATCTGGGTCTAGCCAGTCCTTAGCAAATCTTTCCTTCACGGTTTTGAAAAACAGCTTGGTATTTTAGGTTTTTTTCTGTCGTGCTCCATCGCCTCTCCCATTCATTTCCCACCCAGCACTTGTCCCCTGCCTTTACGGGTCCGATGAAATTTCTCTGTAAATATCAAGTGCTTCCACCATCTCCATCGGTGTACTCTATAGGCATTACAAATATATATATATATATATATATATATATATATATATATATATATATAATTTTATTTATTTATATACACCCAATAGCCGAAGGAGAATTAATCAAATCAGCATTATCCCTAAAAAAAAATAAAATAGAATATTACCTAATGTTTTTTCTCTATAAATTCATTAAGAGTATTGCCTCAACCTAAATTGAAATTTTTAATCTATGTATTTTTGAAGGAAGTTTTCCCGAACTCCTGAAGGAAGCTAGAGTAAACCTAGCTTTCTGCTCCAGGGTCTTCTCCCCCATAGTAAAGCAAATTTTGGTCAACTTTGTGGATGTTTTCTTCGGACTGGACATAGCTACTACTGTTGTTAAGTCGCAGTACAGGTACTAAAATCCTTTTATACCAGGGACTAAAAGGACTTCAGATAATGGGTCACCATGCCTTAAACCCCAGTAATGCTATCTGAGTTACCTACACTTATCTTGACTTATTGTCATTGATACTTACTTAGTGCAATACTCAACAATCTGATCGGATTGCTAGGTATTCCCAGTGACTGCAATAGCTCCAGCAATTATACCGTATCTGCACAGTCAAAAGTCAATAAACTAAAATAATCTCTCTAATGACGGCTGTATTATCATTGTCCAGAGTCCTGAGCAAAATACTCTGATACTTTCCCAGTATCCCTTCCTTTTGGTTCGGTCTTCTCAATCAACCTCCAACATATAGCCACAGAAAGTACTTTATAAACTGTGGAGAGAAGGGCTATGCTCCTATAGATATCTTTTGATATTTTAGTTTATTGCCTTTTTGCTGTATACTCACAATGACTACTTATTACCATTCAACACGCTTTTTTTTATTTTCCTATATATTCCAAAACACCTAATAAACTTCATCCACGATTGTATCTCCTTTATATTTCAACAGTTCTGAAGGAATATCATTAGCCCCAAGGGGTTTACTATTTTTAAGAGATTTAATTCTTCTTCAATATCCACTCAATCAGTTAGCATTACTTTAGTATTGTATCAATTTGGTTGGGTTGACTTATATACATATGGGCATTCAATGCCCAACTGGCCTCTACATGTAACATTTCTTTTAATTATCGGGCCAAACTACTTTATATTTGATCCCTCTCAATTAGTTTACCTCCTTGGTCATGATGGAATTCAGTCCAATCAGAATCCCTGACAGAAACATTTAAAACTCTTATATAACTTACAGGCCTCTTGTATCTCAGAATTTCCCTATGTTTTTAGTTTTTCTATGGAGCCTCTTGGCACTAATTAGAATATGGCAAATTGGTTCCTATTGTAGCCATCTGGGCTCATCCATTTAATATTCCGTATAACATTAGTGTTTTTTGACAGAGGCTAACATTTTTAACAGTCTGACTTTAGGGATAAAATTAATAGCAAACTGATTAATAAAATAATTTAATAAATTTTGTAAATTTTAACATACATGTAGTTTCACATATTTACAAGTATATAGCTACATCACATTTTATAAAATATATCTATAAATTCACCTTTATATACACACACATATATGCATATATGTATGTATGTATATAAACAGAGTAATATCAAATAACTTTGTTTTTGTACACTACAGTTTATAAGTTTCTTTTTCTTTCTCACTATTAACATTCTGAACTTGAATTAATTATATTAACATCTTAGAGTAATTTTGATGTAATGTAAATAAATAATAGGAATAAAACAAGATAAATATGAAAAAAAGTCTTAATTAGTAAAGGTACCTACATCTTTGTTTCAAAAAATGAGTACAAATATATACACACATGTTATTTTTAGGAATTATAACTAAATAACAACAAATATTTGTCAAAAATAAAGATTATTTGAAAATTAATAAATAGTTTCTAGGACTAGTCAACATAAACATTATAATAATAAATAAATATGAATACTACAATTCTTTCTCTATAATTTGATTACAATTAAGAAGAGGCCTTTAGATTTAATGGCTAAATCATATACAACACAAGAAAATTTAACAAATAATTAGATAAAATTAAATGCTCAGTCATAAATAGAGAGACGAGAGAGGAGGGAGGGGGGTTGACGTCATAAGGATAAAAGGATACCTTAAAAATACTCAACAGCTTGTATTCTAGTGTTGCTCTTCAGACTCTCTCTCTCACACACACACACACACACACACACACACTGGCTAAATACAAGAAACTAATTTTTGGGAAGAATAAATTAGGCATAATTAATTGGTCAGGTGTAAACTGAGGTAGTTGAGTATTACTTTAATACCTAGACAGGATACTGCAAAACACAATTAATATCTACAGAAATATTGCACACTCTGATTTTGTGAATTATTTTTTAAATCATGAAGTAGGAATATTATTAATAGAACTTAAGGAGCTTTCTTTTTATCACAGTTTTAAATAAGAATGAGAGAAATGACAAATAATTAGTATATTATTTTATATTAGTGTGTATATATATATGTGTGTGTGTGTGTCTATATATATATATATATATATATATATATATATATATGTATATGCTGTTGTTGTTTTTTGGAGTTTTGGTCAGTGTTGGTGAAAAAAATTTTAGTTCATTCCAATATTTCGAGAATATTTATTTTCTCTTCTTCAGGGCTAAAAAGTACATGTACTACTTTATATATATATATATATATATATATATATATATATATATATATAAACACCCACGAACAATCCAAATGAAAGAGTAAAATTGGGTGTCAAACCCTTGACAAATAAAAATAGTAAAAAACTATTATTTCAGGAATAAATAAATTACCATGATGTCTCTCCAGAGATTGACTGTTCAATCTCAAAAAGGCAAGAAAACTTTACAAAACCATGGCTATGCTGGATTAATACATTAATGTTTTTGTAAATTGCTCAAGTTAGTATCCAACTTCATCAGCACACTGTTGTTTGGGACATTTGGCTTTTTAGCCCAAACTGGTGGGTTGGGGAGAGCAATGAATAATGAACGTAAATTAATGAAAATAATTTTGAAAAACAGTGAAGATAACATTAATTCCTTCTTAAATCAACATTAATTACTAATTGGATTCTCAAGCTTTTAAAATTGTTAATTTGTTTGTTTTACTTATAACTGTTGTGTACATGTACATTATCTTAATTAAATAAAATATACTTGCTAACTTTTTATATGCCCAATTTAATCTTTTGAGGGGCAAACAAGTGAAATGACATGAAAGAAAGATGAGATTTATTTTAGGAATAATGAAATGCTCAGAATGGATTCATCATTAATTTCACAATTTTTCTGACTAGTTCAGAATCAAGGAAATTTTTGTAGGCTAGGTATTCAGATAATGTTTGTGTAAAAGCTTTCATGCACTATAAATGTGGAACAGTAATTATTATTGCCTAGTGATTTTTTTTTTCAATAAGACTAAATGTTATAAAAGTATTCAACTTACATGAACTTAATCTTATAAATAGTGATATGAATATTTCTCTTAAAAAGTATACTTAATGGACAATATTTAGCATTTTTCTTTTTACAAATTTCGATACTTGTTATAAAAATATACAAATCATAACACTATGAGTCCTTTCCATATTCATTGAGTACACTTGGGAAGAAAATGGTTGACAGCCAAGGGGTATAAAGATGACCCTTGAAAGCTACAGTAACAACTGGCACAAATAATCCTTCCATATCTTCCTTAAATCCTAACAAATCAAAATTTTGTATTTTAAAATTTTTAAACTTTAGACAACAGTGTTAAGTCTAATGTAGGTATTTCATTAATTTGACAGTAAAGAGCATCATTTTAACATTTTAAAAAATAGTATATACCACATTTATATAAATTATTTCAACATATAATCTATACATAGAAGATCTACTCCCTTACAAAAGAATAATTAAAAAATAATAGGTCATTGTTATTAGGTGATATCTAACAAAGGGAAAATATTCATTCAATTATGATCAACATAAAATATATTTACTCACTGCTTTAAATATACTTAAATTAATTGAATAACCAAACATAAATTATTACTAAAGGAGAGTTAATTTTTTTATGAAATCAAGCCATGAATAAATAAAATTTAAAGGTTAAGTAATTAAATAAAAATATAATATAATTCATATGTTTTCTAACTTGTTTGGGCCGCTTCTAGGGCTTAAATAGTTAGGAAAATACTTAATTAATGAATTTACAATAACTATTTCTCTAAATATTTACCATTTTCTTAGAAATGCTCTATTCAATTTCAAAAGGTGTAATTTCTACATTCAATTTAAAAAGAGAAGTACAATGATAAGACCTTATGTCATGTGTTAACCAGAAAACCATAAAATGTATAAAGAAATATGATCCATGAAATAAAAACAAATATAAAGAAGGATCATGAAAATACAAATCACACCACCTATAATATAAAATTACATACTAGTATCAAATATGTTTTGACATTATTGCTATTGATATTACAAATAATTGAGGAAAACAAGTTGAGCAATAAAACATAAACTAGTTGAAAAAATTATTTATAAATTATTACACGCAGGTACTTCAAAGAATATATCAAGAAAAAAAGTTAACACTATTGTAGACATTACAACTTATTTAATAGTCAACAATACAAAGTGATTAAAAACCCTCATAAATGAATTTAATGCAAATTGTAGTTATCTAAATTAGAATTCAAAACTATGAATAAGCCTCAACAAATATGACTCAGACTATTTAATAAAAATAACCCACTTCAAGAACTCAGTGTATGTCTATGTGGCTCAGGTTGGCCGTGTGAGTTAAGGCGTTGGTCTTAAATTCCCGTGGTAAACCGAGAGTGACGGGTTCAATTCCCGCCCTGGGCAGTAGAAATTTATTTTGTGAAGGATTCGTTAAATAAATACCATTTTCCCACCCTGGCTAGAAAAGGGTGGTAACCTGTAGATAACCAGTCCCGATTGGCCATAGTAGCATAAAGTGAATGTAAATAACAAATAAGTCTATGTGAAACATTTATTATTTAATACATAAAGTTTCAAAGGTATTAAATTAGTTTCCACCCATTTTCAAAGATAAAATAGAAACTTATTAAATTGATAATTCCTGAACTGAACTGAAACTCTAAGCTGAGTGCCAACTTTTGGCTTGAATTTAGTTTTCTCAGGCTACCTGTACATAATAGAATAATCATTATTTTAGAATATTTATTTTCATTATAAAAGGATTATAATTCTCTAGATTAACAGCCTGTAAATGGTCAGAACTGTGTGGCAGCAACTTTTGGTAGGAGGGCATTTCATATCACAATGCTACGAACCATGCTTGTAACCTTCTTAACCAAAGTTTACTACTTCTTTATTGAAATAACACCTGAACTGCCTCACCACAGTAAGAAGGGACCTGGGAACAATCAAATAATTAAGGTCAAGACATTTAGTTACTCGCAATGCAAAAGAAAATTGTTTGGGCACTCCCCATATTCGAACCTGTGTCATATAATTATGAGTTTAGCATCCTAAGTTCTTCCCTCGCCTTAAATATAATACGAGAATAACAATAGAATTAATATTTAATTTGAAATGCTTATTAAAAGTCTAGAATTTTATAAATTGGGTTTGAGAAAATTAGTTATTCGGAAATATAACTCTTATATTATGTTTTGAATTCAAAGAGAGAAGAATTGGGGTTAAATACTAAATACCAATCAAAATAACAGCCATCAAAAACCATTAATTAAATGATGGGAGTCTTCATATAAAAGAAATGGAATTTTTATAATATAAAAAATACAATATTTTCAATAAAAAAGTTAATACGCCTTTCATAAATGCAAGCAAATCTTAATATATGATATTTTACATAGGCTCTCGAAAATACATAAAACTGTCTTTGGCATAATTAAGTTTTTAAAATATCAGTACACACCTTAATAAAGGCCTGTTTCACTATAATGATTACATAAACACAATAATTGTTCTTGTAGATTATAACAGCTATTATACTATTTTGAGACAGTTCATAATAATACTGACAACTGTTCATATTATCTTCAGAGTTACCAATTATGCCAATATAAGTTAAATTTATTTGTAATAAACTCAGACATTAATTTGTATTGTATTTTACACCCAATTGACAATGAATTTTTGTTTAAGTCAATGTTATTTAATGAGATGATGTGTTACTATGTAAAGTATTAATGTTTTTAAGATTTGATAAAAAGTATACCTTTCCAAGACATTTAATGGAAGATATACTAATTACCATACATATATTATTTCATCATTAATCATAACAGCTAATAAAGTAATAACATGGCACAGTTTTTTCTGATTGTAGATTTTTGATAGTTCTTTGTATTAAGGGTCCAAAGCTTTCATCAAATATTTAAGAGTCCTTTTAAACTCTTTGTTCTGTTATTTTGTACTCAACCCAATGAATACATGCTGCACTAAAATAAATTAAAATTAAAATTCAATGATGAAGATGAATGGCTTAAAGCAAATACTTGCCTTTTCAGATTGAAATTTTCAAAGTTATTTCTGCTTGCAATGAAATTACTTTCTCAGTTTTGCTATATTAATACAAAAAATATAATTTAAAATATATATACAAAATTAAAATCTCACAAAATAACATTGTAAAATGCAGTTAGTCATTAGCAAAAATTATATACTCAATTGGGTGAATTCAGTATCAATATTTAAGGCTTGGAGTTTTTTTCTTATGTTCCCATGATACTATTTTTCGACAGAATTAAATCCATTATACTAAAATTTGAACTGAAATGCATCAATAGCTAAATACATTTGTTTCATATATATAAAAGAGGATTTATTTTGACATACCAAGGCTTGAAAAGATAATTTGATAATTGTGTCAATAGTTTTTTGGGAAAATTAGGCACAAAGTAAACTATCATCCTTAAATTAGCAATGTAAGTTAACAATCTTAAAATTACACAGTAACATTCAAATGAATATACATACTGATGGGAAAACCCCCTCTAAGAATATAATAAATCACAATATTAGATAGAGCCAAAGAAACGACCAGGAAGAAAGGAGAAATTGTACACTACATAATATTTTTCTTGTAATATCAGTCTTGAATAAAAACACAACAATAACTAATAATAATATTTATAAATCAGTAACAAAAAGTTAAGCTGGGGGGGGAGAGAGGATAATAGATAAATTGCCCTTTTTAACAAACAAAAATATGTGGTAACTGTACTAGGAATTAAAAAAAAAAAACCTTCTTGTGTGGAATAGCTACAAAATTATAACCAAATAATAAAAATTAACAGCCAGTTCATTAAATAAATAACAGAAAATCCATCATGCAAACAAAGACAACATCCAGATGGTGGAACTTAACCATGTCTTTCCAAAGAGCAAAGAATAGATCAGATTTGAATAGCTGAAAACTGCATTCAGATCTATGCTGATTATTATTTATTTTTTAAAGTTTTAAATTTAAAATTGATATTTAGAAAAAAATGTTAAAATATTTATGAACAAGTCTTGTCTAAAAATTACCACCCATTAGCTCAAGATGGGGGATGAAAACTCACAGGAGTACCACAGGTTTTTCATACCAATAATAAACAAATCATTTGATTTACCAATGGGCCAGAGGCATAGGGTTTCTGCATATCCTGAGAATGATTTGTCAGAAAATCCAAGTAAAATGAATTCCTTCACCTTAATAAAAAATTGGATGCCTTAATGACAAAACTATTGTAAATTAGAACCTAAAATTTAACTAACTCAGAAAACAGAGAGGAATTCCGACTGTTATGACAGTGCTAGAGCTGATGTATGCTGTGATTAACAGTCAAAATAATAAATAGGTGAGACCCAGTTAGGAGGATCAAAGTAGAGCATTTAGCATTGCCAAGTTGTTCAAAGGTAAAAACCCGGTTCCTACAGAATGAATGAAAAAAATCACTTTTAAAGTCTAGCACTTCAGAACCAAAACATATGCAAACTCATTATAACCACAAAAGTGGCCATACTGTGGATGATTGATAAGCGAGAAAGAAGAGCTGACTCCTAACTATAGATTAAGCTGAACCAAAAAGATAGATTGGTTGTCACTACCTGCCAGCAACCTGATCATTGATGTGTATGCTTTTTAGCATTTCTGTCTGCAGTAGAAAGTTCATTCAAGGTATGTAAACAATCAACTGTTTAGTGTTTTAAATTTGGAATAGGTTGTGTAATGTTGAAAATAACATTTCACATACATGTTATTTATCATTTCCAATGTGAAGTAATTTTTAACATTATACAAAATAACCATAGCTTCTATTGTTACTAAAACCTTTCTAGTATTTAAATATTTATATGAGTTAGAACATTGAATTGGGGGGAGGGGTGTACCAGAGCTGGAAATTATATCGATGTATTGCCTATGCAAATTTAAAGTTGACGGTGAACTAGAAAATCATTACTTCCTCATCCATGAGCATGCATTTCCAGACTGATACTGAAGGCAATTTTCCACCAGTTGTGGGTCTGGTTCTACATAAGAGGAATGTTCTACATTATCGACCATTTAATTAAACCTTTAAGTCTATCACCTTATGAAAGTTTTGGAAGATGAAAAATAGTAAATTAACTTTAGTAGCAAATCTCCTATTTCTGGTCATTTTTTTTCTGTTTGGTATTGGAGATTCAATTTCATTTAATCTATCCTACCTAATTTAAATGAAGGATTTAGTCAGTCTTGAGATACTAAATTTATAGGAATATAATTTTTTTTAATTTTCTTAAACTAATGTACGTAAACTTGTATTAATTGAAAAAGTCTGATGTGGGAACTACTTGACTTCCTTCTACTCTTTTGAATAAAATAAACAAAATGTTTTGATGCACATAATTTAACATGATTTCATTTAAAATGTATATACAATATCTCTGGTCCAATGCATCATATCCAAAATGGCATATTACATAATGTTACGTTTTATTACAAAACCAGTAATAAACGTTGTTAATAAGAGTTTTTTTGGAATGCAAAATTAAACACAAACACAAGTCCCTGTCAGCAAACATCAAACAGAATGGCCAGAAGGGACTAGAACAGTTCCTGGAACATACTCGGCCCTAAATAGATGCGGCCCAGCGCCACTAATCTTCATCGGTCGGCTCCTTTCATGACCTGTACCTCCCAAATACGCGTCTCTCTCTCTCTCTCTCTCTGCTAATCCTTCACGTAATTAATTTTCGCAGCACTGCCGCCCACTTAAGCCTTTTTGTCCCGAATAGGCTCAATATGGCTGTTACCATACTTGGCTAGTCACTCTAGGTGTACCACTTTCATTTTAGACCTCAGATTGAAGTATCTCTGAATCCTGTAGACCACGTCGTTCAGTCTCTTGATCACCTTGTAAGGTCCCTCCCAGTGCGTTTGCAATTTAGGCGATAGTCCTCTCTTGCGTTGTGGGTTGAATAGTAGACCCATTTGTCCTTCCGAAAATTCCTCCGTATTTAGTGCTTGATCATGCACGGCATTCATCTGGTTACTGGTTATTTTAATGCGGCCCAATATTTCATAACACGTCGGCCTTCTATTGTCCTCCTTAGCCAGAATAGTGTCACCCTTCTGCGCCATCGACCTGGCTCCTCCTGAACCAACATGGCTAAGTCGAACATCAATGACGCACTCCTCTTCCTCGGCTTTTGAACAATCCTTGTACTCTACGTTGCATGGCCGCCTTGAGAGGGTTAGAGCGTCATCGTGTTTTCTCCCTTTGCTATGAACAATAGAACAGGCTTCTGCTCGAGGTGACAATTTCTGGCGTCCGTCGGTACGTAGCTCCCTTGTGGTCTTGCTCTCATGTCCAGCATCCAAAGGTATTTCTGTGTTTCGCCAGATCATAATTTGCTTACCCATGTGCAGGTCAATACCCTGGGCTATCATGAGGTCTACACCGAGGATCACTTCATCCATTATGCCAGCAACAACAAAGACATGTTTAGTGCTGATGTTTATCAAGTCAGACCTAATTATGGACTGCGACGCCCCTGTGTCTATGGTAAGGACCTGCTTTTTTCCGTTGATAAGCCCACGAGCTGTAAGGTTACTATTTTGTTGTTGTATTATGGAAATGGAGATTGTGGGGCCAGCGGTTGTAGGAGCACCTTGTAGACTTGTGGCTTTGAAATGACTTTAGCCGTCTCCTGGGCAGCACATAAGAGATAGTTTCAACAAAGGATGATTTCTGCATAGCGCATACCGCAAATTTAACATCTGAATCTCGAATACCATTCACAAATGCTTCAATCTTAAACTGATCCAGGAACGGATGATTTTCACCTGGGTAAGTCAGCTGGACCAGAAGTTCAATCTCATTGGCAAAATCTTGCAGGGACTCATTCGGTTTCTGCACTCTACCCCGTAATCCCATCCTATACAGTTCTTGCTTATGTTCACCGCCGAACTTGCGCTGTAATGCCACCTACATTTCCTCATAATTATTCCTGCAAGCGGACGGTAAACTTTCCAGGATTTCTGCTGCCTTCCCCTCAGTGTCAGAATTAATTCTATCGCTTTTTCTTCATTATTCCATCCGTTTCTACTAACCACCGTCTCAAATTGGAATTTAAAAACATTAAATGGTACGCTACCATCAAAAGTTGGGATCTTTATCTTGCTGGGTGCTATCTTGTCTGACTTCCGCTAATATTTTCTCACTGTAGCTTCTAGAAACTTCCTGGAATTTTTCTTCTAGCCTCTCGCAATTATCTCTAGAAACTTCTCGAACTTTTTCTTCGAGCCTCTCGCAATTAGCTCTAGAAGCTTCTTCTAGTCTTTTGTAATTAGCTCTAGAAGCTTCTTCTAGTCTTTTGTAATTAGCTCTAGAAGCTTCTTCTAGTCTTTTGTAATTTGCTCTAGAAGCTTCTTCTAGTCTTTCGTAATTAGCTCTAGAAGTTTCTAAGAGTTTCTGGTTATTATCTGTTATTTTTTCCATCATGGCAGCCAAAATTGAATTTAAATCTAAATTGCTGCTTGACATAGGAGTACTTACAGCAATGTCTTCTTTATGGTCAAACTCGTGTGTGCTTACATCGATTCCTCGCCTTTGGAATTCATCAGTCAACTGCCTTTGCAGTTCAGCCTTGTTTCCTGTTGTTGACAGATCCAATTTAGCCAGCTCCTTCTTCAGTTGTTCCACTTTTAGTTCTTCAAACTTCATGTTTGTTGATTTTAACTTTGCAATCCCACTTCTGACACCAGTTGTTACATTTTATAACAAAACCAGTAATAAACGTTAATAAGAGTTCTTTTGGATTGCAAAATTAAACACACTCAAGTTTCACAATTTTTATCACTGCAAAATTTATTTAACAATGCTCAATACACTTGGATAATTATTCTTAATTAGTACTCACAATATGCACTGATAGCGTCACTGTTCTTCAGATTACACACAATCCAATAATTCAATCACGGTCACTGAAATTCATAGAAAGACGGAACTGCACTGTCCTTTACTTCGCGGCACTGCACTGTCTTAAAACACGGCACTAAACTGTTACTTAAAGTCATGGCACAACACTGTTCTTCACATAAAAACACTTTACTGCACTGTACTAAGTTGCACTGTAGCGCTGAACATCTCTTGAAGACCGCTGAGCGTAAACAGCCTCGGGCACTGTCAGAGTCCCTTATATATGCCTGTCGGCAAACATCAAACAGAATGGCCAGAAGGGACTAGAACAGTTCCTGGAACATACTCGGCCCTAATTAGATGCGGCCCGGCACCACTAATCTTCATTGGTTGGTTCCTTTCATGACCTGTACCTCCCAAATACGCGGCTCTCTCTGCTAATCCTTCACATATTTAATTTTTGCAACAATAATTTATAGATATTTGCATGATAAACAAAATAGCTCTATTCAAGTTCTTGTATGTCTAATATGTAGGGAAAATTTACAATTTTTATATCCACTCCCTCTAACCCTCCCCCGAGTCAATTTTGATCAAAAAGAAAGGTGCACAATTAGATGGTAGAACAGTCCTAAATACAAAATTTCAACATTCTAAGGCTAGTTGTTTTTCAGCTATGCGAGATACATACATATATATAGACATCAAAACAGGTAAAAATAGGTTCAGGGAAGGTCAAAACAGATTCTGTTGAATATGAAACCGGAAAAGTTTTGTGATCACAATTCTTCCTTTACTTTATAGATGCAAGTAAAAAGACAAGACCATATTATAAAACTAAAAATAATAAATAAGAGTTGAATCTATTATAATATATTAGACCAAAATTACAATTGTGTATTCAAAATAAACATCATATAATATTAAATGCAGTTTTCATAAAGCTAAATTCAACTATATTCTGTTTTTTAAACTTAACTATTTTCAGTAATCAAATTAATAAAATATATATATATATATATATATATATATATATATATATATATACATATATACACATTAAATTATTTCATTTGAACATAAACAAATGTTAACCAGTGATGGATAATAAGAATGGCACAGATTGTAAAGAAAAGGCCAAAGAGAATTATTTTTTATTCATTTACATTACTGCACATGAAGAGTGTTCTTTCAATTGTACAGTAATTGATGGCGTTGGTGAATCAGAATGTTTACTGTGAGTGTATAATTCATCACTACTTTGTGGGATTTCATTATTAAAAATATTTTCTAAAGAACAAGATATACTTGATGATCGACGTCTCGATGGAGTTGATGAGACAACCCTATTTTTTGTAGCTATAATATTATTTAATGTTGTTACTTGTCCCTGGATTACAGCCATGAATGGTTTGTAGCCTAAACTGTAAAATAAAAATTAAAAAAACATTAAAATTTAACAAATAAAAATTTGAAAAGTATTGATAAATAAAAAATAATAACATGGTAAAACAATTTACAGAAGATTTGAATGTATGTGACAACACAATTATGTTAAATAATATTTTTACAAAAATACAAATAAAATTAATTTTAATTACCAGTCACTTGAACTCCATTTACAAAGGTCTATTATGTTGTCCTTTAGCCTATCAACAGCTTCACACGTCTGATCAAGAGATCTGGTAGCATTAATTATTCTATACACAGCCATAGCATCCCTTAACAGTATAGAAATGAGTAATGCCCATTGTAAACAACCTGCATCCATAAGAAGTTGTAAAAAGTACCTAAAATCAAAATATGACATAATCACTCATGTATCCATCAGAAAATTTAAACACATAGATATAAACGTTTATGCATATGCATTCATGCATGCATGCACACACATCCACACCCACACACACACTAATAAAGAAACTAAAAATAATATTATATTTCAATACAATCAAATAAGCAGGAATGCTATACCAGCGTTTATTACAATAATAAATATTAGCTTCTAACAAGTAAATATATTAAAAACTGTTTAAAGGTGCTCGAAGCTTCAGCCCTGTAAGGGGGATATGCCCCCTATGAACACAATGATGAAAGGAAAAGAGTGGACTACTTGAAAAAATAGAGGCCAGTTATATGATAAGAGATGATGCTATAATGTGTGCTACTACATGTTCATGAATGCCTGATGAGTATGGGTGCAGCTACCATAGAAATAGGCAAATACTAGAATTTGGATAGGATTAAATTTTTGATCGCCTTTGATTGAAAGATGAAATCAGAGATGTTGACTTGCCAAAGGGATGTGCTGCTCAGCATTCTGATGACAGGAAATTAGACAGATGTCCTTACAAGGATTGGAATCATGTCCTTACTAACTTCATTTGGGGTACCTCATAAATGGCCTTGTCTCCTTCCACTGGCTGCTCGGTTTCTGCTACTCCATGGTGCATCTTTTGAATATTTCTATAAGAAAAAAGGAATATGCACTTGCTCTCACATATACAGAATGTTCTCTGAGATCAGGAGGCCGGTGACCATGGATGTAGATGTCGGAGAAAGGTCAATGAGCATAGATTAAAGGGAAGTGTCTAGCAGCAGCTCAACATTACTGTGGATGTTCATGCTGGGTGCCATGAACGAAAACAACTATAGGTATACCAACATTATGAAGTATGTGAGGCACCTAATATATGAGGTAAAAATAATAGTTTTAAAATAGGTAAGAAAAAATGCAAAGAAGAAGGGTTCCAAAAAATAATCTTAACAAGGACATCAATAGATAATAATAACAAATTAAAACCACTATTTAATAACAAAGGAAGCTCATTCAACGATTCAACTAATTTTTATAATGAACTAACTAATGATTGATTATAAAATGCATGTTTGTTTTATGGTGGTAATCATTAAAAAATACCTTCTTCAGAAAATATTTATAAAAAAAAAATATCTTAAGAATTGTGAATATAAATGGCTTAGTAAATAACAAAAACTCTAAATATAGAATACTCTTTGGACAGAAGAAAATATATCACTAACTCGACTGAAGACTGAGACTGAACTAAACAAGCCTTATAAGAGGATACTTAATGAAGAAAAGTGATAAGAAGAAGATTTTAGAAATGGAAGGGAGTAAAGTTCACATGCATAGAAATTAGTTAAAGGAATGGAAAATGGGGCTCTGGGGGAGGGGGGAGAAATTTCCTTATAAAAATATAAGAAGAAGATAAAGACACTTCGCACATTGTGCCAGAAGTAAGAAGGCTATGGATACACTATTGCCTAGATTTATTACTAATAAAATAAGAATAATACATGTTTAGAAGAAGCTTTCCTGTACATTTTGAAATCTAGATTCTTCTTTCATCTTGTAGGCCAAGAAGTGGTGGGGGTAATTGAGTATATAAGAGCATGGTTTGGCCACAAGTGTATCACTGTCTTCTCAACATACATGATGTCCGTGGCAATGTTCATGGCATTGCCATTTATTGACATGTTCATGGCAAAGCATGCGTCTTTGGCGCGCTTTCCGAATTTATGTATACAAATAGCCCCGACCCTGACGGCCGGAAGACCGGTTCTTGGCCTTCGGTCGTTTTCTTTTTGGGCGGAGGAGGAAGAGGATAGGGAGTTGCTTTCTAGATTCTTCTTTCACTCTT
Source organism: Riptortus pedestris (assembly GCA_019009955.1). Lineage (NCBI taxonomy): Eukaryota > Metazoa > Arthropoda > Insecta > Hemiptera > Alydidae > Riptortus > Riptortus pedestris. The sequence goes on along the minus strand of CM032233.1, from coordinate 50,104,588 downwards.
AGGAATGTAAGGGAATGTCAAGGGTGGGGATTGAACCCAATCCCGTTCAATAACCTATCGAGGTCAGTCGCTTGGCAACACGTGAGGAGCTTATATGCCGTTCCATTTACCTGGACATAAATATATTGGTCTGGATATCGATAATTTTGAAAAAAAACCTATTGATGAAGACAATCGTATTGCACAGATCCATGATCTAGATTATATAGCAGTTCTTACACCTGAAGATATACGAGGAGCGGATAGGCGTGCAATTACTAAGTTTACAGCGGATTTCACTTCTACAGGTAATTGGCATTCAGATATTGGAGCTATTGGCCTTAGCGGAAAGTATGCAGTTGATACTATAGTTGGACATCCTGTGTATTCTAGTATGCCCAAGCCTGGTGGTTCACCGAGGCAGCAATTTAATAGAGCATTGTATGATGCTAAACAACACTTCCTAGCGAATTACACATGCGGTCATAATATATCATTCGCAGAGGCACTGCGTGACCAAAATAATATATTACGTAACTCAGAAGATTGGAACAGAGAATATCAGCATCTACAGGCAGATTTCCAACAACAAGTATTTGAAACAGATGGTGATCGCCTTAATAGACATAGTACTTAATAGATAATTTATTTTTACAACTATTGAAGATAGGATAATAGAATAGAGCTCAAGACAAAATACAATGTTTAAAAATTGGATTGTAGTAGCAGTGACAAAAGTTATAATTAATAAAGAAAATAAAACTAGAATTCTTAAAGTAATTAAAAAAAAAATAAACAAATGAACTTATTGAGCAGACAGTGGAGAAAACAATAAAACCATTCATACTTATCGTCCTTTTAAAACAGAAATAGTTTTAATTTTTAAAAAGTAAAAATTCACCACTGAGAAAAAAAAACAATAAGAAAATATTCATATAAGAAAAGTTTATAAATAAATAAACTGTTATAAAACATGCATATTTATATATATTTTTCATTCTTATGATCCATAGCCGTATTCATAGCTTTTTCAGGGAAATCATCCATTATTCAATACATAATTTCTGCCTTAATCATATCCTTATTTTCCTCTAAATATAAGTGAAAATATGGTCTCTCTTCTTCACGATATTTAAGAATTTAAAATACATGATGGCTGGCCAGTACAAACATTTTTCAGTATAGGAATTTTGAAATATTATAAATACAGATGTAAGGGTTGTTAAAATTATCACAAACAAGAATAGATAATTTATGGTAAAAGTGTTTAGACAATCATTCATGCATACTTAGAAAAGTTTTATTGTTTCTTATTATTTACATCCACTTTATGCTACTAAGGCTAATCGAGACGGGTTATCTACGGGTTACCATCCTTTTCTAGGCAGAGTGGGCCCAAGGAGTTTATTTAATGGGTCCGTCACTAAATAAATTTTTACTGCCCAGGGCGGGAATAAAACCCGCCACTCTAGGTCTACCACGCGAGATTAAGACCAACGCCTTAACTCGCACAGCCAACCTGAGCCCCCTGAGGTTAGAAAAGTGAGAAACAGTAAACAAAGAGTTTTAAGCAAACTTTAAGAAATGTTATGCTTAAAAATATGAAGGTTAAGCTGTTTAGTAATATTTTCTTCTGCTTTTTAAAAGAATTTCTGTAATTTAATTTGAGGCAGTGTAATATTATAAACATTAAATTTTGTGAGCCACTTCTTTTAAAATTAGATTTTGATCATTTAGTATTCTTGGAGTATTGCTCTTTTAAGACATTATCATTGTATAGTTAATGTTAAAACTTTTTACCTATTAATTTAAACCAATTGTTGTGTTTAATACCCATATAACACACTCATTTCTTGTTAACTTTAATACTTTTTCTTAAAATACTAAAATTGGCCCATTATGGTGCAGAGTATTTTGGCAGATATTTTGAGATATCAATTTCAAATTTAGAATAAATTTCAAATACTTTTTGACTCAAAGATACAAAGGCCACTCACAGGAGATGCTATAAATAGAGCGACAATTTTGCCAATAATTCAGTTTCATATTAGTACTTCTCTGTGAAATATCACTGCTTAGTATCTCTTTTACCTTTTATAACTTTTATTTGGTGTATTATTTTTGTGTGATAGAGTTCTATAGAATATGAGGTTCTGTTTGAAAAAAAGAGGGTGATCTAAATGAAAGTATATGAGTAATAGGGTGCAGAAGGTTTTTGGAACCATTTGAAAACTAAGAAATATCTGATTCTAATAATTTTTATAACCACCTTTTATTATTATTTCATAAATACATATTACTGATCTGATGAAGAAGTGAATCCACTTTTTTTTTGCTATGAAGAAATTAATTGTAATGATATATTTGTTTAGGGTACAAATATGAATAATTATTGAATTTACGATTCTTGATATGAGGTTATATAACAGACTGAAAATGAGTTTTCCCATTTGCATCCCTTTTACTTGTTCAAAACTTTTGTTTAAGGTATCACTATAAATCTAGCATGTACTATAATTAAATCTTACCTCAACTGAATATCAGCTTTTGGAGAGCCTTTTGTAGTAATCTGTTTGGAAAGATGGTCAAGAATATGAGGTGATGGCATATCATTATATGGAGAATTGAACTGGGAACAATTTTCAGTTTCAATGTACTCATTACAAAACCAACTATCAGTTTCACTGGCCAAACTTCTTTCATCTGGAAGCAAGCACAGACAATTTTAAAATTAAAAAAAAAAATGTAATCATGATTGAAAGCAAGAGGAATTTCATTCCCTGTCTATCCTTTGTATGCTCTGTGATGATGGTGGGAAATGAATGTAATAAAGATTGGATTGGTTTAAAATGTAATATACATGTCAATGAATATTGGGTAGATTTTGGAAGAGAGAGGAAAACTTGTAAGAAACTGGCTCAATGAGAACTATCCCGAAAGATGGATAGGAAGATATAGACCTATGCACTGGCTGGCCCAAATCTTGAGCAACTGATGTTTATACATAGAACTGTGGAGTCCACCTATTAAAGACAGAGACTAGCTGATTGCACTAATTTGAAAAGATGAGAACAAATATTGCGGAAATTCTGAGGGGAACTTCAAGCAAAATGAAGTCAACAGTGGATTTTGTAAAATGTTTGCCAGGTTCAACAACTTTTATAGCTACGTATCTTAAATAAAAACCAGGATCAATAAAAAGGCCTTGTCCCCCTCCCCGCCCGGCTGCTTTGGTCCAGGCTACACTTCTCTAATCAGCAGACACCAATGAAGGAGCTCTGACTCTGAAAGTGCACTCTACATAAATTAAAGCAATAGTAGAGGAAAAGGCCTTTTTATTGATCCTCATCAATTGATTCTTCTATCATCCTGCATCTCTGGAGAAATTTAAATAAAAAGTCAATCCCTCACAAATTATTTATTAGCATATATTGCTTTCAAGGCATAAACCTCATCTTCAGTGCAGTCAGAGACATAATAACTGGATTCTAGCCAGCTGTAGACATCTTTTCCTCCATATTGAGTCTAGTGCCATAGTATAGCTAAGATGTCCACCTCAAGATCTTACATCCTGACCAATTTAATAGTGAACTTTTATCAATATTTTTTTATAGCTCTTTTATTCATAATAATTACAAATCATGAGGAGTGGAGGAAATTTTTCAAAAAGCGTGTCATGAGTACAACCTAAATAGCTGATTTCCCTTGAGGGAAATCTACTAAAACAAAATATTTAATACTTAGATATATTATATATCCAATACTAGTATACCATAATCAAGTCACTGAAGGGAAAAGAAACTTTCAGCAAAAGTTTCTTTTCACAAAAAATAATATGTATCGAAGCAATCACACACACTTGTATGGAGTCGCATATCCACTCGTGTATTCAAGAAACCTTGCTCATTCTTTGCAGATAATATCAACTATAATACCTGCTTGTTGATGTGACAAAATGTGCTCTGAAAATGGTAAGTAACCTTGAAAACTCATATAGCCGCTATCACCAATATTACTCGAAGGCTCCATCATTTCAACACTGTTACTCCTTTCTGAAAATAAATATTTATTGAACTTATTAGCAACAAATGATAGAATAATAGCCACAGTTACTACACTCTGACTTGATTTAGATTGAGCATATTTATAGCGCCAATCTATTAAATAATGCCCATTTGCCTAATAGGAAGTGAGAAAAAACATGGGACACTTTGATAATTATAATGGTGATTTGTGTTTTTTTTTACCATTGGAATTCATAAATAGAAACATCATTGGTGAACTGTCTTCATGAAATTAATCAGGATATTAGCTGTTGAAGATACCAAACCTAAATGTCACTTTCCCAATTTGCAATACAAACTTGAAAGAAATGAAATGTAATGTAAACAACATTAGTTTTAGTGAGACGACAGACACTATTGGCCAAATTCTACTTGTTTTAGGATGATTCTATTTATTTTTAGTTCAGAAGTAGCCTCAGCATCACTTTGTCTTTACATATCTAATATAGTAAATATGTAAAGTGATTAAGTATTGAATAAATAACTATCGTGTTTGTTTTCCTCTTTTCACTGTTCCGTCTATACAGAGGTAAGTATATTGGATATATTGGAGGTATATTGGGCCTATATTGGATCCATCACTATAATAGCCATATTCATTAAAAATCGAAGTCTATTTACAAATCCAAATAAAAAAAATGAATAGATGTAATTACTGAAACTCTAAACATTACTTATAGATATTTTGCCTTCAGCTGAAAACAAGAGTGCAGTTAAATAAAGAAAAAAGAAGAATCATTTACTGTTTAACATAATAAAAATGTGTGGATGCAATTTTATGTATTGCAATCATAATATTTTAATTATTAAAACCAAATAGCAATGTTTTTGAAAACAATCTACTCACCAATTGGGGGAGATGAATTTCCTGAAGACACTGTGGGATATGGCCATGAAAAGTCAGTGTGTAAATCTTTAAGAGCTGAAATACAATGTTCTACCACTGCTGCTCGATGACGCTCTCTAGCAAGCCATCTTACTAATGGAAAATCCAAATTAGCAGCCATGCAGCCTAAATCATACAGCCTATGTTGTGTCAACAATCTACGAGCATGTCTTTCAATCATTACATCCATGAAGAATTCTTCTGCAGATTTACTGCTGTCTCTAAAATACAACATTCTAAATCTATACTATTGGTAACTACAATAATTAAAAATGTTAAAATGAATGCATGCTAACATTGTTTATGATATGTTGACAATTAAGAATGTACTTATAAGAATAGAACATAACGTAATTATTGATTTACTGTCTTAATTTCCTTGCTTAGGACCCTTTTTAAAAATAAGTAGCCTTATAGCTTTTCCATGCTTCCCATTAATTGACAGAAAACTCAAATATCTGTAAATATTTTGGAAGAATTATAAATGAATTCATGACATTTTGGGGTATATGGTGAGAGTTTTTGGAGGCTTCCTTGTGATTTAAATGTCTTCTCTCTATATCAGGATTAATACACTTGATACGTTCGCTGTTGTATCAGTCCCTTGGTTCCGATCATCTTCAAGTCTATCAGGACGGGCCCCTCTCCTTCAGTCTACTCCAAAAAAAATGAAGGCTATAGCAAGCTTATTATGAGAGCTATTTTAACGGGAATTGGATATAATTTATTCTTAGACCCTGTAGCTTTAGTTAATCTAGAAAAATACTATAGGACGCCGGTGACCATAACCGTCTAGAAACATAGACACTCAAATTGGGTAATGCACCCCCCCCCCCCCCGGTGACCGATGCTGATTTCTGTAAGAACTTGATTAAACATGAACTGACCTGAATCTGTTTTACCTTCCATGCCCCTCATTCGCTCATTTACCGTTGCGTGTTGCACTCAGTATGTCTCGTGGTCAGAAATTAGTAGAGTTAGCATTATCTATATCTCTTGCAGACAACAGTGAAAGTGAGAGTGATGTGATTTCAAGTGATGATAATTTTGCAGAAAAGAACTATTTACCCTCATGTTCTAGTTCAACTACTAGAAGAGCTGGAAGAAGTCCCTGAATTTATAACATCAGACCAAAAAACGACAATTGGAAACCAATTGAAGTAAGTTCTCCTGAATTTCCATATTTACGTCAAAAGTCTCGTATTACATTGGATGCATCAGAAAATGAGACGCCCCTCTCTATATTTGAAAGAATTATTACTCCAGATATTTTAGGAGTTTTAGTTGATGAAACAAACAGATATGCTGCTTTAAAACGAGCAGAGACACCTAGATGGAAGTCAAAGTGTATCCAGTAGGTTGATACTAATAAAGATGAGATAATGACATTTTTTTTCAATATTAATTGTTATGGGATTGAATAATGTTCCTACTATTAATATTGGCCGAAAAATCCACAGTTCAAGAATGATTTTATTGCTAATATAATGTCTCGTGATCAATTTCTTTCCATTTTGAGAAATTTACATTTCTGTAATAATTACTCGGAACTAAATAAAGAAGACCGAATTTACAAAGTTCATAATGTTCTCAGTATTATCCTAAGCAATTTTCTAAGCAACTTAAATTCTGGTAGAAATTTAGTTATCAACAAGATGATGGTTCCATTCCGAGGTCATCTAATATTTCATCAGTATATACCAAACAAGTCCCATAAATATGGTATAAAACTTTATAAACTATGTACTGTGAAAGGATATACTTATAATGTTGTGGTTTACTCAGTAAAAAACAAGACTAATACAAATGAAAGCCATTCGGAAGGAATTGCTCACAATTTATTATCTTGCATCGATGAAAAAGAAGGTAGATTTTTATTTGCAGACAATTTTTATTCAAGTCTTCCTCTTGGTCTTAAATTACTCGAACAAAAAATAATATATCTCTGGAATATGCTGGATGGTAGAGGAACCAATTGATAAGGATCAATAAGAAGGCCAAGTCCTCTACTGTTTTTTAATATTATGCAGAGTGCACTTTCGGAGTCAACGCTCCATCCTCAGTGCCTGCTGACAAACACAACCTCGAGTTAATTTAACATTCATAGCATGGCCAAAAGCAAAATAAACAACAGTCATAAAAACAAACACAAAATAAAGAGTAAAAAACATAAAATAAGAGTAAAAAAATGGAAAATCTTAAAACTAGTCAACTAATAAAAATAGAAAATCTAATAACTAGTCAACTACTAAAAATTAAAGCCAAAACAATAAAAATCTAATAACAAGTCAACTAATAAAAGTTAAAGAAACAAACAACGATAAGCATATGTCAAAACTAAAAACTATAAATAATATTAAAAAACTAAAAAACCTACACAAATTACAGATGTATATGGAAAACATATCACAGTGGGTGGGAACCTCTGAAAAAACCACCCAGAGGAACTGTAAGAGACATCTAAAAATAAACAAAAACCCCATACTAATAACAGAGAGGAGATGTAGGAGGTATAGTTAGATTCATGAGACGTGAGACAGTCCGCGCATGGGGGTGGGGATGGGTGGTAGGCTTGGTGGGGATGAGAGGACGTGTACTACCCAAGCTGAACATATTTGCCAGCATGTCGTACACTTGCTCCACTCCAAGTTATGTATAATATGCTGCTTAAGGGCTCCAGTCCTTTAAGTATCGATACTGAGTACCTGCAGTCTAACCTTTCTCTAGTATATGTTCTACTTTTCCTAATTTATATAAAAATATAGTGCAGAAAATGAGAAGCAGCATTGATTAAACATTATTAAAAATCAAACATGAATAAAAAAATAAAATAATAATTTATTTAATGCACAAAAAACGTAATTTATTATTGATTTGTGATAATAGAAAGTTAGTGGAATTGCATATACTTGCATAGTTTACATAAATAATAATTTTGACATTATTATTTAAATTTTTTTTAAACTTACAGATAATTATTTATACTTAAAACTTATGGATATTTGTTTAGAAACTTAAAGATAATTTATAAACTTACAGATAATTATTTTTAATACTTAAAGATATATTTTTAAAAATGTAAAGATAATTTTTTTTATAAATTGCACAATGATTTGTGATACTTAAAACTTACAAATAACTTTTTAAAAACCTACAGATAATTTTCTTACCAAAATTACATTTCAAAAAATATCAAAATAATTTATTTACCACCTAAATTAATAGAAGTTAAATAAAATATAACAAGTTAACTTTTTTTTTATATATATAATTGCTTTAAAATTGGTCAAATGACAACCCCATCTCCTCAATGTCGCTTAAGGGCTCATCATCATCGTCATTATCATCGCCGCTTGAATGTATGTCACTATCACTGTCAATTTAAATTTAAATGGCGACTTATTGACAGGTACACTAGGGATGGTGAAAAAATATCAATATTTCCCCCAGAAAATATCTAAATTATTACCTGATATTTTCCTCCTGATATATTGGTATTTTGATATTAAAATTCAAGTATCGAAAACCGATTTCTTTTTTTAAAAACAAAAATAATTGTTGCAATGTATTAACTTGAGGTTAGAGCAAGACCTTGGGGGGATTTATATCGACATTTCTTCCTACATAACCAAGATAGGGTTAGATTTTATCTTCAAGCTACACTACATACACACTGAGTGCTAATGTTTTCAGGACGCCCGATACATATCCGTAGCTCACGAGAGTGGTTAACAGACTGATAACGGGAGCTTGCGCAATAGCCTTCTTTGCTACTGCGCATCCTAGCCACTGTCTCAAGTCTTATGAACCCAACTATGCCTGATTAAAGCTGCGTTGCCTGGACCACGACCGCCGAGCGACTGAACCTCTGTCCCCGTAGAGAAGACAGGGCCCCGTCACCGACATGTCGCAGCCTTGCTGCCTCCTCCTTCTTATTAATATTCCGATTTCCATTCGCCTGTCTGTCCAGCCTTATATGCAGCCCCTCAGCCGTATTTAATCTTTTGCCCTTCTTCTCATACAGCAATTGATATTTTATGGTGGACATGTCATGGCCCTCTTTTCTGGCGTGTGCGGAAAACTCAGTGTCGCGAGTGATGTGCTCCTTAAGACGCGTCCTTATCTTTCTACCACTTTGCCCCACATAAGAGGCATCACATCCCTACCTAAATTGCTGCCATGAGACAATTAAATTCACCTTGGAGAACGAAAAAGCTAAGAAGCTATGCTACCTAGATCTGGAGATAGAGAGAGATTGGAGGGGGGTCATAAATTCTGTATCTATAGGAAGGCCTCATCCACCAACTTATTAATACCTGCCGATTCATTTCATTATCCAAGATACAAGATGGCGGGATTGCTTTATTTATTTAGTGGAGAGGCTGATTAGTACCCCACTAGCACAAGAAAATTACGCCAAGGAAGTGGTCTGCATTAAGCATATTGCTAAAGCAAACGGGTACGAGGAACAGTTGGTGGACAGGCTTATCCAATGCCGATTAAAGAGGAAGTTAGCCAAGGAGCTGGAGGATGCCACGGTTGAAGAGCGGGCCAAAAAGAAGAAAAATAAGTCGCTCCCTGTCTCCATCCCGTACTTGGGCCCTGTTTCAGAAAAGATAGGATCTAGGTTGAAGAAAATTGGATTTGCTACTGCCTACAGGGGCAAGCGGTCCCTGAAAAATTGTTTGCCCCGTGTTAAGACTATGTGGACCCCCTGGATAGATCTGGCGTGTATAGGATCTTGTGCACGGGATATGATGCCTCTTATGTGGGGCAAAGTGGTAGAAAGATAAGGACACGTCTTAAGGAGCACATCACTCGTGACACTGAGTTTTCCGCACACGCCAGAAAAGAGGGCCATGACATGTCCTCCATAAAATATCAATTGCTGTATGAGGAGAAGAAGGGCAAAAGATTAAATACGGCTGAGGGGCTGCATATAAGGCTGGACAGACAGGCGAATGGAGATCGGAATATTAATAAGAAGGAGGGGCAGCAAGGCTGCGACATGTTGGTGATGGGGCCCTGTCTTCTCTACGGGGACAGAGGTTCAGTCGCCCGGCAGTCGTGGTCCAGGCAACGCAGCTTTAATCAGGTACCTCCTACATCTCCTCTCTGTTATTAGTATGGGGTTTTTGTTTATTTTTTAGATGTCTCTTACAGTTCCTCTGGGTGTTTTTTTTCAGAGGTTCCCACCCACTGTGATATGTTTTCCATATACATCTGTAATTTGTGTAGGTTTTTTAGTTTTTTAATTTTATTTATAGTTTTTAGTTTTGACATATGCTTATCGTTGTTTGCTTCTTTAACTTTTATTAGTTGACTTGTTATTAGATTTTTTATTGTTTTGGCTTTAATTTTTAGTAGTTGACTAGTTATTAGATTTTCTATTTTTATTAGTTGACTAGTTTTAAGATTTTCCATTGTTTTTACTCTTTATTTTGTGTTTGTTTTTATGACTGTTGTTTATTTTGCTTTTGGCCATGCTATGAATGTTAAATTAACTCGAGGTTGTCTTTGTCAGCAGGCACTGAGGATGGAGCGTTGACTCTGTGCACTCTGCATAATATTAAAAACAGTAGAGGACTTGGCCTTCTTATTGATCCTTATTAAAAAATAATATATTGTGGTACATTAAGACAAAATCACAAAGGTATCCCCAGCCAATTTAAGATGAAAATGAAGCGAGGACACATTATGGGGCAACAGAAAGGACCATTAAAGATTGTAAAATGGCAAGACAATCATCCTATTTTAATGCTCACTACAAATCCAGAGCACGGAAATTATCTCAGCGATACTGGCAAGAAGTGACGGCATGGTTGCAATGTATTGAAACCCCAATGTATCATTGAATACAAAATGAGACCAAAAAAGGTGTCGACTTAAGTGACTAAATGTCCTCATACCGTACTATTCTACGAAAGGGATACAAATGGTATTGTAAATTGATGTTTGAGATAATTTCGGTACCTCTGTAGGAAATGCATGGATAATGTTCAACATTATCAATGAAACGAAAATACCCATCACAAATTTTTGATCGATTCTGGCCGATGAACTGGCCACTTGGCACCAAGTACCATCACCTCGACTACTCAGACGAGTTCATACTTTCATAAAGCCAACAGGCAAAGGCAGAAAATCACGGAAGCAGTGCTGAGAATGCTACAAAGAACTCAGAAAGACCCTCAGCAGTTTTAACGCAAATAAACAGGTTAAAAAGTGATCAGCTATTGTCAAGATTGTGAAGGGCAGCCCGGATTTAGTTTACCACATATTAAGCCTCCTCTCCTACTCCTAGTACCATTATTATTAGTAATAATTTTAAAATCTTTATTGAATATATTTGGATTCATGGTGGCAAAAACATTTGTAGCCAAATAAAATTATGGTTCAGTACAGGAGTTCTGTTTTCTACATCTCAACTGCATCTTATTAGGAATAGTTCTTTGAAAAATAATTTATACTATAAGGCACTAATAAAAATTATGAGAGGTCTTCAATCAATTTAAGTATTGCTTTGCTTTATATCACACATATGATAAAAAATAAAAAAAACATTTAAATACATCATAGCCAAACTAAAATGATAACATAATTTGTACTTTCTTTAATTTGAAAAGGTGTAATCCTTCAAACAGAATAAATATGATACATCTGTTCTGAACAAATATTACACTAAGCAGAAGGTGAAATTGTATCCAATAAATTCAAAACTTCAAACTTACATGCAGTCAGACTTCACAGCCGGTACAGACTTTTTTCTTTTCAGTAAATTGATGTCACCAATTGATGTTCTTGAATGAGGTCCATTAGGAGTCTTATCATTATTAACAATTTTAGGAGTAGTTGTTGTGCTAAAACTACGTCCCCGAGTAACCTACAAAAAGAAGGGATAAAAACAATTAAAACTAGAAAAAGAAGATAACTCATTAAATCTATTATAAATAAACACTAAAATATACAGCCATATTTTTTCTTTTTTCCTGTATACGAAGCACTTTACCTGAGGAAAACCAAACCTGAGGATTGTCAAATCTTAAATGATGATGTCAGACACAACTTATTAGCATTATCTCACATAGTAAAGGTTCATTCAAACCATATTTGATACTTAAGTTAGAAATAAGACATTTCATAATTTTTCAGCTTAATATTATTATGAGATAAGTGGAAGAGGGGGTTTACTGGAGGCTGAAAACTAAAAAATACAGATATATGCTAAAAACTATAGTGGGATTCAACAATTTTATTGGGATCATACGACTGATCCGAACTGAACTTGTGGGAGTAGAAGTTGTTGAGAGACAATTAAAGTCACAACTCTAATCACATCTGCTGACATAAGACAGCATTTGGCAAAAAATGGGTAGACGATACATAGTAATGGCAAACACTATCGATAATTCTTATTTGCATTGTCCACATTATTTTAAATAATGAAGAAGGATTGCATTAATGTTTTGAACGAATTGGGATTGAATACTAGCCGCTTAATGTTTAGTCTGAAAGACTCGGTAATAGTACATCGATTCTTGATATTGCCAGAAATCTTTAAAACTTAAAAGTAAATAAGCATACAGCAGGAAATGTAAATGGAAAGAACTTATTATAGCCTTGCAATGAATAAAACGAAAAGAAATATCATTTCTTTTTATTCTTCAAGACTAAAAGGTTTGCTTTAGTTACTCGATATTCAGAAAGAACCCCAAACACTGACACGGGTAAATGTAAAAATATTGTGTATAGTAAAGCCTTCAAATAAAAGTACCATCATCATTCTACATCCAATTGATTTCCCGAGCAAAGCTGGGTAACTAAGATAGTATATATATAAAATTATAAATAACAATAAAAATTGAAATCTTTTGCTCAAAAGCCCATGAGGGACTAGGGCCTGACTCAAGGTTATAGTGGGAAGTTAAGTGGTCTACTTGACTCATTCCCTATTGTTTGTAGTGACATTACAGATCAAAGATAACTACTTCTTTAGTCACGTATCTACTCAATTACCTTATGATGTGGAGTGGAAATCACGGGAATGGATAGAAACCCAAGCTCCAGAAGCCTGATAACTGCACAGCTAAATAAAATTTAGTGTGTAATCGACAGGTTCAAAAGGTCTAGATTTTTACCCTCTAAATCACTGTAGTACTTAACAATAAAAATAATTGATATAATTGCAAGCTATTGAGTTATATAATACTCATGGGATGTTACATAAACAACTTGCATGAAGAAAACATCAGGAACTATTTGTGTTTTCAATGTAGTTTGGAAGACAATAAAGGAACTTTTTTTTTTAATGTGTCACTGCAGTATGCATGAGAAGGTTAGATAAAGAAAAATCAGGATCATAAATATTAATTTTATATACCAGGTACTGGCAGAGTTTAAGTACATTAAATGAACAGAACAAACCCAAAAGATGGTCTAGTTTCTTTCAGTTACATCTTTTCTATTTGTTTTTGTTCATTCATTATTTGATAAATAATATAACATACTTACTTGCATTGTTCCGAGCACTAATGAAAGATCTTCTTCATTTCCATTAACAGGAGGTGTTTGTGGAATTCTTGAAGGAACAACAATTGGTGCTCGAGAGTGTTCAACATCTTTAGGATCTGCACATAAAATACATTCATTAAGGCAAGGCTGAGAAACATGATGAACTTATTTTGATCCCTCTTGACTCTAATGATACAAAATGCAATTTTATTTTCCTACTTCTAAATTAGTAGTATTCGTGTAAAAATTTAGTCATCATATTTACAGAATCAGATGTACAATAAAAAAAGTTGGCACTAAGTACAAACTCATATGATACATTGCAAATGCTGATCGCGTACAGATTGCTGGATCATGAAAATGGCTGGCCCTATAAAAGTATTCAAAGTTGCAAGAAGGTACTTGAAGTGTGCAAGGTTTGAGGTAAATAAGTATGGAAAAGACTAAGTGCATTAAGAATCTGTACTGGCGGACCTGTGAGATTGATAATTGTGAGAAATTGAGGCATTCATGTTTCCTATGTTCGATTACCTGAGAAAAATAGTTAGATACAACTATAGTTTTATAAGTAAAGAATCTCTCATGGAAGGCCAAGGAGCAAATATAAAAAAAAAAGTTTCACACCAATAGTTGCAAAAAGCAGTAAAATTTGGACTCTCAACTAGGAGAGCCTGAGAGTCCTGGGTGGAAAAACTCGGAGAAAGACGTAAATAGTTATGAAAGAGTAGAAAAGATGGAGGATCAAAAGTGATGTCAAAGTAATGGATTTGCAAAATGAGCCTGATATTGTTTGTGCTATTTAGAAGGGCAGATTGCACTAGTAAGGCCACAATATAAGGATGGAGCTGAACAAGTTGCCCAGAAAAATGTTGGTATACCTATATATAGGGCAAAAAAAAACAGAAATAGGCTTAGAGTTGGACAGGGTGACCAGAGAGAGTAGAGGCTGGGGGCCTGAAATTAAATGAGCTTATCTGCAGACTACACTAAATGGCGGGTCTGGTAAGTCATGGGAGTATTTGCAAATTTAACAAAAGGACTTAATTGACCAAATTGCCCGGTCAACCATCAGCATCAACGGTCAAATCAAATATCCACGGAACAAAGCTTATGACCTGTATTTGGTGGGATCAGCATGGTGTGAGATACTATGAACTGTTTTTGCATTTGACTTATACATTAAGGAAAATGAGTGGAATATGGTGATAGGCACAACCAAATCATTTCCCTCCGTGACAATGCTCATCTGTACATTGCAAAACCTGCCAAAACGTACATCAAAACAACCAAATGTGAGGTTTACCCCCATGCCATGTTCTCCAGACATTGCTCCAACTGATTACCAACTGTTTTGATTGGTGGCCCATGGCTTGTCTGAGCAATGCTTTGCTTGTTATGAAAATGCAAAAAATGGGTTGATTCTTGGATTGCCTTTTTCTTAAATTAAAAGTAAAATTGAAACTCAATTTTCCCAAAAAAACTCACAACAAATTAATTGAAACACCCAATAATTTTTAATAAAGGATTCATGAGTTTTAACTTAATATATAGAGACTTTTACCTATTGCTTTCAAAAATCGAACTAAGTCTTTAGAAAGTTCCCATTTAGAACTACTTAATGTGGAGTCGAGCAACATGGTAGCGTACTGACGGCTAACAGAGGATGATTCTAGATTCTGAAAATAAAACAGAATTATATTGATAAGTGAAAACAAATACAAAGAGGAAGAAAATAACAGCAGCCTAAATAGCATTAACATAATAATAAATTGAGACAAATATGTTTGATTTTATAACATTTAATCATTCAAATAAATGATTCAAGGTTTACTGAAAAATATACAGTCTATTATAATAATTTATTGTCAACTTTGAACTGTTTTAAATGAGTGCCTTTAAGAGGATGTTTAATCAAATAAACATCCTCAAATTCTGTTGTCAAATGAGTTTTAGATAAACAGCTTTCACGTTAGCTAAAGTGAATTTGAAAGAGAAGTCATAGTATTTGCCTTAATTACTTTGAATTTGAACTTCGGTGCTTAAACTGTAAATTAAAATATTGCAAATTTTTGTGCTGATGGTTGCTTATATTGTGTATTTATTTATTTTCAAAAATAATTTAGTAGATTTTCTAAAAATCCTTAGTAGTTTAACAAACCATACAGTAAAAGAGCATAAATTACATGTTTAATAAACTAGGTTATAAATTTCTGCTATGTAAGTAATCTAACTATGCCTTCAATGTGTCTATTATATGGTTCTGACTGAATGTCAAAGAAATAAAACATATCGCACAGTTAAAACTTCATTACTGAAATTGCTCTTCATGTTTTGTACCTTCCTCATGCCTCGCCACTTGAAAAATAAAATTTTAGTCATAAACCACATAGCTCAATCTATTTCAGGCAATCTTTGCTGAAAACTTACAAAATATTGAATATTGTATATTGATCAGCTAATTAATTAAAAATAAGTAAATTAGTTCAAAAAGGACTAAGTACATACAAATACTTAAAATATTTTAAACATTGTTTATTTATACTTCATATAATTAAAAATGAACTTAGTTCTTGCTTTTTTTAATAATTACTGTCACTTTTGAGCATAGTAGAAAACCAATATCTCTGCAAATAAAAACAAAAAAAAAACCAGTTAATTGAAGATAACTTCCTCTATTGTCCAAAGTAATACATCTGAAAGTATGGCCTGATATGAGTTATAGCATAAGTAATATTGTGAATTAAAAAATATACAATTAAATTTTTTCAGTAAACCTACCTGAAGAATAATCAAATATGAGGCAGCAGTCTCAAGTTGGTTTGCAATCAAACACTTTTGAAAAAGTTGGGTTGGCTTTCCAGCCACAGAAAAAAGATAAGGCCACAGAGCTATTTCAGTTTTACGAGCACACTGTACAACAGTTTCAAGATAGACTGGGAACTCTTGAATAAATTCAATGACACTAGGCAATTGAGCATCAGGTATAGGATCTTTACTTGTAGCCTCTTCCTCCAATACCTAAAAGTAAACAATTCAAATAGTTAATATAGTGTACTGGGTCAGAGAACAAAGAATTTTTCAAACATCAAAAACAGAGTACAAAGAAAAACTATCATCAAATATTTTGTAGTGAAGGACAGAAAGGAAGAGAATTGTTAGAATAGATATTTGTACATTTTTAGGGAATTATGGTGAATTTAAATGAAAGGTTAAATAACAACTAATTTATTGAACATAATACGTGCAAGTTTTTTGTTTTGTTTTTTATAGTAGGGTACACTCCTATCTTTTTCTTACTAAACATATGTATGTATTCATGTAATAATAAAATAAAATGATTTTCAGTGGTGTATAAATTGTTAAGATATGTGTGTCCCTACTGACTGTTTTTAAATACTGATACAGTAAAAATACTCAGTGAAAGAAAGTGTGTATGGGCTTACGTGAGGGAGGGGGTATATTATGTTGTGAGGAAGTGTACATATAAAAGGTATATCAAATAAAAGGGGTGACAGTATATACGACACTGTTGTCTACCTGCTAGTGAAAACCGATCCGGATTAACTTATTTATTATATTACTGGCTAAGGTACCCGGCTTCGCTTGAGAAATCATTTGAGGCTGAATGATAGTGTTTTGTTTTTGGCAAGGCTTCAATGTGTATAATAACTACACTTCCCGTCTGGGCGCATTATTTTCCCATAAGGGTCAGTAGAGGGACCTACAGAAAATAAATTTTAGATTTGAAGAATAAATGAAAATAAGTTCCTAATCAATCCCTCTCCACTGTTTGACACACCGTGAATAATTCAAATTATAATCATGGATAGCATATATTATAATTAAATATCATCTAAATGTACATATTTCCTGTCAAAAACCAATCCGAGTATACATAAATTAGTAGAAAGCTAATACAACATTTCACAGGAAGTAAGCTAACACAATTTACTGTATTAGCCTCCCAACAACTTCCACTCCTGCTCGAGTGTTATCAATTTTACTTTACTTAAATTATTTATTCAAAACATTAATAATTTGAATTTTCTAGTAATTTATATACCTGATGTAAATAACAGTGATACTCTAAAAATAATTTAATTTATATTCTTAAATTGCTTTACTTAAATTATTTATTTAAGACATTAAACAAAATATTTTCTAGTAATTTATATTCTAAAAGCAAGGTGAGGGAAAAAGATTGTAACCCTCCCTGCAAACTCAAATCATATTGAGTTTAAACGCATATTGTCTTTTGTTATAATGACTTACTTAAGAGTTTGATTCCGCACAACTTCCACTATCGCATGTTGTGTGAATTCAGCATGACTTTGTTTAAATAATACATTATACAAACTAAATAATCGAAATGCTCTTGTAGTTTAAATTTATGTTGGAAATAAATAACGAAGTTATTTTCTAATAAAAATAAATAACAATTGAGAAGGGGAGGGGCAGAGATTTGTTACATCCCTAATCCAAATCATAGTAAGAACTATCATATAAGTCTAAAAGCACTTCATAATATGTCTATATTGCAAACACATTAATGAATAGTAATAAAATTGTTGACACCCGCTATAGTTTTTAGCGTATTTCTTATTTAATCTTTGGTATACGACAAAAGTATATAAAACAAAGTTACTTTAAAGAGCAAAATAAACAACATTTGTTATGTGTATCATTGTTGAAACCCCAATAAGAAACAAAATATCCTGGTTTTTCATTTCAGGCTTTCCATATAACCCCCACTCCTGTTCGTTCCTAAAAATATTTATATAACACATAACCATAGAAGCAATAATACTAACCCACATACTGAGCTTCTTTAAGGTCGGTTAAGTCTTTTGTGTCCTTTAAAATTGTTAACGCATGCTAGAGTTTTTAGAGTATATATTGTTTATACATCAGTATACAACAAACGTTTATATAACAAAAGTTACTCTAAATAACAAAATAAACAACTTTTGTTATGTACATATTTGTCAAAAAACCAAAAGGAAACGAAATATCGCTATTTTTAATTTCATGCCCCCTTATAATCTCCACTTCTGTTTGTCTCAGAGAATAATTAATATAGCCTATAGTCTAAATTGGGGGTCTAAGGGTTAGTAGTAATATGCATACCAAGTTTCATAAAATTTGGTTCAGTAGTTTAGGCGTGAAAAGGTAACAAACAAACAAAACAGACACCAAAGAAACAAATTGCAGATATCGTGTCTATGGCATGTGAAACGAAAAAGCATTGTGAAATTTCAAGAAAAAAAAATCAATGTACAGACAGAGGTTACAATTTTATTTATATATATATATATATATATATATATATATATATATATATATATATATATATATATATATATATATATTAGAAAAAAAAGATTATGACTAAAACTAAAATTTAGTAAGACATGAATGAGTGATTAAAATTTATCAGTAAATGCCCCACTGGCATGAAATACAATACATCTTTTGTACACTCTATACTATATAAAATACATCTTTGCTGGGAAACCATTCATCTGATCCAGTGGCCTTCTTTTGTCAATGTAATGTTAATTTTTGATAGTTCTTCATATACCTTCTACATGCTGCCATACCTGCTTCTGTTGACCTGGTTCAGTCACATTCCAGGGACTTACCAAAACACTACTGTAGTAACTGCAATGAGTAGCATGAAGAAAATAGCTACCAGAAATTAGGGTTTACACTGGAGAGATAATCACTGAAGTAGATAACCAGAATGAATCATATGAAATTTGAATATAACTAACTATTTCTACCAATCTGCATTATATACTGAGTTCAACTATTACACAGATATTTATTGTTAAAAGTAGTTTGACAAAAGATAGCTGTGAGTCAAGCAGAACTCAATAAGCCCTATAATACTCAATTGTGTTTCAGTTATGTATATCACACACCTTTAACAGGGCACTGATGATGAAGTGTGGTCTTCGAATACAATTTGTTCACTATAAAACCATATATATATATATATATATATATATATATATATATATATATATATATATATATATATATATTATTGAATACCTGATGAATAGTCATATGTTTAATTTTCCTATACCAGTTTTTATTATCCAAATGACTAGATCAGTTTAATAAAGACCAACAAAATATTTTTAATCCAATCTTAACATGGTGAGTGTTTTTTTTTCTTTTATTAACAGCTCAGTATCTAATAACACAATAATTAATGATCTTAACATGTTGGCAGCTAAGCTGTATGAGGCAAAATCATTCCAGATGGCTAGACGGATACAGAATGAATTAATACAGCACTAACAGGTATCAAAGGGTCGTTGACGGCTATCAAAGTGTTAAATGCTAAAACTTATTCAACTAGAGTGAAATTACTTACCTCGTGCAAAAGAAGTTCCAGTGAATGTGGAAAATAAGGTAATGATGTACAGCAACGAGCAATTTCCCAGGCATGGAAACCTAAATTCCGCCTAATTAACTGACGCAGAATATGATGAAGGTAAACCTGACTCTGAAAACAAAATAAAAATAAAATAGTATAGAGAATGTTATTCCAATCAAGTTGAGTATTTAAGAAAATAGTATAGTATAATAGTTACAATTAATACAGTTGTAACAATTCAAGGATTTATTTATTTAATAGATGAGTTCATGTTTTTAACTTACAGTTCTTTCTAGGACACAAAAAGGTAAAGAGAAGGGTGAATTTGAATCTGAGCTATACAAAACAGTGTCATTTTCAGCTCCAAGCAAAATAGCGTCTTCAAAAAGAATAGCTAAAATAAAAAATTAGTCAAGTAACAAGTTTTCTAATATTAAATTAGGAAGTTAAATTTAAATAATTGTAATGTAAAGAGAGAAAAGCACATTTACCTAGAGGATATATTTTTAGTTGAAATGGTAACATAATACGTTTTGACATAAATGTATGGGCACTGTCTCCATGTCTGGGAAAAAGTGGCAGCCAAACTCGCATTCCATGAGCTCCACAGTACAACCACAATGCTTCTGTTAAATGTGGTTTTCCTTTACAAAACTTTCTAGGGGACCAAACATTTTCAACGCAAGATGCTAAAACTGTTGGCGCTTGTAAAATTGGAGATTGCTGAAAAATAGAGAACACCTAATACAACATTTTAACTAAACAGAATTTTCTTTTAAATATTGACCTATTATTTATAGCCTAACTCCCTCAACTCAGAAATTCATTCTTGGCAATAAAATAAAAAATTGCAATAAGAAGATTTGTTAACGAAGGAAATATGCATTCACTGTAAATATTAAAAAAAAAAATGATACATTTCAAAAACTATTGTGATTTCCTTAATGGTTAGCTGAGTTATTAATATAAAACTTCTCAAATATGATTCATTTATATATGATGAGTAGAAGTTAACTTGTTTCAAGTGTAAGGGAATATAAACCTTGAAATACCGATTTTAATTTTATTGCACACAGTCATTCACATGCCCGAACGCACGCACAACACACACGAACACACACACAGAGTCACCAAAATTTGTACACTAAATTTTATTCAGCTGTGTGGTTACTGGTGGTTTAGGTTATACTTCAAGCTATTCCTCCAGTGTCCATTAGAATTGTGAGATAAGTGAGTAGTTACTTAATTAAAGGAGAAAAAACTTTGTTCTCTAATGTGACAAATACAGCAGTGAGAATTAAGAGATTCTGTTCATTTTCCACCAAAATCATGTGGCCAAGGCCCTGGTGCCCTCCAATGGCTAAAACTCTGAACCTCCAAATGATTTAAAAAACTAAATTTTTTAAAGAAACATGCTTTAGAGTTCTACTTAGATTTGTTACTTATGGGTGATTTAACCAAGGCAAAATAATAAAGCAATACAATAAAAGATTAGGTGCTGCAATAAACCTCTATAAAAAAAATCTGAAGTGGAACTGCAGGACTTCCTTGTACTCTAATGAATTCAATAAACAAATAGTTTTGCACTTGATTTAAAATTATTTCATTTGAAAGTGATATACAAAAAAAAACAATATAAAATATTTATAGATATTTTCATGATAAACAAAAATAGTTTTGTTATCTCTAATAATCATATATCTATAGGAATGGAGAAATTTGCAATTTTTTTATTTCCACCCCCTCCATTTAGTTGATTTTGATTAAAAAGGGGGTTGTAGAATTACATGGTTCTAAGTCCTAAATATGAAATTTCAATATTATAAAATTAGTCATTATGCCAGATACATACATCACACCAAAACAAGACAAAGTGGGTCCAAGGAGGGTTATAATAAATAATTCTTTTGAAATCTGGAAACTGAACATTTTTGGAATTACAATAATTGCTTTACTTTGTACAAGGAAATAAAAAACTATGAGTAGTAAGTGTATATACTAAAAAAAAAATATACTGTATTTTCAATAATAAAAACAGAGAGATTACTTTCTTTAATCATTTGAGATTTATATTTTAGTTAACATTTAATTGTTAAAAAAAAGTTAACCAAAAAATAAACTTTTATGACACAACAGCCCAAGAAAGGGTCAGTCTTACATTGAGTTTGTGGAAGGGTATGTATGTATTTGTGAGAGATGTATGGTCCCATCATGCTCAATTAATTCACAATGCTGAGTGAGATCCTTTTTTGCAATATTAGAAAAATTTTAGTGGGAACTTTGGCATCAATCAGTAAGTTAATACCTCAGTATTAATTGCTGTTTGTTCCAATTTTGAACGGTATTCAATAAAGGTTTTATTTTATTTTTATAAGGGGGAGATATACCTGATTTTTTTTCAGAAATGCTTTTAACCAGAAGGTAACGTACATTTTTATTTATGTTACCTTCTGGTTAAAAGCATTCCTATGTTACAATAAAAATGAAAATAAAAAATCTGTCATAATATAACATGTTTTCAGCGTCCAATAAAAGTTAATAAACAGAAAAAACGTACCATCAGGTAAGTACAAAGTAGCAGAAAAAATGAACAAATAAAACACTACTATAACATAAAATTTACATAGTTTTAACCTATATAACCTATAATAGTATTAAATACCAACCTAAAGGATATTCAGCATAAGGCTTAAGTAAAACTTGAGAAATCCATAGTATGATTTCATTTTCGTATGTTTTAAAAATAGTTCAAATTTTAAGGTATTAATCCGATTTATCAAAGAATTGCTAGTTTTCTTGAAATATCAAAACCAGAACAATTTCAATAAGTTTATTAGAAAGAATATTAAATTTATATTAAAATATGCTTATTTAAATGTCAAATTAGTCTTTTTTCTTTTTTTTTCCTTCTCATAGTAACTGTATGAGGAGTTATTTATTTGAATACATGTTCCATTGCCACATGGCATATTACAGGTATGATTATATATGTCAAATTAGTCTTATAGAATTAGTTATTTTATTTGAGAACTAATATTCAATGTTTTGTTGAAACATTAAATGCATTTTTCTTAAAAATATTATGATTGAAATTTGTACTAGGAATTGACATTTTATTTAAAATGCATATCATAAAATGATATTATTGTAATTTCAATACTGATTTAAAAAATTGTAATATTTAGCACTATGAATTCTTAATCATGAGAGGAAATAAATCTAGCAGTAGGAACTTTTGGATTTAACAATCAAATTTCTATTTATGGATTAAATAACTATGTTCATTCTCAGTCTCATTACATGTTTACTTATTTATTTGTTACTGTGTTTGTTACTTAGAGATACATTAAACTTATATTTTAATATAACTGGTCAAATAGTTGCTGTTCACAGGATAAAAAGATTTAATTTAATTTTCCTTAATACAAACATAAACTAATAATTCCTTACTTCTTATATGATTTTTTTTCCTGATGATTCTTTGTCCTTCTAAAAAGCTCTCTGCTATATTCACCAGGAAGGCAAAAGTGGAAATATACAAATTCTCATCAGACATATTCAAATATTTCTATACAACAGTAAAATGTGGACTGTCAATGAGAAAAATAGGAGATCCCTACTGTTCTGGTGAAGATGAGCCCTAAGGGAGATGCTTGGAGCTACAATAATACTGAAAAGCATCATTAAACTGTTGGACTTCTATGGTGGGCCTAAGTAATTATGAAGGGCAAATTGTACAGGTAAGGACATATTGAAAATATGAGTCACCAGAAAAATGGCAGTCCAGAAAAATGTATAATGGTGTATTAGGTTGAGCATGAAGGGGCAGGCCAAGGCAGACATGGCTACTTTCTGAAAGTGAGAGTCCAGAATCGAAAGGCCCAAGGATTCTTAAAATGAAAGGTTTAATGGCAGTATTAGAGGCCAAGGCCCTGAGTGGTATTATTAACTGGTTATATCATCTCTTATAAATTGTACTTGATTTGACATCTTTGGAAAAAAATATTTCAATGATAGGTGAATCTATCTCTCGCAATGATGGTGCATGAGTCTTTACTTTTAGTTAAGTCAATCAATGGTATATAGTTTCAACATATTTTTGAGGAAAATGCAGACTATTTTGAACTTAAAATAGATAGTAGTTATTTCTTATTTTTAGGCCACAAAATAATATATTTATCAAGATTATTTTGAAATCCAAATAAGCAAATTTCAATGTAAATTATATTTTCCTACAAATGAACTTATTGAAGTTGTTTAAGCCATACCAGTTCAAGAAATATAGGCAATTGTTTGATAAGAAAAGTAATAAAAAAAGTGTTTAAAACAAATAAAAATCATACTTTACTTTAACTATAATCTTTTGCAGCACATAATGCCCAGAAAAGAACTTTTGACATTTCAATAATCTTATGTTGAATACCCTGTATATGACACAATTCATTAGTAAAGGAATTATTATTATTATTTTGTTTTTTTCATATACATACACTGTTATCATCTTGTTGGTTTACCATGAGTAACCTTCCTGAAACATTTATTACGAAATTTGATTTTTGAGAATGCTGCGGACGTGAAGGCTCTATCCGTATCGAAGTTAAAGTAAGAGCAACAAAACACGCTGGATGCACACACAAAGCTGACATGTCTATAGCTTGAATACAGATTAGTTCAACATTTTCTCCTAAAATTAAGAAATATTAACATGCATTAGTCCTTCTGAAAAGACTGAACTAAATTCTGTAGCATGCACAGCTCATTTTGGAGGGTATGTCATCTTCAAATCACTTTCCTGCAAAGATTGTAAATGACAAACTTCACTAAGCAGCTTCTGAATTGCTTCATGATGCTCAATGGGCATTAGGCTTCTGAAACTAACTTTTATCTACTCAGCCCTATTGGTTTTCTTGAAAAACAAAAAAAAAAAAAAAAACACTTTTATAAACTTAGCCCAGCTCAAGTTATTCATTTGACCACACCTAGTCCAAGGGGCCCCCCCCCACTACTCCTAAGGAATTAATATGGGAGGGTTATAATTTGATCATTTTTGAAAAAACCCTTGGCCAATACCGACTAAAGTCTAAAAGAATGAGAAAATAGGAGGGTTATATCTTATACTACTAAGATTGCAAAATAGTTTCCTATTTTGGGAGGAAGGGATTCCACTGGCTGGAATGTTCATAATATCCAAAAGACAGGAGATTTTTAATTCTCCCCAATTTCAGGTTTCCCTCATAATATAATGCAAATTCAACTTATTATCTTTTTCAATAAATGATTTTAAGTTGAAATTAGTTTATTTCTATGCAGGATGTCATTTCATTTATTCCTTAAAATATTCATTTCTTCTATGTTTTTAAATTTACATTAATAATAGTCATCTATAAAATGCAGATTTAGATTATAATTTAAATTTACATCAATAATAAATAGTCCTCAATAAAATGCAGGTTTAGAGTAGAAAAAAATAAGGAAACTATTTTTGAGAAAATAAAATAGTAAGAAAACATTAGTAAGCTTGTGAAAAAGTATAAAATTAATATTATAATAACACTACACAATTAAATTAGGTTAATTTAATAACTATAGAACTCTAAGAAACTAGCACTAAAGAAATAATTACAAAAAAACTATTACCTGAATCTGCATTATGTTTTTCAGCCATGTTGTAAATTGTAATGTGCCCATCAGCACAAAATATCAAAATCCTGTCTTTCAGAGAATCAAGTAATAGAACTTGAGATGAAAGGCTTACAGATGTCATATGTGCATTAGATAGTCTCATGTTACTAGGATAGAATCTCAGTTCGTCTTTTTGTAATGGAATATTATAACAGCCAGCTGCAATGTAATCATTCCACCAGAGAAGTCCTCCAGTAACAAGCATATCTTTTTCTTGAGTTTCGTTCCCAAACAGTTTCCATTTATGAGTGATTAAAGAATAATGAGCCAATCCAGCATGCCCAGCAACTGCTAATTTGTCTCCTTCATGATTTATAGCTGTGTACTAAATAAATATTATTGCATGTAACAAAATAAACTAAACTCTTAATACATTACAAAACCAGCTAAATATTGAAGACATAAGAAATAGTGCATTATATATTTTTTCCTTACTCGTATGGGCCAATTAGTAGCAGAATAAGCAGATGGAATTTGCACAACAATCCACTGTTTAGAATCAACTAGTGCAGAGGTAAAAGCAAGAGGTGAATCTCTTCCACAAGCTGTAGTCTTGCCCAAAGAATTCCAAATCTGTGAAAGGCCAACACCCAGGTTTACATAAAGTCTATCTTCACCTTGGAGATAAAGATGATTCTGATGACTCTGAAAATATATTTTAAAAATTTAAAACTACATTTTGCTAAAAAAAAAAATTTATGACATTAAATCAATCAAATGCCATTTATAACATGCATATTATAAAATCAATCTGCAGATGTGTTAAATAACTACTGATATGCAAAAGGTGCTATTTTTTTTTTAATCGCTTTGGTGAATTTTAGAGGGTATTCATTAAACATTCAACTTTTAATATATTTTGATTGATTATATAAAAAATATATGACTAAGCAAAGAATGTGGACGAATACATTGGTTTAATTAGAATGTAATATGATGATTCAAAAATATTTTCTTCTTGTCTTAAAGTACACAGATACAAACACAAACACACACACACACACACACACACATATATATATATATATATATATATATATATATACATATACAGTTCTTTACAATGTGAGTAAATTATTAAATTGACTAAAATGATTCATAAGCTAAGCATATTTCTTATAAAAAATAATTTAAGGCAACAGGTTTCCAAACATAGGTGTTCAATTGTCTTTTAAGATACTTTTTCTAAATAAAAGACACTTATTATATTGAATAAACACTTATATATATTGAATGTACCTGAATATTACTAGCTAATAGATAACACTTTATTCTATTAGTACTCCATTGTAATAATGCATTGAATATGCACTGACCAAATAAATGTATTACACTGAAAACAACAATTTATATTTTTTGATTTAGGCAAAAAAAATCTAAGTGTTCATATACTTTTTCCATTGATAGTAACTATCTATATCAGATTATACCAGCCAACCTCATTAAAGAGGATTTTTAGGGGAAGAGGATTAGCTCCTTTTAATTATTTTCTCATGGTCAATGCATTACACTTATGATTCTTCAAAGCACACTACACCTACAAAAAAGAAGACACAAACAAAACATATTGAGACCATTACAGATCACTGGGTCAAACTAGCAACTCTTGTTTCCCTAACTTCAATCACATAAAATTATAAACATTTCTGTGATGAAATATAAAACCTAATTAGTGCATGTGATATATATTTATTATTCAAAGTATTCTACTTTTCAAGTTAAATTTCGCCAGAGGCCATATTTTTTTATTAATAACAGCAATATATTCTGGTATAATATAAGCTCTTACCACACAAGGATTGACAGTCAAAGCACTCTTCACAAAACTTAATTGAATTACTGAATCAGTAGTATTTTTAATAAAACCATTTTTTGCAGAATGGTGTTTTACCATCCACAGTTGGTAACCTTCAGCAGACCATTCCTGAGGACACATATTTTATTAAATCTAACAGAATGAAATTCAGTTTGAAGAAATAAATAAAATAATTTAAGTAAATATATATAAGGTGATTTAAAAGTTCACAAATGAAATCAACAATTCATGCAATATACTCCTTAACATTGGAAATATTTATGCTTATTTTTCAATGCGGTATACCTCTCTCGCTTCAATTGGAAATTCTATTGTGAAGGAAAGCATCTCTAGCTATAATTAGGTTTCAACTGAATTATCAACTTCTGTTTGTTACAATGTGTTTATGTACATAACTTAGCATGCACGCACACATGCATTCATGACCATGTACACACACACCCATACACTTTATTTTTTGGCATTGTAGGCCTCAGAGGCCGTCCAAGTAGGATTTGTTATCAGTTTTTGTCGTAGTGAGTGGCCAACCCACCATAAAACTCCTATTAACCAGGCCGATCTGAAATGAGTTGTTTCCAGCAAAGTAAACTGATGGGCCACATTATACTGCGAGGGGATAGCCAGATTGTCAATGGCCAATTTGCCTGTTGCCGAATCCTAGGAGAGTCAAAGTCCTTAGTCACACCAATGGGCTGCCAGATGCCCATCTTTCCAATACCGCCAGAAAACAGTGCACGACCGGTGTCCTAACTCTACGGCAATTCAAGTACTACCCATAGTCAATGTTGTTTGACTTCGGTATTCTGAAATCAGACCCCCCCCCATACATAATACACGCACATACATACCCTCTTGTTGACTAATTTAGGAATGAGGAAAGAAAATGTAATATTTGTTAAGTTTAGAACCTATTGGATTTTAAGAAACAGGTTGACCAATTGAGCATTAACTTCCTTCTTGGAAAATACATTATAAACTTTCATATACTGTTTGAATATTATTTAATTAAAGGTTAACAGAAGGTGTCACCGTATTTACTTAGCAAGTGCAGATTATTTACATTGGGTCATCCTATTTTTGTAAACAGCTGCCTTGATTATTCACTCAAACCCCTAACAAAAATTACCAACAACATTTCGAGACATGAGAACCAGAGACTTGTATCTGCATTTTCCACTTCTATTTTATTCCTTCAACATGTAAATAAATCCTATTCCAATATACATCTAAAATGTCATAACAAAATTCATGATAGTCATTAGTTTTGATCAGGGAGATTTAGTTCTATCTGCATAACACACTTGAGAACTATACAGTTCTATTTCCAGATAGAACTGCAGTATGCTGCTATTGAGTTTATGTTGTCATATTCTTGTTTATTTGTTGAATAGTAAAAATGGATGAAAAAATATATATATGTGGATTGATAGAAGTTTTGGGGATAGCTCCTTAGATAAGTATGGTATTAATAGTGGTGATGAATATTTACCTCCACTAGAATCAACCAGTGAAGATAACAACTGGCACTACATTACCCCAGTTAAGCGCCTGCAAAGTGCAAGTCTGTTAAAGGATAAGAAAACCCTACAAACAGAAAAGGCCAAAGACATCAATGATGAAATGGATGTCTCAAGTTGATATAGAGTATTTGAATGCTATTGATTCTTTATAACCTAGTTTATATTACCTATTTCGATATAAATTTGGCCTCTGTAAACATCAAACCTTAAAAATGTTCTACTGTAAAATTTTAAAAAATGCAGAAAGAACCCTCTGGTCCTCATTTCTCGATTTTCTAAAACTTACTCTTTAAAATTAAACAGTAATACCCTCCATTACACAATAGTTGTATATTATAAAATTTTACAATTGCATAATTACTTTTATTATTTATTTTAACATTAATTTATTATGTATAATCTATGAAAGTTACAAAATATAACTAACCCTGAATATATTTCATAGTTATTTCGAATTGTAACTCTTCAACTGTGCATAGAGATATTTTTAATAACTTATCTATGTTCACTGCAAAAAATGTAAAAAAAAAAATCAACTATATTGATGGAATAAATACCATGGCATGTATTGTGAGTGGGTTGCTAAGGGCTAAATCTGCATTTAGACCATAATCCCAAGAAAGAGAACACATTAGAAGTGCTCCAAATGTACTCCACAATGAAATACCTCCTGTTGACCAAGCTACAGCCAATGCACATGCATCAGGGCTCCATCGCATGCAATGAACTGCACCAATCGGTCCAGGATATACCTGCCCTGGAATGACTAGTCTGTGAGATATTGACAGGCCACCAGTAGTTTCATCAACACTGTAAACTACACACTGTGAGCTAAAATGAAAAATTACAAAATTAGACGGTAGACTAATATTTTAAAAATGATTTAAGTGTATAATGTAAATCCTACTTTTTTCTTCCAAAAGTGATAAGCCTGAATTTGTGATTCACACAAGAGCAAGTGCCATCATCAATATTGGGAGCCCAAATTCCTTGCATTTGCTACGATAAAATACATATAGTAATAATGAAAAAGTGTAAAGTACTAAAACAAATAATTCCATCACTCAATCTTTTATTTCTTATTTACTCACATTAGGATCAAATTTCAATGAATAGGCCGTGAGAAATGCTGACCGTCCATCATTCAATACAATTGAAAACCCACCAATCAATGGGGAATAGTCCAAGTCCACTATATAAGTATTTTGTTCAACAATAGGTACAGCTAAAAGAAATGAATAAAATAAATTATTAGTAGTTAAATTAATAACACGATAGTACAACCTGGCCTCTAAATCAATACCCTATATACTACCTACTACATTTTTATTCTTGTATTCTTTAGTTAAGTTATGTACACAAATATTTTACGCTGTTAAATAGCAATATATCATATAAGAAGGTTGCCATGAGTGAACAATGTTCAGAAATGGGGAAAACCAAGACACATTGTCTCCCAAAAATATTGTTGCGAAAATTAAATACATGAAAAATTAAACAGAGATGGTCACGTGTTTGGGGAATGCGGAGGAGATCAAAGGGGTGCCGCTATATGGTTGAGCCTGTCCTAGTCCCTAGCAGTCCAGACCTCGAAGGGTCCAGCCAATTCGGCTTTGATGTTGCTGCTTCTCTATAAATAGCATACAGCTCGGCCGACAGTTTAGTTTGTTCTCAGCTGTCTCCAAGTGATCTTCAGTGCTACAGTGCAGCTTAGTGAAGAACAGTGTTGTGTCGTGACTCTGTAAGTAACATTATAGTGCCGTGTTTAAGACAGTGCAGTGCCGTTAACTTCGCAAAGTAAAGGACAGTGCAGTGTCGTGTTTTTGTGAGCTTCAGTGATCGTGAGTGAATTATTGGACTGTGTAATCTGAAGAACAGTGACGCTATCAGTGTATACTGTGAGTAGTAATTTAGAATAATTAACCAAGTGTATTGTGCATTGTTAAATAAATTTTGCAGTGATAAAAACTGTGAAGCTTGTGTGTGTGTGTGTGTGTGTGTGTGTGTGTTTAATTTTGCAATCCAAAAGAACTCTTATTAACAACGTTTACTACCGATTTTGTAATAAAACGTAGTAACTGGTGTCAGAAGTGGGATTGCAAAATTAAAATGAACAAAAATGAAGTTTGAAGAACTAAAAGTGGAACATCTGAAGAAGGAGCTGGCTAAATTGGATCTGCCGACAACAGGAAACAAGGCTGAACTACAAAGGCGGTTGACAGATGAATTCCAAAGACGAGGAATTGATGTAAGCACGCATGAGTTTGACGATACAGAAGACATTGTTGTAAGCACTCCTATCTCAAGTAGTAATTTATATTTAAATTCAATTTTGGGTGCCATGATGAAAACAATAACAGATAATAACCAGAAACTCTTAGAAGCTGCTAGAGCTAATTACAAAAGACTAGAATAAGCTTGTAGAGCTAATTACGAAAGACTAGAAGAAGCTTCTAGAGGTAATTGCGAGAGGCTAGAAGAAAAATTCCAGGAAGCTTCTAGAAGCAACAGTGAGAAAATCTTAGCGGAAGTCAGACAAGAGTTTCAGGAAGCTTCTAGAACAACAAACCAAAAACTCCACGAAATATCAGAGGTATTGGGCAAACGAGTGGAAGCCAAAGAGGAGAGAATCAGCGAGTTTGATGAAAAACTCTGCGGCACAGAAGAAAGTTGAAGAGAACATGTCCAACCTAGGAAGAAAGATGTATGAAGAAATACGTGAGCTGCAATTCCAAATGGACAATCTACAAGTTCGAGAGGGTCTGGTTAGACTCATTTCAGAACAGTTCAGCAGGATAAAGGCTCCCATGATTGATGGTAGTGTACCATTTAATGTTTTCAAATTCCAATTTGAGACAGTGGCCAGTAAAAACGGATGAAATAATGAAGAAAAAGTGATAGAATTAATTCTGTCACTGAAGGGAACAGCAGCAGAAATCCTGGAGAGTTTACCGTCAGCTTGCAGGAGTAATTATGAAGACATTATGGTGGCATTACAGCGCAAGTACGGCGGTGAACATAAGCGAGAACTGAACAGGATGGAATTACGGGGCAGAGTGCAAAAACTAAATGAGACGCTCCAAGATTTTGCCATGGAAATCGATCGTCTGGCCCAGCTGACTTACCCAGGTGAAAATCATCTGTTCCTGGATCAGTTTAAGATAGAAGTATATGTGAATGGTATACGTGACCCAGATGTCATATTTGCGGTGTGTGCTATCCAAAAATCATCCTTTGTTGAAACCATCTCTTATGCACTGGCCCAGGAGACTGCTAAAGTCATTTCAAAGCCACAAGTCTACAAGGTGCGACACCTTGAGGCCGATATTCAAAATGAAGCTTAAATCTCAAGGAGGGACATAGAAGAATTAGTCAAGCAAATAATGGAGGAGCAAAGGAACAGATCACGCTCGAAATGCTTCAACTGCGGTATGGCCGGCCATTTTCAACGTAACTGTAAAGCTCCAAAGAAAACGTCAAGATCTCTTTCACCACCAAAGGAGAACAAACGGACGAATAACCCCAAATCTCAAGAGAGACCATTAAACAAAAACGAGCTAGCACTGAGGGGCAAGAGCTAGCTCCTACAACCGCTGACCCCACAATCTCCATTTCCATAATACAACAACAAAATAGCAACCTTACAGCTCATGGGCTTATCAACGGAAGGAAGCAGGTCCTCAATTAGACCTGACTTGGTGAAAGGATCCGTGGAACCATTAAACAACGTTCGACTGTGTACTGCTACTTGGGAATCAGCCACCGTCTATGGAAGAGCCAAGGTGAGACTGACTATCACCAACAACAGCACTGAACATGTCTTTGTTGTTGCTGACATAATGGATGAAGTGATCATCGGTGCCGAGTTCATGATAGCCCACGGTATTGACCTGCACATGGGTAAGCAAATTATGATCTGGCGAAACACAGAAATAACTTTGGATATTGGACATGAGAGCAAGACTACAAGGAAGCTATGTACCGACGGACACCAGAAATTGTCACCTGGAGCAGAAACCTGTTCTATTAAATTCTATAAGAAAGGGAGAAAACACGATGACGCTAAATCCCTCTCAAGGCAGCCATGCAACATATAGTACAAGGATTGTACAAAAGCCGAGAAAGAGGAATGCATCATTGATGTACGACTTAGCCATGTTGTCTCAGGAGGAGGCTGGTCGACGGCGCAGAAAGGTAACCCTATTCTGGCTAAGAAGGACAATAGAAGGCCGACCTGTCATGAAATATTGTACCGCACTAAAATAACCAGTAACAAGATGAAAGCCAGGTATGATCAAGCACCAAATAGGACAGAGATGGTCACGTGTTTGGGGAATGCGGTGGAGATCAAAGGGGTGCCGCTATATGGTTGCGCCCGTCCTAGTCCCTACTAGTCCAGACAATTCGGATTTGATGTTGCCGCTTCTCTATAAATAGCATACTGCTCGGCTGACAGTTTAGTTTGTTCTCAGCTGTCTACAAGTGATCTTCAGTGCTACAGTGTGGCTTAGTGCAGTGCGGTAAAGTGTTTTTATGTGAAGAACAGTGTTGTGCTGTGACTCTGTAAGTAACATTATAGTTCCGTGTTTAAGACAGTGCAGTGCCGTTAACTTCGCAAAGTAACAGTGCAGTGCCGTTAACTTCGCAAAGTAAAGGACAGTGCAATGTCGTGTTTTTGTGAACTTCAGTGATCGTGAGTGAATTATAGGACTGTGTCACTGAAGGACAGTGATGCTATCAGTGCATACTGTGAGTAGTAATTAAGAATAATTAACCAAGTGTATTGTTCATTGTTAAATAAATTGTGCAGTGATAAAAACTGTGAAGCTTGTGTGTGTGTTTAATTATGCAATCCAAAAGAACTCTTATTAACACGTTGTGAGCGGGACCCCAAATTCAAATTTCATGCTAATGGCGCAAAAAAAAAAAATGTTTTTGTTTTCTTCATATTTTATTTCATTGAGAGATTTTATTTATCGGAAAAATAGAAAAAATAAAAATCTGGCTATTATTTTCCGAGAAAAAAAAATTAAAGTGAATTAATTTAAAATACTTACGTGAAATCTAAGAAATCAAAAACACAAACTTTTTTGTATTGAAAAAATTGTAAGCTCAAGGCGCAACTCTGTTTCACACTGCTCGAACCTTTGTATAATGAATTCCATGAAGAAACGAAGTAGAAGCTAAGTGGTGGGGGCTAGTAAAAGGGCTCCAAGATGAGTAAAAATGCGTAGGAAGGTTGCCCGCCGGCGGCAATTGCACCTGGGGGAAAGTACTATTTGCCCGCCGGCGGGCACCTTAGCACTCAACATGTTAACAACGTTTATTACCGATTTTGTAATAAAACAATATATTTTAAAGCCAAGCATGCTTTGTTTCTCAAGTCACCATCTTCAGAGCTTATAATATTCTCAAGTTCATTTCTAAGTTGGCTTTGGCATATTATCCCAAGGCTTAATAATGTTATCAAAAATGTACCCGAATATAAGATTATTGAGAAAAGAGGGAAGAGGAAGGCACAGGAACACATTTGTGATATAAAAATAGTAGCTTCTTACAAAACTGAAAATAGTAGCTTCCTACAAGCTGAGGCATAGTTGGAATTTGGCCTGGATATGAGGTCACATTTTTTATCCCAATTCAATATCACTAGCAACATAATAGGTAGCATAGCTGAACTGAACTAATTTAAGTTAAGGTTGAAAATACAAGGTCTTTAAAAATACCAGACTAATGACATCTGGTTTATCCATGGGGATACACTAATAGAATGATAAGGCATTACACATAGACAATTAGTTCTTCATTTAAACAAAGAGACATTTCAGAAATATAAAAACCGAAATACACAATTGCCATAATAAATTACACAAGTACTGGTTTTTGAATTTCTTCATCTACGAAATAAAATAAAATTCACGGTTAATAATGCAGTGAAAATTATAATAATATAAAACATTTATATAAAATTTACATATTCTTATATACAATATTATTATCAATTTTAGATATTTTTGAGTCAATTAAAGCATCAAGCACATTAGCCTAATCAAAAAATAGGAAAGAAACATGATAAACGTGTTCCTATTATACTTATATTTACCTTTAGATGCTTGTTGATCTAAACAGAAAGGAATCCGACTTAGTTCTGCTGAATAATCTCTATTTAATGACATATCCCATTTATAGCGTAATATTTGGCATTGGTTTGTAGCAATCATTAATTCATCTCTAATACAACTTATACTAGTAATTTTACTGCCTATGAACACTTCTTTTTCCTGAAATAGAAGTTGAAAGTTGTAATCATCTAATTAAATTTTCAAATATATTTTAAAATAATGGGGATAGCACACAATTAACAGAGAATAATTATGACATCTGATAATAATTAAATTCATTTTAGGCTTATAATTTTAATAATTCAATAAAAACTTAACTAGACTGCACTGTTCATAAAATATTCATAATACCAAAAAAAAAAAATAAAAAAAGTTCTATACATTCAATTTGTCTTCAAATTACTTACAAGAGATATATTTATTGATGGAATAATTTGTTTTATAAATAGTTCAGCACTGTCTCTTCTTAGATTTGGTTGTGGGGGGTCTATTTGTTCATAAAGTCCTTTATTATCTGATGTTGATGTCATTTTATATAATAGTAAAAAACCAGAAGATGTCTGGAACATATAAAAATTATGTAATATATTTTAATAACATTCAAATTTCTATAATATTGTAATAAACCAAGGTACAAGGAGATCAAAAGGTTCAGAGTTTACTTAAAAAATAATAAATAAAGTTGTATTTTGCATAAATTAATTTCCTTAAACTAAATAGCAGGTCCCCTCTACCTCCCTTCCCAAGTAGAAGAAACAATACTCAAGTATAAACTTGATTATTCAGAAATTATTTTACTTGGAGATCTCAATATTGACTCAAACTCTAGAGATTTTCCAGCAAAGCAACTTAAGTCCATCTTACAAACATTAAACTTATATTTTCTTCCTTTCGGACTGACTAACCACATTTCACTAGTACGTAGAAGCTGAAACTTGGAGAGATCATATAATAGTTTCTGATATTTATAAAATTATTAAACATGGTCAAATTCAAGTCCCAGAGATCTGGAGTGACGATTTGCTTTTAATATGCTATCATAGGGAAAATATGATAATGTTAATAAAATAAATGTTTATTGGAATATCAACAAAAAAAAAATAGACTTAAAATTTTTTAAGGAGTACATTGAACAACTTTACTGGTTGTCTGAATAGATGTGGTTCTCTGGGTTTCACTTGATTTTAAAAAGGCTTTTGAAGCAGTTAACCACTAGTTAATATGGAAAAAGATTGGTGCTATGGGCATGGGTGATCAGGTAATTGGATGGTTAAAATCATTTTTAAAAAAACTGTAAGCAAAAGTTAAATTGGAAAGCATTTTTCCTGATTGGGTCATTAACAGAACAGGAGTTCCGCAAGGATCTGTTTGAGTCCCTACTGTTGTCAATCTACATTAATAAGATCCTGTGTTCTACATGGAAACATTCATTTGTGTGGTGGCAATGTTGGTATATGGCTTTCTCGTTCTCCGGACAACATGGAAGAAATTTTACAAAAAATAAGCTAAGACCTAAGAGGGATCAATGAGTAGAGTGCTAATAATGCATGAAAATGAAGTGCTCATACTGGACATCCCAAAATTATTTTAAAGAAAGAAGTAAACAAACAAAATTTTCAAATTATTGACAGAAATGAGTAATCTCAGTGGAATATTCAATAGTAATATCACATGGGATGAACAAGCAACTTCAGTAGCATACAAAATACGAAGATCTTACATCCTAATATAAAAACTTTTTCCCCTTTGAAGTTAAGCTAAAACTTATTTCTAACTTAATTTTGCGAATGTGGTATTGCGATTCAGTCAGTATACATAGAGATTTTATCTGTAGACGATATTAACACTTCATTGACCGGTCATGGTTGAGGCTTACACTCATGCATTTGTTGCCATCCCACTGGATGAAAACCCATTGATAGCTGAAGGACAATTAATAGGCTATTGGTCAATAAGCATTGGCATTTGAAAAGTCAATTAATAGGCAAGCATTTGATAAACATTGGCAATCAAAAAGCTGATTAATAAGCTAGCGGTTGATAAAGTGTTATACAGAGAGCTTATAATTGAGCTGCCAGATACATATTTAATGCTACTCTTATATAGCATCTCTCTAGATGAGCTGATTACTCTGTATATAAAAGCTCTCAGATGGCTCTTTTTTGAGGTGTATAAACATCTTAATATATTGTGCATTACAAATAAGATCCTGGATGTTGGGAAGGCAAGAAATCTTTATGAAAGATTCATTCCTGTGCACAAGCAGATAATTTCCAACTGGGAGCCTACAGAACAAACGTGCTGCCAATCATTCTGAGCTGTTGCTGCAAGGGAGTTCTAAAGAAATAAAAGCAGCATCATCATTCTGCAGGGCCAGCATTAATCATTTTCTAATGATCGAGATAGAGATATGAAAGGTTATTTTGTAAATGTAACACATTTGTATAAATCAACTTTATATGGTCAAAAATAAGTAATTAGTGTAATTTGTACATACAACTAGACTTTAGAGCTAATTTATAAGCAAGAACAGATGTATGTGCGCGCACTTGTGTGTGTATAATTGTATTTTACTATAAGTGAGAAGTTTGCATGAAGTTTATTTCTGAAAGAAAACTTCTCACTTATAGTGAAATATAACTATATAATTATAAAATATTTTTCAATATTTATGTTCATTCTTTAAAACTATATTCTAAAACCCTTTACAACTAATATTCAATCAAATATACATATATCTAGACTAGAATGTTGGATTTTCTTTTCTTTTTTTTTTTATAAATAGTTTTTATGCTTACAAAATCAAACTGTGAGTAAAATGGGTTTAAAACCATTATAAAAAACTGAAGAGATACATTACTCAAGATATTAACACTTTACTGACTGGTCGTGGTTGAGGCTTCCACTCATTAAGGACTGGTTTATGCACATGCATTTGCTGCCATCCCACTGGATGAAAACCTATTGATAGCTAAAAGACAATTAATAGGCTATCGGTCGATAAGCATTGGCATTACTTACCGCAACAATTAGAGCGCTGGAATCTGGTCTCCATTCGACATGCTCATTTGTTCCTAAGTCATTAAGAGATTGTCTGTTTCTTCGATGTAAAACTAATAGTAAACATGGCTAAAATGAAAAAAAAAAGAAAAAAAAAGAATTATAATAATGAATATGCTAATATATAATTCGCCAAAATGATTTTTATACACAATGTTATCATTTTCATTTTTATTTCTGGAAATGTTATCATCTACTGTTTTGTAGCCAGGCTGGAACAAATATTTTTATTTTTTTTTTTTTTAGTGAGTTTGTCTCTAAATAAACTTTAATTATTCACAAGGAAATTGAACCTATGACTCGAGGTTTACAAGTGTATTAAGGTCTCACACAGGATTCTACTATAAAACTTGTAACGAATATCTCACCCTATTGGTCCATCTACCTAAACAAGTACAAACTTCATAATCAAGATAGTACTTTACACGCCACAATTTTATCATATACCTAAAATTTACCATATAGCAAAGTTATGGACCTGAATACATGTACTTTATTTAACCTTTTAGTGCAGCACGAAAACGGGTGCTTATGTGAAGATAACCAGAGGAATTTACTAGGGCTTAGAAAATATTTGATTAAAATACAATATTTAAGAAATTCAAAATGCTGTGTATTGTGGGAGAAAGGGAGAATAATTTTCCAGTGGTTTTCAAAAACTGACTGCTAAGAAAGACTAACTTCTCTTAGAGACACTGAAAGAAATATTTTAGTCTCGCTGTGCCGGAGCATGGTGTGAAATACCTGATAAACTATCATAAACAGATTGGGATTATGGCCAAGAAACTATCCCATGTCGAGCTTCTAACTTATTACTCCAGTATATATAATGCTACTACACCAAACACCAGAAAACAACCAAAAGTTTTAATAAATAATTTGTTTAATTCCAACAGAATGAATTTTTAATGTTCATGTTGTTTGAATTTACAACGTTACACAGGGTATAATAGACACCAATGCTTGTGCAATGATATATCATCATTGGCACTGTTCGCAAGTGAAGGAACAATGATATATCGTCATTGGCACTAGAAGGGTTAAAATATGCAAATTATGTATTTCATAGTGCTTTCATGATATAAGGAAACACTTTTAATAAGTATTTTAATTATGTGTACATTATAAATGATATATAAAGCCTTTCATAAATAAAAACCCTATCCCACATCTCTTTAAGATTTCTGGCTTAATATAAAGTAGTCACTTTGTGCTTCTCCTCTTCATGAAATAAGCATTATAAGTAATTTCTTTTTTGTCTTTGAAGCATTCTCTGTCGTGCCTTATTCCTTTACTTGTTTAGCCACAGCACATGGCATATCCTGACAAGATTCCTACATGGTATATAGGAGCTCAAGATGCCTACGTTTAGCATGTTCATGCACCTGAGTGAGATATTTACAGAGAAAAATAGTGTGAAAGCAGATATAAAAGCCAGAATAGTTGCTGGAACCAGATGCTTCAATGCCCTAATAAAAGAATTTTCATTTTCTCTTCAAAAAGGCAATAAAGCAAATAGCAAAATGTTATTAGAACAATATTTAATAAATAACAGTGAAATGTAGACTCTTATTAAGGAAAACCAAGCAATTCTAGTCAGGAAGAGAAGAGCCCTAAAAAAGATATCTGGAGCCCAGAGAATACATTACAGATGGCAGATTGGAATTATTACCGACCTGATACCATTTATGTGGTGTATGGTGGTATCATCTCTTCTTATCAATTAAGGTTAAAATTATAAAGAGTAAAAACACCAGTTAGAATAATTCAAAATAAATAAATAATGGTGCCATCAATTAAATAAATAGTTTCAATAAAACCAAATAAGGGCTGTATTACATAAACGTGTAGCGAAGAATATCATAAATGAAGATACAATAAAAAAAAAATGAGAATGAATGTGAAAAACACAAAAAATGGTGTATTACCCAACACAGTCTGCAATGCAGAGGCTCTCATAATAAGTGAAGGGAAACCTCACTCAAGTATTATGGTGTTTCTCTCTCTCCTGCTTTATTGAGATTGAGCTCTCTCCTACCTTAAGACAATCAACATTGATCTACAAGCCTTCCATCAAGTTCAATTACTTTTCTTTCTTGATATTATAAAGAGAAGCTCAAAATCGATCACACTCATGCTA
This sequence comes from Riptortus pedestris, assembly GCA_019009955.1. Classification (NCBI taxonomy): domain Eukaryota; kingdom Metazoa; phylum Arthropoda; class Insecta; order Hemiptera; family Alydidae; genus Riptortus; species Riptortus pedestris. Next base: position 50,064,420 of record CM032233.1, on the reverse strand, counting down.
CAGTTTTCCAACTATGTTTGCTGATATGACTAACTCCTATTACAAGAGGGATGATCTTTCAATCTAGTACGTAATTTACGTAACAGTATGAAGCTCCTGATTTATCGAGTGGGTTTTAATTTAGGGAACTGGGATGGCTTCTCAAGGTAAAAAATCCAAATTAATAAGCAAATTGTGCTTGTTATATTCAAGTAATACTTGAAATTTTCTTTTAACATATGAATTTCAATCTATCAATTGTAATGAAATTGACATTGCATTACATAAGCCCATTATAAATGGCCATATATTTTATATTGTGAGTATTCCCAGCACAGAGCACATTAAGATTATTATGTATGAATGCTTAAATGTATTGTTTTTACCTTAAAATAAGAATTATATCCAATTTGGAGTGAAGTCACCATGTGCTCTAGCATTTTCATAGATAACACCGATGGATTTTGATAATAACATTCACAGCTCTTAACGTCGGTACACTAAGTAATAATACGGATGAATTTTGATAATTAATTCAGGTTAAATGCTCTTTTTGAGCGTATTTCGATCGGCAGTTCAAAGTTCACTCCCGGATTAGCCCTATAAAAGGAGCCCCTCACGACGGATTAAAATCAGTCATATTCGGCATCCTCTGGAGGGGAGACCCTTGTTCACGAGCGACCACTAATCCTTCAGCTTGTTCCGGCCTGCCTAGCCTGTTCTACCTCTCACGGCTAAGTCAGCACTTCTATTAAACAGCTAAGTCTTTCTATTGTAATATAGACTATGTATTATTAAGTGTCCCCCATTATATTTATAAAGGTGCCTTTTCATTTTAATCATTAATATTTATTATTGGAGAATATTTTTATTATAAATAAATTTATATATATTTGAATTTGGACTTGAGTCGATTGTTGGTGGCCCTTCCTAAATTCTTGTTAGTGATTTGGTTGTGGGATTTTTCATATATTACAGCTTCCACTGCTTATCGCCGCGGCCAGATCGCAACAAGTGGTAGCAGAGCGTGGTTCTCAACATTTTTTGAGAAGCCACAATAATTTTTGGTCTCACTACTAACTGTAGCTGAACCTTTTCTATCGGCATAATTTTTTTTATTATACGCTACGTAATTTATCTAGCGTCTGCCGATTAGTGTATACATCGCTAAATTTATATTTTATATTAAATTTTTTATAAATTAATTTTTTACCCAGTTTAGAGTAATTGGGGTTTAGGAAGGTTAAATAATTTTAATTTTTGTTGTCCTGTTGTTGTGTCCACCGTCTCCTTTTCTTTTTTCATCATGGATGCCGAACAACAAAATATGACTGCACAGGATCAACACCACCAAATCAACGACTCTAGTATCAGTGCTGAAGGTATAGAAAAATTAGTGGAATTGCAACTTGAAAAAAAGCTTTTAGAATTTAAATCAGAATTTCATTCTTATTTTGCCAAGCTCACAGAGTGCTTAGGGGGCATGCTGGAGTGTGCAGGGACCTTTTCCAAAATATTTGAGGCACCAACAAATGTTCCCCATGATAATGCCCTTCCTAGTATTTCTAGACAGCCAACCCAATTTGAAGAGAAGGCATCGACTCCAGCTAGGGGTTACACCTTTCTGCAGGATACATTCAGAATTTCAGAGCCTGTTAAGAAATTACCCCCATATTTTGACTCTCTATTAAATAATGTACCCTCCTTGAGGACTAGCGACCCTCATTCTATCTTAGAATTTTTGGAGGCACTTTACAAGATTAACAAATTAAAGCCCACCTGGTTTGTTAAAATTTTTGAAAGACTGACATTTTCCCAGCCTCAGGCAGTTTTGAAGCATTTGTTAACTTCTCCCAATTTAACGTTTGAAAAAGTAAGGGACACACTTTTGTCAAACACTACGCCTCGTACTAGATTACAGTACAAAATTGATTATATATATAGCCAACAGAAGGCTGGGGAACCATTTCGGGAATATGCAGACCATGTAATTAAATATTCTGAAATTTGAAAATGAATGTGAAATAATTGAAATAATATTAGAAAATGCTAATGACCGAACACGATCATTTTTTACGTTTAATACTATTCCTTCCACATTCAGGGAATTAAATTTATTAATTGATAGAGTAGAGAAATTAGAATTAAATGCTAAACAGTATACATCAAGTAATAACTTTGTGGAAAATAGGTCTGCGTTAACCCTCCCACCCACCCTTAATAAATCAATTGAGGACATTAAATCACTAATGGATTTCCTAAATTCAAGGGAGAGGGAAGAGTCGCACAGACCATATAGCGACTCACATGGAGCCCGGAACATAATAGATATAGTCAGAATAAAAATAATAATAATAACAATAATTATTATAGACACAATTTTCCTGACAGAAACCAGGATCGGGGCAGAGATAGACCAGACTATTATAGAGAGCAGCCGAAGTCTCCTACATCTCCTCCTAAAAAGGGGCACGTTAGGTGGAATACTAAGCCTTCAGAAAAATTAAATTACATGTCTCCACCACAGGTGATTTATTTACCTGCTCCTCCTGTCCAGCCAATTTTTAAAGGATTTAAAAGGAAAAAGTTTAAATCCAAGGAGGAGCCCAATCGGGCTGTCAAGCCCGAAGGGGCATCTAATAACTAAAATTTAAATAGTAGTAATGGCAGGGGAAATTTTTCATCATATCAGATTCCGTATAGAGAAACTTCTACAATTCCCCTGACCAAATTATAGGCCCTCCTGGGAACGAGGATAAACTTCCTATCTTCGGGCTGATAAATATCAAAAACTATACCATCTTGGACTAATTCCTAACTAAAATAACCAGCCTAATATTATAGCCCTTAATTGCCATAGCTCTATTTTTAAAATTTGAATATTACGGTATGGCCATGCAGTAAAATATAGACCCTCCTAGGAATGAGGTTAAACTTCCGATCTTCAGGCTATCTGACTGATAGTCCTAAACCTAGCCCCAAATAGCCCAATTATTGATTTTATTATGTGAATTAGCCCATTATTGCCTCCTGAGCAAGAGGATATAAACTGCATCAAATAATGCCCATTTATTGATAATTTAATTAATTATTATATGATAATTTTTGAGGGCTGAATATATAGGAACTTATACAAGATGAGTCTAGGAAAACATTGTTGAAAAATGTTTTCTTGGGGGCTAGAAATTATATTAGACTCTAAGGGAGTCATTAAAAATAATTTATTTTATATTAAAGGGCTATGAACATGTATCTATGTTCACACATATAAATTTGAGACTCATCAAGTGGAGTGAGTAAAATTAGTATTGAATATTATTGAGCATTAGTTAAATATTTTGAAATATATTATGGGCATATTTTTTTTTATAACTTATTGGTCCTGAGTTAGAAAAGTCTTACAGATATGTTTTATCTGAATTGATCATCATCATATTTAAACTTTTCCTATCCATTCTTTGGAATGGATACACATGGAAGCATATTTTTTTTTATTTAATACTTATATATGCATATTGGTGAACTGACACATATGAAAATATGTAGTCATAAACTTTATAAATTAGATTAGGGTGTGCCTTGTCAACACTATTCTATATTTGCACATCACAATTTACACTGATATTTCCTACATATGCCAATATGGGCAAAATTTTATTGAACATGAGCTGAGTCTCCACATATGTGATCTAGATAATTCATCATGTCTAGGTGTAACTGGGGACCCTGACTATGATTAGTCATTTTTCTGATTTATTATTTATGGGCATATATGTGCCCTTTTGTAGTGGGCAGTTCCTGTTGGGTCCTCAGTCGTTGGAGGCATTATTTTTTGGGATCCCATTGTTTGTTTTTTTTTTTGGTTTTGGACCAATATTGTGATTGCGTTGAGCATCACTGTAAGCCGTTCGGGATGCCCTATCCAGATCGCAACACAATGTTCATATTTTTGAAAATGGTTATAAAATTACTTAATTTGAAATTATTAAAATTCAAAAAAAAAATTGAAATGTAAATGGGCAAACTCAGTAATTTATTTTTAATTCATTGTTAAAAGATTTATATTGAAAATAAGCAATTGCCATTCAACACAATTCATTTCATTGAATAGATACTCCGATTCCAAAGAAATTCAGAATACAAGAAACCTTAACCACATCACTGTGACATTCTCTGATTCAAGAAGTCTGGCACACAGAAGCTGCGTAAACTAAGCATACCTCCCACTTGCTGAAATTTAAAAAATGAATATGAATAATTCGGTTAATATTCGAGTTGGAGAACACATGTATATTAAATTAGTTGTAGACAATTAATATTTCAACAAGATTGGTTTTATATATATATATATATATATATATATATATATATATATATATATTATCTGTCATAATTTTTCCATGAAACAATTAAATATCAAGTGTGGTGTTATTAAAATAAATATCAATAACAGGAATTTAAGCTTTGCTTAAGTGTTTCATGATATAACAACTTATTGTTAATATGACATGCAGTGGCGACTCGTAGCTAAAATTAGCTCCAGAAAATTTCTAGCCTTAGCACGCCAGGGTCGGCATGAACGACAGTGCTCTCTCTCCCTTGCAGCCTCGCCTGGAGCTTCCTGTGTGCGCATGCGCACAACAGTGATACACCTCACCACTGGAACTGTGAAGTGCACAGTTCCATACAAAGATTTTTGTATCTTTTTTCATAAACTGGAGGATGGTTACTGCATTAGGCTTAAGGATTGTATATTATACGAGTATAAAGAAAGAATTAAAGAAAAAGGCTCATTATATTAAATATTATAGATAATATCAAGTGGAAATTGGGGGTGCTGCAGTTCCACAGTGCCTATACGCGAGCCGCCACTGATGACATGAATAGGGTGGTGGTTTATAGAAGGCTGAAAACTAAACAAATATCTCGGATAGTATTCAAGATAAATAGAAATGTATTGAAAAACATTTATAGGAAAGAAAATTTCCATTACGATTGGTTCCCACCCTGCCACTAATGAACTTCCTGTTTAGATTTACATAAAACATTTAAATACTGAGCTTGGTAACAATCAAACAAATACTGTGATCACTAGAGGATTAAAACACACACACACACAAACACACATTTATATAGATATAACTTTTTTTCTTTTTTGAACGAACAACATTTGCATTATCTCCTAAGGAGGATCAATGGACATATGGAGAAACTTTTAGAAAATTATTACACCATTTTTGAATGAGTAGAACATCATAGCTAATTTCCCCTAAGGGAAATCTGTTTAAAAGATAGATTTATAAACACCATTTTGTATGCTTGTCAGGCCCATTATCTTTTTACAAGGACCCTTTCAGCATCAACATTCTCAATTTGTCATATTGTCAATATTTCACATTTTATATTTCATTATATGCTTACTGATATTCAATATCAATTACAAGTGTTACCTGAACCGACAAAATAAAAAAGAAAGCGATAGAATCAGGTAACTATTTCTATTCTACCACAAATTCAATGGGGATAAATACAAATTAATCCATAATAATTACAAAAAAGCCAAGTTCTAGAACAATTACTTGGATTGACCTGCTTTCTTAAATTCTTTCAACTTATGTTTTGAGATGTATTTAATAAAAAATACAATGGCCTACATTTTTATTTACTTCATTGTTTTTTATCTTGCACTCGACAGTTTTAAAAACAACCACTTTTCAATAATTCAGACATTAAATAAGACATTTATAATAAATAATTTTGATATAAAATAGATAATTATAATATTTATCAGAATATTGTAAGTTAAAAATTGAAAATAGAAAGCTATAAATACCTTGCAGTAATATATTAACAAACTATCATCAGTCAATACTGCAAACAAAATTTTGTCCCTATTACAAACTAATTGACGGATTGAGCAATTATTTGGGTTATTTAAATGTAATACTTTTGGCCAACCTATTGGAAAATACATATTTACAAACTAAAAAAAAATAAAAGTTTAACCAAGAATTTAAACTCTCAAAGGTAACATATTTGATACTGAAACCTACTCCGGGACCTTTGACCTGAAGATGTGGTCCAAGGAGATAAAGCGAAGATATTTTAAATATTATGACTCATAAATGAGTCAGCCCTCGGACCTAGCGATGGGCGCGAACCGAGACGTGGCAGGAATTAGAACTAACGTAAGGGGCGACTAACCCCAAAACTAGGCCGCCAAGCGGTTGACAATAAGGAGGAAATCCCCACCAATGGAGTTGGAAAAATAAATTTTTCTAAAATCGCATCAGATTACGACCTCAATAGCTGATTTCCCTTGAGGGAAATCTGCTAAAAACATGACTTTCTCAGTAATTATGTACATAGAAGTTTAAACATTAGTTTAAATGGATTTAAGCAACTTGTTTTTTTTATTTGCTGTAAGAAAAAGCAATACAGCCAGTTCACAGCTATGACTTAATACAGTTTACACTTGTTCAGACTTATAAAAACTTGAATCATTCAGCACATACTTTGCCATTCAAAGAATATAACTGAAAACATACTCTTTTTCAGTTCAATTTTTTTTTGTAAAAATTAAAAATGATATGCGGGTTAAAGATGAAAAAAAAGATAACGTTTTAGACCAAAGTAATGACTATCAAGTAATGTATATCGAATTCTAAATCATTCACCCACTTAGGAAGGACGAATGGTAACAACGTTTATAGAGATTACTTGAGTTATGCCAATACTTTAAAGATGTTCTTGTGAAATATGGCGTTGTTATATGAGACCTGCAAGAGAGGCAAAAGTGGGAAACAAGATTTCGTCCATATATAAGTGCCTAATAAATAGTGGCTCTAGACAAAACGAGTTAGACACAGGTTTCTGAGTCTACGGCTCTTGGGTTACTAGTACGTCAAGGATAGGATTTGCAAAATCAGACTAATGAAGGACCCTCGCAGGAGACTGTACACGGGGCTTAAAATGTCGCAAGGAGTGTAGTGATTAGCAGTTAAGCGCAGATACTAGGACTTAATTCCTGAGGGATTTAACGGTTCCCCCTATGGGAAGTCTGCTAAAAGCCGATATACATGTAACGCTTTATTCCAAGATTAAATGAGAAATAGTATTTACATTGAACCTTTTTCTATATGAGATATATGCAAATATGTTGGGTGTGAAGTCATGATTTCATATTTTACGTTTTAAACTATATGATTTTTATTTGATCATGACTCGATAATTAACTATTTCATGTAAAACTAGTACATATTTCAGATAATGACTGGAATAGGACAGTGAAGAGAGGGGGTGGGATAAAAATGGAAAATTTATTTTTCGACAACGATTATTTTATACATGTTTTCTTTAACTCAAATATTAATCGAGTTTTTTAAACAGATTTCCCTCGAGGGAAATTAACTATTAAGGTTGTATTCATGACTAAATTTCCTCAAATGTACATCGGTCCTACCAACTAGATAACCCGGAGATAAATAAGTCCGTTCAAAATTATATATATGTATATATATATATATATATATATATATATATATATATATATATTAAACACTTAGTATTTTTATTTATTTGCCACGTAACCTTTAGAAGTTTAGAAGGAACATCCTTCATTTTGTGAGTCTCGTGCTATTAGTAACTCTAAATAACAATTTGTCATTCCTAATGTCTCACTTATTTTTGTTAAGCTTTTTATTTGTATTGTGCGTTATTTTTTTATGAATCAGACTGTTAGTAAGGAGTAATTTGTGTTCCTGTTTAATTATTTAAATTATGTAGACTTGGATTTTGTAGTGTTCCTTTTCGCCTAGATTATTAATCATTTCATTTTGAACAACCATTTTTGTTGGAATTTTAATTTCCTAATACTAATGTTTTATATATGCTTTATCTGATTTGAATATTAACGGAGTTATTTGTATTTGTTTATGGTTTCAGCCTTTTGTTAACCCCCACTTCTACTCATTCGATTTTTACTTTAAGTATCAGAATTACTATACATCTCAATCCCAACTACCATTTTCATTTCTGTTTATTTTCAGTAAACTGCTACTTTTAATGATAGAGAATAAATTGTAAGATGAGATCACCAACGAGTCGTTCTAACAGATGAGAAACCTCCTAGTTTTACACAACTCAAGCATGATATATTTTTTTCTTTTTCGGCCCTTAGTAAGTTCCGCTTCTACTCATCCGTTGTCACTTACTATGGGAGAAATAGCAAATAGATGGTGAGATATATTCATTAGTGTGTCATATTCCAGCAGGTAGAATATAGGTTTAGCCTACGCAGCACCTCAGTGACACACGAAACAGTGCTTCACCGAGCAAAGAGATTCTAAAAATGATAAAATTGTAGGACTGATCTAACACTTGATTTCAATTCATTTATTTTTTTTTTACTTTGTTCTCTCTTTTTTTTGTAGTAAAATTGGAAATGAATAATTTTAATTATCCCAACACTTTCTTATATACTCGAAGCGATGTTTAACTAGTAAAAAGACAGTTATATGGAAATTTGTTGGTATACCCGCAAATTATCTTGTTTTTATTGATAAATGTAAGCACACGTGGAAGTTCTTCCTGCCATTTTTCTCTGAAAAAATCAGAGTTCAAAACTTTTGTAAACGAATTTAATTTAAAGCTGCTACACTCTAATGACAACTAAACGTTTTTACATATAGTATTATTCTTCAAACTTTTATGCTGAGGGTTACTATATAAAACCACTTTTTCATCATAGATTTAGCATATAGACAGTTTTTCATAATTCATGCCATGTCTTGTGACTGATATATACCAGTTCTTCAGAGAGAATATCTCTTTGCTCACCCCTTTAGGAAGTCACAATGACCTTCAGCATTGGGGATGTCATTACCCCCTCCCCCACAATGCGCGAAAGGAAATAACCTTGAATTTGATATTGATATTCTTAGGGGATTTGCTATTATAATAAGCTAGATGAATTAATGTGTCTATTTTGAACTTCTAGTACTATTAGAATCATTTTGCTTTTTGTATCTAATAAAGTGGAAGTTGATATTCAGGTGCTTCTTTGACCTCAAGAAAGCTCTCTGATTCAGGCACCCCTTTAGGAAAGCAAAACTAATATTATACAAAACAATTATTATAACCATGGTCATGTATGACAGTGAAACATGGATTATCAAATGGTTGTTTTAATAATCTGTGGCAAGCATACTCATTTTACTCTACTAGGCACAGCTAGAGGGTCTGCTAAAGGTTCAACTTTCTACTTGGTTCCAGGCTCTGGCATTACTTGATCCAGATCATTGAATTTGTGTTTAGTTGTATGAAATTATTTGTTGATTAAGAAGAAGCCAATGATTCAAATTATTTTTCAAGGATTTTCGTTAATTTTTATAGAAAACTTTAGTCTAGGCCAAAATTTAAAAAAAAAAAAAACATTTATTTTCTCTCTTCGAGACTCTAACAAGTGCCATATTATTTTTATTACAAATTATTATTGCTATGGAATGAATAATTATGAATTATTTATACATACCAAGATTAGAATTATGAACTAGAATACTTATGACTGTTGCTTTTCATAATGTTGATGTTTAATTTACTCCATGGTCGTAACTGTAAATTCGTTTTACAAATGAATATTCCCGGAATATTGGTCTAGTCTGAAGTTTCTAATTAACATGCCTAAAATCCTTGACCAAACTATAAATATATTTATAATGCAGCCTGCTATTGAGCTCCTGTAAAAAGAAGCTACTACCGTCTTCTGGTTAAAATAAATAAATGAATAAAAAGAAAATTAACTCCTTCAAAAGACGCAACTGCTGCCTCTTGGTTGAAATAAATAATTTATTAATTAAATAACTAGAATCAGAACACTAATCACTATAATTATAAAAGTATTGCAAGAAATGTATGCTATGACTAAGCTAGCCAAGAAGGACCTTGCCCGTTAATCCAGTTATCTCACCGATGCTAATACCTCGGCGCCCGGAACACGACCCTTTCCTCTTTGAGCGCTGGGATTTGAATTTTGTTTTTGGAGGGGTGAGTCTGAATTTCTCCACTACATCGACTGCTGATTTTTCCCTGGATCCTACTGGTACAGCCATGTCCCATATATGTCACTAATCGGCCATGAAGCCCTCTAGTTCCTGGTTAAAGAGTTTTAACAGTTCTTGTCATGATCAGAGGGGATGATGGTGATCTTGAACCGAGTGATTTCGGGGAACCCATCTTGCAGCCACCCTAGACATTCCTAAAATGGCGTGGATGATTGTGCTAACGCTTCCATAAGAAATGCCTAATCCCATAGCAACTTCAAACACCTTTAATAAGGATCAATAAGAAGGCCAAGTCCTCTACTGCTTTGAAAACAGTAGAGGACTTGGCCTTTTTATTGATCCATATCAATTGGTTCCTCTACCATCCAGCATATTCCAGAGATATCAAACACCTTTATTTGACGATTATCCAAGTTAAGGATAAGGTCTCTGCTTGAGTTACATTATCAACATCAGTTGAGGTTGTGGTGCCCCAGATCTTCCTTCATCTTGTACACTCACACGACCGTGTTTGAACTCATTGAACCACCATCACTTCATTGATGTAGAAAAATGCGGCAATCACGACCACATACATTCACCATTCTCTCATAAATGTCTTTTGCAGGTTGTCCATCTTTACGCAGAAATGTAAGGACGCTTCGGTACTCAAACTTGGAAGTCACTGGATATTGACATGTAAAAGGTAAAGGCACGGCTAAATACTGACTGAACCGAGGACTCGATATTTTGGGCATGTTTACTCTTGATAGATTAGCTACCAAGAACAAACTAAGGATTAACGGTTTAAGGTTTGCTAATACCTTAGTTGCAAAAATTTTTGATCGCCCCTAGTAATAGTAGTCCCTAACTCTCCAAGGACTAGAGGGGCTCCCTTCTATTTCCAAAACAGTTGGCAGGAGGAACTGAGGAACACTGTACTATATATCGATTACCTACAAATAATATATTCATGACCTGTGGGGGTGGGTTTTATATTTTTTTCATTATGCTTGTTCATAAACAGAAACACAACTGAATTATAGTTCTCAATAAATGAGTTGAAAACTGGAAAAAATGTTGTTTGTAGCTGAGAAAGGAATATGCTGGGTTACATGAGTAATTAATTCATAATAAAATCAAAGTAAAAAAAAGATACCTCCATTCTTCAAGGAATTAATACAAACTTCAAGAGAGCTTTAGGAATAACATTTTTTATTAAACTTATAAAGATGACAAACATATGCTATAAATGTGTTTCAATATTTTTAAAATTACATGAAAAAAATGATGCTTACAAAAATATTTTCATCAAGTTTTGAGTATTTCCTATAGAACATAGTTACAATATATATTTTATTGTAGCAACAAGAATAAATAAATAAATAATAAATAAATTTTATTTAATAAATAAATAAAAAAAAGTCTTCTTCTTAGTAGTCTTCTATTGTACTATAATAATCAAACCACAGTTCACCTGTAGATTAAATTAAAATATAAACAGTTAATATTAACTAGATAATATAGTACAGATATTAACTATGTATATTCTATAGGGTAAATGGACTTTGTAAAATAAAGTTTGCCATGCAAGGGTTTTGTAAAATAAACAGATTCTCCTTGTGCTGACATAGTTTCACAATCCATTCTCTATTTCTCAATTAGCAAGATCCCTAAATAAAGCATAGTTGAAATTTGCTGGACTTATATAGTAATAAATACAGGTAAAAATCACATGAATAGGAGTGGGGGATTCACGAAGACTGAAAACAAAATAACTCAGTTAATATAAGAGTTATATGGAAATGTATAAAACAAATATTTTGGGAAATAACTCTATCAACTACAATGGTTATATAACATTTCATTACAGAAATGTTAAGGACTTTACATTACATTTCACTTTCTCTCTAAACCTCCACTCCTACTGGTCCAATTTTGGCCATGAACAAATTTAAGCTTCAGTTTTATGTGAAACTTTTAAACATTTAGTTTTCTAACTATCATATTAATTCCAACCACTAAGACATGGTTGAATTCAAATCATAATTGATGATGTGATGTAAAATAATCTATTCTGCATAGCTCGCATTGTTAGAACCCTACGTATTCAAAACTTTTAATTTAAGCTGAACATGATATGTTCAAAGGTATAATAGAATAACATGGAAATCATAAAATCTGGAAGTTAAAAATACAACAAAAAACAAATAACTGTTAATATTCGAGTTGGAGGAGAAAAATGTATGAAAGAACCATTGTAGTATTTCCTTTCTGTACAGGATTAGTAATATTACATTTTTCGTATACGGAGACACCTGCTGGATAAGGCACCATTACACGCTCTTTTTCAATCTATCAAATCTTTCCAATTCTTATTTCGGAAGTCTTCCAACAAAATTTGAGAGGAAACTGGCATTGCTGTTGGCAGTAGAAATGTTAACTGACTCAAAATTTGTTGTGAATTCCTGTGAATACCTTTCTGATTCCTTTTTGACTTTGTTTTTGACCCAGAACTTTCAGTTAGGAATTCTTATGCATTCAATTGTACCAAAGCACTGAATTCCTTTATTGAACAATTACATCGCTAAATCCAGAGAATTATAATATCTGTCAAATTATAACTTGTGATTCTGGTGTCTTGGCACTTCTCTTGACAGCCGAATAACATTTCCAGTAGCTTCAACATTGGACTTATTTTGTATAGTTTGTCACCTTCAGACCAGGGGGGGGGGAGGTCTGGTCATTTCAGGTTTTCATTGAATTTTAGTTCAAATTTTTGAAAGATGGATAATTTTCATGAACATTTCCCTTAGCTGTATTAGATATATTTGAAATTGGTTCTGCTTGGATATCAGTTCCAGAATCACTATCGCTATCTGTAGATGTCGCTGGTCTTGGACATTTATTGTTGGGTCTTAATAAGAATCGTCAAATTCCATCCATTCTTCGCTCTCTGAAGCAAACCATCACCATCACTTCATCTGATGTCAAAACCTTACCGTCTTCCATTATCCCAACACACAAAGGAATCCATCACACTAATGTTTTTTCAACAAGTATACAAGAAACTGAAATAAAAACAAGTAGTTCGAATTTCTATAATTTATGAGTTCAATACAACACTACAACCATATCACGCACTTTTGCAGATGTGGAAACCAAATAAAATTACTCATTACTCACTTGTTAATTAGCAAAAATATGCATAAACACTAAGAGACATTCACCACTGTTATTGAATCATGAATATATTTATTATTTTCTTTCATTCTGTTTTCATGACGTATACTGCCTCTTAGAAGATGGTGCTTTATGCCAAACTGAAGTTTTCGAGAAAGCGACGGATGTATAAGTTTGAAATGGGTTACATTTTAACAATAGACACTTTTATCACGATATATATAATAAAATAATTGATAAACATATTATTGACTTTTAGGTATTTGAGTAAAAAGGAAAGCATTATTAACATAAAAATGAAATAGAAGTTACTAACAAATTTGATTTTCTTTTTTTTTGATGAAACACCTTGTGATACTTTTTTTGAGAGTAGTATAGAATTTTTAATTTAATCTTTTATTCTGAATAATTAGTCAAGGATTGGATCTTTCTGGTAAAATGCATGAACTTATTGATAAGAAAAATATGTTTAAAAAGTGATTTTTAGACTGAATTATAAGTTCCATGTCTCTCAAACCATTAATATTTTTTATTTAAATTAATTGGTGGTTATCCTGTTAGTTCCATAATTTTTAATTCGACCTTACTTTTGACATTTTTAATATCGAATCTGAAATACTGCATTTTGTCAATGAAATCCCAAGTTTGAATAATTATACAGAAACAAATGTGTAAAAGTTTCATACTTGTTTTGAGAACTATAAAAAGCTTATATTAAACATAAAATTTTCACTAAAAAATAAGAAAATTAAATTTGTTGATTCAGTATTTGTCTAGTTCGAATAATTCGAGAAACAAGAGTCTGATTGATGAATTTTGAGTATGCAAAACCTTAAATACACGACACTATGACCTAACCAATTTAATGAACTTTAGTACAAGAGGACATTGTGTCCTTAAGGTAAAAATCGTGATTTTCTTAAGGTTTTAAACACAATATTAGTGTACACCCAGTTTATTCCACTAAACAAGCATAAGGACAAAAAAAAATGTAAAGGTTTAATCATTTGGGGAATTTTACTCCCACAGTCAAAGGATTAATCCTATCTTCAGCTGTAGGGGAGTATTAGTATACTTATTGTTATTTTAATTGTTATGTCTCTATGACCTGATGAACTGCTATCCCATGTAAATAGGTAATGTAGTACTGTTGAGAAACAAAACATGCTCTTAATTTATAAAATGTATGGAACAATGAAGACCTTATTATTGAATGAAGTACAAGAAAATAATGAGTTCTTACTTTAAAATAAACAAACATGAAAAGAAACTTTCATACCTTTTCTAAAAAAAACTCCATGAAGTATATATGCTTTTTTTGTTGGCTGAACCTCAGCTCTATGTACAATATGCAAACGAGTGAATTTATTTAAAGTTTGCTCTCGAACATAAACTTTTAAATTAGCTATTTTCGTATCAATGATAGAAATCTTGAATCGTTTTTCATCCTCCTGAAATATTTATCATTAGATAAATAAGTATATAATAAAAATTTTTTATAAATAACTTTTAAAATGTCTAAAGACTAAACAAATTTGAGATTTGGCTTCAATGAGTTAGCAAAACACTCTTCTCTGCTATGTTTGTCTCAATCATGAACATGATTTTGCTGCATCACCCTTGTGAGGTAATGAAAGCAAAGGGGGGGGATTTCACTGGTGCTGTCTTATATGTATATGACCCACTCACTAACAACTGCAATTGGCCATTTGCTAATGCAAGGTGGCTAATCTACAAGGAAAAACTTTTAATTATTGAAATGGAAATGTTGATTCAGAAGCCCATGAAGGGCTATGACCTGCCCCACAGTTTCAATGGGAGGTCAATAGCTTATATCTATTCTTAGTTAGCTAATCTTACATTATTAAGAAAGGTAAGGCAATTTTTTATATATTTTATATATACTTACCTGTACACAAGCTAAAACCACCCTTCGTTTGACAGACCTGAGATGTAAATAAACAGACCCGGACAAAGAATGTCCCAATACGAATAACATATTTATAAAACCTACTGACTAGCAGACAACTAACTCAGACCAACTTTTGATGGGCTTGAAGATGATGCCATCCTCCCTCTCCTGTCCATTTCAGAGACTATTAATATAGCCTAAAGTCTAACGAGCTAGTAGTAATACACATACCAAGTTTCATAAAATTTGGTTCAGCCGTTTATGCGTGAAAAGGTAACAAACAAATAAACAGACACCAAAGCAACATATTGCAGATATTGTGTCTATGGCATGTGAAACAAAAAAGTATAGTGAACATTTCGAGAATGTTTACGTGGTACTTTGCTCCTTTACAGTTCCATAGTAAAATATTAAAGGATGCCAATGTAAGGAAATCGTACTGCCAAAATTATACATTTTTTGGTACAGCTTATGCGACTGACTCCCTTCTGGTACTGTGGTTGCATTTTATTTCAAAAATAGATGCTTCTTTATTGAAGTAGCTACTCAAATGCTGAGTGATTACTAGGAGAATGGAAAGAGATCCAATCCCAAAGTTCTCATTTCATTGTTTGTTTGATGATATTTGCAGTTTTGTTTTACTAGAGAGACTCAAAGTGGAGAGCATTTCGCGGAGCATAGAAGCAATTGATTCCTGTGAATATTCTAGCTTTTAAACCTGCTTTCACACTATTACGCTCCATAACTATTACTCCCAGGTATTTAAACACGAGAAAACAAAAACTCCCCCAATTTAACTGAACCTACAAACTCCTGGGCATGTTTAGAGGTTCACATATACTTGGTATTTTCCATAGTTATTTTAAGCCCTAGATCTTCCACTGGTGTTGTGAACTCTTCCACAGCACCAGCTAGTGGCACAATATTTCTATCAGTGATCAATACTCCATCACAGCTGTGACAGCCAGTTATATATGGAGCTACCAGGGTTTTCCTTATTTTTCAGATCGTAATTTCCAGGGTTAAAGGTGATAATGGATCTACTTATCTTAAATCAGTAGTAGCTGCGTAGCCACAGCAGTAGAAGCACCAACTATGGTATTCCCAGTGGCTGAAATACCTTGTGCAAATTTATTATCTTCACCTTGTCATAAGCTTGTTAGGAGCCAATGAAGAGGTGATCCAGTCCAACATCATATTCTTAGGCCTTTTTCAGCATTTGGCTAATAGGCAAAAGGTAATCACTCACTGGTCAAGCTTCCTCGATCAAAATCCACTCTGGTGCTCTCCCAGTATCCCCTCACTCCTCTCCCCTAACAAAAAGTGACTGACAGCATCTCATAGCCGTGGAAAGAAAAACTAAAAGTGTTATATAATTTTTTGAAATGTATTGCCTTATTTTATATGCAGGAAAAGTATTTGCATCCTTCCAGTTTACTGTATGTTTTTAATTTTAACCATATATCATAAATCACCTGATAATAGCATCTCCTGTGTACTTCTTTAAAGTACAGTAGAGCGTCGTTTATCCGAACTAATTGTGATCGCGCACGTTCGGATAATCGATTTGTTCGGATAACTAGTTTTTTTAAGAAAATAGGATAATTGTATAAAACACTTTGTATTCATCATTACAATTACATATTAAAATACATACTTCCGACGCGCATGAACTGTTGTCTAGAACTGACCTGCAAAAAGAGTGGGAGAGGCGGAAGGGCTGACATCCCGCGTTTCCAGCCGCGGAGTAGACTTCCATTTCAGGGAAACAGAAAGAAGCTCTGATTCCCCGAACTGCAGGGCTCAGTCAGTCCCGCGAACACAAAAGGAGGGAACCCAGCCTTTTCCGTTCTGCTAAAAAGTTATTCACGCTCTAAACAGGGCATTGCTTCAAAGAATACATATTCTTGAAATTTTCAACTTCTTCATTCCGTATATAATACAGCATGCAAATTGAAATATGTAGTTAAAAAAAAAAAAAAAACTTTCCAAAGCGCGTTCGGATAATTGACGTTTCGGATAATTGACGTTCGGATAAACGACGCTCTACTGTACTTAAGTCATCTACCTTTGATTTCATCTCTTTCTATAAGAAGGTATCCTCCTGACTAACTGTATTAATTAAGCTGTTAACAACCTTATATAACTTATGGCTCTCATATGCCAGAAAATACTCATGCATCTCCTCAAGTTTCCTAACTTCATGAGCTCCCTTTTTGTTCTTTTAGTGCTTGTCACTTTTTGGTAAATGGATAGTATGTAAGGACTGTCAACATTACTATCTCAGAGTTAACTATTAATAAGTGGTAGGCAGGCTAAAAAGTCAAAAATAAATTCTGCTTCACTGAAAGATATCATTAAACAATTTCTGGTAGGTAAATTTTTTTTTTATTAATCATGGATGTGTGTTCTCAGATTACTATAATGCAAAAGGTAATCTTCACATCATATTGCCGCTTAATGATGTTCATGGTGAAGAATATTCTGGGTTTGTCTTGAAGCTAATTGATGATGGGAGGGTAATGCTAAAATAGTGGCAATATTGATGATAAATAAAGTTGAGATAATATTATTCAAATAGTTGCTTGTTGGGTAATTTTAATCACATAATTGTAATTATTTAAACAATCATGGGGGAATGGGTTCACAATTAGTAATATATTTCGTCTTATAATTATGAAAAATGTATTATTATATATTATGTGCATTGTTTTCTTCTTCCAATCACAAATATTTTCTGTCTTAAACAGAATGTGTTTATGTCACACAAATTAGAATGATGCCTAAGTTCATGAGACTGCTCCGCGTGAAGATTTTTTTTTTCATCATTGAATTTGAATTATTTTTATTTATGTTCTTCTAATAAAAGAATGAATTCCTATATTATTATAATTTTTATGTTATACCAATGGTTTAACTTTAAACATAAATATATAAATACAGAATGATGTCTAGGACCAATGGGCCTGATTGGCACTTAAAAAATTGGTGAAGTGGCTTTTATTTTTGATATGTGAAATTAATATTGAAAATATGAAATAAATGACTGAATGAAATTATACTAAGTAATAGAATCGCCAAATGAATGGTATCAGAAGCCACATTACTTTAAAAATTTCAATCTGCCGAAATAAAAGGAAAACAGTATTAAAATGAATATGAAGAATGAATACTAACATTCAGATGCGCTTCTTCCCAAGTTGATAAAGCAGTCCATCGATTTATATCTGATTTCTTTATAAACTTAACACTATAATCACTAGACACAGGCTTAAATAGGTAAAAGAATTCATTGTCCACAGGTCCAGAACAATAATATTCAAAAATAGGTTTCATGCCACTGGAAAAAATGGAACTAAATTAGCTTGTTTTATTTATTGTAAATAACTCTCAAATAAAAAATACTTACTCAGACATATTCTCTATTCCTGTAATAGCAAAACCAATAAATGTATAGATGGACCAAATTTGAAGATTGTGAGGACCTACACTATCTGGTAAAATTAAAAACAGTTAAAAAAATATTTTAAAAATAAAATGAAAATAATCTAAGGCTATAAAAAACTTACCAGAAGACTTGAAGTGTATACTACATAACTGATTTTCAGAATCAACACCCAACACTTCCAAATATTCTCCACATATTGTGCTAAAAAAAGTTTTTCATGATTCATTATGTTTTCTGGTATATCAAATGATGTGTGTGTGTGTGTGTGTGTGTCAAAGCCCATGCACTGTTTGAAGCTAACTCTACCTAGTGCTAATAAACTAAGATTTTGGCATTCTCAACTGTAATTAACTTCCTTGCGGCCCAAGCTGCTCAGAAGGAGAACTTGTAGTAGTTTCTTACATCCTGACCATACCACAAAAACAACCACAATGGTTTAATAACTACTAGAGATTTAGGATAACTGATAACCATGGAAAACTGTCAAATCAGACTCCTAATTTCGATTGAGAAATATATCACTGTCCATAGAGGGCTAATATTTGAGCAATGTGTTCAGCCTCTTCATGTTTCATGATGAAAGACCTCTGTAGTTATTTCTGGAATAGGACAACAAACTGTCTGTTCCTCAGGTGTATATAATTTTTCTGTTGCCATGCTATACATTACTCTTTAAAACTTAATTAATTTATAATTCTCCCAAAAACAGCATTCAACAACCCTGCTACCCCTAAATCTGACACATGGGTGAACTTTCAAAGTTAGCTGATCGAACGTTTGATGTACCATCTGGGACGTCATAGTTACACCAAATCTCTTAAACCTTTTCTTCCTTTTGTCATTGTGATTTTATTGTTGGCAACCTTGGAATAAAAATAAGGATACTCCCTCCTAATGAACACAATTCAACTACTGCTTTATTTCTGATTGTCTCTTACTCAAGTGATTCCCAATTGGCTAATCTTCAAAATCCTCTTAAAAGGTTTTGTAAATTGGAGAAATACACTAGTTGAAACCAATAATAAGTGCAGAAGACACATTTTATACTACCACTATTCATCATAGATTACTCCCTCTCTTCCTCTTATGACCTTAGCTAATGTTAATTAGCAACAGAATCACTATTTTTGGTAATTGTAATGTAAATTTAAGCCTGAGGCCTATTATAAACCAAATAACAAAATACATAGAAGATTATATTACCCCAGGCTTTGGTACATAGTCACATATTACCTAGATGTCATTTGTATAAAAAGATTATCTAAAATCACTTTGAGACTATCAAGTGTCCCTAGGTCCACCCCTTCTGATGAAAATCTCACATCTCCCTATTAAGGACAAGTTCTTTGAAATACTCAAAGTTTGGGTTGATGAATATATATCCCTATTTCATACTCATGCCAAATAAAAGTCTTTCACCCGATTTACAAGTTGGCAACGTCAATCTAATTAAAGATTAAAAAACAACCCTTCCCCACCCATGCTGTATGCTAATTCACATTGCCAAGATACATTTAGCATTACCAATCATTTAACATTAAAACAAAATTGATACCCAAGTAAATTTATCCAATTTACAAATCTCTAATGGATGGTGTGTACAATGTATGCACCAGCCACAGCCCATGAATAAAATAAAACCAGCCAGAAACATGAGAGAAATGTCTATCTAGCAATCAATAAAATATGTTCTATTTGGTTCTGACTTTTCTTCTTTATGAATCTATTTAAGAGGTAACAGTCCTTTATATCCTAAAACATTGAATCTCTACAGGTAAAAACTATTAATATTAAATAATTCATTTCACCTTTGCTGGCAGTGTTTTGGTTTATAGATTTTCTGCGCTGCCCATCAGGGCACTAGAGTCACTAATACCAAGTTATTGTAATTGGTATTCTATAGGATAGGCATACATGGATGGGTTGCTTTTTTTTTTTGTGTCCCTTGCTATTTAACTAGTGTTGGCAAAATTCCTGTCAGGAACACTTGAGCAAAAATGTCAAGTGGAAGAAATATTATTGGAATTTGATGACATTTATACCAATATGAAAGCTAGCATAAATAGTAAAATGGGCCCTGTTAGGCACTGCAGAAAGCTCTCTGATGCAAAAGGAAAGACAAGTTGATAAAATATATAACAGCAATAAAATATGGACTCTTACCAAGGAAGTAGAGAAAAGCCTGTGTGGTGAGTAAGAAAAATCTCCTTTGAAAGTTTTCTGGAACCATTAAAGTACAGTAATGGTAATGGTCCAGAAGGAATGCTAAACTAATGACATTGAGTCACAAATATGATAACCACTGTACAATAGAAAAAGTAAAGAAAAAGAAAAATGGAAACAGGAGTTCAGTTACATCATACTGAGGTGTTAGACCCCTGAAGGCCACCAGAAAATTCCAAATGAGTCACATGAAAGAAAAAGAAAAAGAGGCAGGCCCAAGCCCAGACAGAAATGGAAGATGACTGTGAGGGGCTTGAAAACAAAATTGCGAAAGTCTAGCTGCAATAGTAGATTGGATGAAGAAAGGGGACCAAGCCCTTATTAGGTCTCTAATAAACATAAGTTACAGAATGAAAAGCGACCTATTCTTATTAAACAAATGTATGGATTTTAATTCAATACCTCATTTTAAGCATTTGCAAAATTTCAATTTGAAGTACATTTCCTTGTCCAAGCGAATACCCAAATACAGCATCCAGAATATTCTTTGACCCTCTAGTCTTCAAAGAATTAAACATTTTGCAGTGTTTAGTAACCAACAAATCCCAACTTCTGAGTTCAGGCATCTCAACTTTTGAGTTATCTAAATTTTAAAATAAAATGTTATACATTCATCTTTCAAAAAGTAAGTCACATATTTTTAACTAAATAAAATTAAAATTAATTAATTTTTTATTATTTCTACCTACACATCAGGAAGATACATTGAGAAATGGAGATAGGCGTGAAAACTATATCAGATAGATAGAAAAGGGAGAAGGCAACAGATAGGCGAGAAAAGGGTGGGGAAGAAGACTCAAAATAATGCTAATTTTGGAAGGGGCTAGAGGAGAGTAAAACCACTCATACTCAGAAAATAAATCCAGCTTTGATGGATATTTTGTCCACAAAGGGGAAAGATAGAAACCAACTGGCCAGCAAACACTGAATCAGGAAGGTAGGGGGCAGATGTCTCGTGCACAGAACCCCCCCCCACTCCCAAATCAAATCTCAATTAGTTCAAATTTGAAGTAAAAACATTCCATTATTCTTGGGCTGCATAAAAAAAAGTATATTTCTTACCAGAATGACACAGAGATGACATTAAATTTTCTATTTATTCCTTAGTAAAACCAAATGTAAACCAGACGACATGTTCGATGGGCATGAAATATGTTGTAATAAAGAATGGCTGCTGTTTTTTTCCCTTTATTAATATCCTTCCTTGGTAAATATTTACAAGTTATATAACACAGATTAAATTACAATACACAACAGAAATAAAATAACAATATTAGGTAATTAACTAGGATAAGGACTTATAAAAGAAATTGGCATAAAGCAGGATGTCTTCATGCACCATAAATATATATAATAGCATAATGAGGAAGTCACATGAGTAGGAGTGGGGATTTTATTTTACACATATATAAAACTTGGCTTTGACTGATTTTCTATTAAAATTTGTTGGGATACAAATTTGTTGTGTTCTATTTGATTTGTTGTTTTTTAATGTTTCAGACTATTTTAAGAATAATGGCATAAAAATTGAAAAACATCTGCCAGCTCGTTTTTTTTTTAATTGTTTAGCAAGGGTCCAACAAAATAAAATAATGTAGGTAGAAGTCACTTCCGCTTGCCAGAATACCAACTCAGAAAATAAAATGATCTGGTAGTTTTTATGAAGTTCTTTTTTATGCCCTACATGTTTCATACCATTCTTGCCAACCCTTTAGGGCTGGTTGATTTAACTGGATCCGTAACTTGTTGGCTGGTCGAAGTTGGGCGAGTAGACTTAAATGATGCGGCCTCTAACGAGTTGGTAAGAATGGCACAAACACATGTATATAATAATGAACTTCATAAAAACCTACTAGTTTTTATTTTGTTATACCCTTGCCAAATAATTGATAAATTTAAATTGTCAGGGTCATTCCACACTCGCATAGACTTTTATATTTGTGAGCCAACTATCGCAAGGTACAACATGTGCTATATGAGAATTAAAATTTTCAACAAGGAGAAGGGTCTATTTCGACATTAAAAAAAATTAATATTGGTTTTATTGAGAAAACATAAAAATTGAATTGTGTTTAGAATAATGATTACGGCCAGAAAACTTTATATGAATTTATAAATTTCGAAGTTTTGACTTCTAACTTACAAGCACCAAATAGACCATATGTTATATTGTTATATTTTATGTTCCACGAAAATGCTAAGAAAGAATTTTCTGTATATGTATTAAGGGAGTGAGTGATATTGACATGCACTATTTTATACTTTACTACCACCCTCAGAAATGGAGGGTTAGTTCTAAGTCAAAACTAATGCAAGTCAATATCTTTGTAATATTGATTTTATTGGAAAACTTTAAAGAATGACCTGTGTTTGGAATTCATTTTTTGTTGTTAAAACATTGTATAAGATTTTAAATTTTGATTTCTAGGCATTAAATAGAATTTGTTATTGTTTTGCGATAGCAACAAGACAGAATTGTGAAATACTTGAAAATGTATCTAGTATATGAATGCCAATGTGTTTTTTTTTTTTAGTTTACCATTCATCTATAAAGAGGAATGAAAGTTTAATAGAAAAATATCTGTTTAGACTAAAGATGCTCAATTAGAATATGAAATTAGGAAATTTATAAAGTATAGAATACATATTCTGCTTGTGATATTAATTATAAACAATGTAAAAGTAATGAACTTTTTAAGTAACAAATAAAATATTCACTTACCATTCAAATGTTGGAGTGAAGTATTCAGCGAAATTACTTGTACTCTATTGAATGCCAAAATAAAACGAGACTTGGAAGGTAAATCAAACAAAGTGACTCTGAAAATAATTAAAAAATACATTATATCTCGAATGTAGTAATAAAAGTGTATAGGAAATAATTTAATGCATTTTAGTTAATAGTATATCAGAAGAAATTTGAATTAGTTTCAATTGAATTTAATGACTAATTTAAAACACTCATGCATCAAGAAATTAAATATAATGAAATAATAAAATATGTGCATATACAAACTTACACAGGAAAGTGCACAACAATATGACAGTCCTGAATTACACCTTCAACAGACTTAGAAATCATAATGAAGATACGTTCTAATAGGTCATTTTCATTTGGCTCTATCAGGAAAATATCATTTATTTACTTTTTAAATATAAAAGGTATACAAAAGAGAAATTACTAAAAACAAAAAATAACCTTTAAAACAATCCCGAGGTACACATTGAAGCAAATTGAATGTATTTTCAGAATAAATGTTCTTCACAATAAGTACATCAGACACAAAAGAGCCACGTGATGTCCTCAAGCCAACACTTAACTCATGATCATACAGAATAGCATCCTTTTTCATCAAGTGATTCACTTTTAATGCCCGTTCCAATAGTGATCCTCTATAAAATATAAATGTTGAAATTATTTATGATAAAGAACTGTAATTTATAACACTGCAATTAATACTTAGATTATATAATCAGCAAATTTAACAAAAGGTATAATATTGGACAGATATGAATCCATATCAATATACCTTTGACAATAACTAAGTACTTACTCTTTTGACCAGTTAGGAGCTAATATTCTATATTAAGGCCTAATGCTGATCAATATACAGCACTTATTTTCAATTTGGAGTTTGAATAGAAGTATACAATCAATAAGCAAAGGTCCAACATTTCTTTATATGTCTTGAACACATATTGACAAGCATAAAAGATTCGTCCTCTATTTCCTCACAGGGGTAAACCAACGCACCATCTCTTTGTCTTTACAGTGGCAGAAATGGACTTCATATTCATCTGTATATATTTATCAAGAATTTTGTATGAATATGTACTTAGTATGTGCAGACCCTATGCAACAGATGTATCTAACCAAAAATATCCATCTTACAAATTATAAGGCCATGATTCATGTTGCTCAAATATGATTAAAACTTAATTTAAAAAAAGAAAATTTGATTATTTTATTTCCTTTGACAAGCACTAATTGTAAGGATAAAAATTTTAATTTATGACTTTTTTTTAATATGCCAATATCTCAACTTCTCTTTTGGAGTAATAATTAATAATAACTTAATAAAAATAAATAATTTTTATCATTAATATTTTATTTGGAAAAATGTACAAATTTCAATCAAAAAATTATCACGAGGTATCACTATAACCCTAGAAGTTATTTTCATTATTTAAAAATAATTGATGTTTTTTGTGAATTGCCACTTAAGAGATGAGAGAAATGATTAAAGTATCATGAATAAGGTAGTTCCCTTTTTCCTGTCCTTTGTGGTTTTTAAACAAGTATAAAATACATTCAATGTGAACTTCTAACAGTTGTAAACAATACAAAAACAAAGATATGTGTAGCAATTTGAAAACACAATGTCAATAAACAAAAAATATACTTATAGAAATAATAATAATTACTTATATATTTATAATATGATATGATACACATTTGTCAATTACTTTTTAGGAGCCTTTGTATGTGTGAAAGAGAACTCATCAAGATCACAAGTTTCCTTTTCACTCCCATCATGAGTGTTTTCTTGTTGTAAATCATGAGTTTCCTTGACTTTATTTTTTTGTGTTTCCTGAAAAATAAAACAATAAATCTGTAACTTCACATGCTATCCAACTTGTACTTTTAAATATGATGGAAATCAAGGTTAAATGACCATTCTAATCAGAATATACTAAATAAATATATAAAATAACACTCACTGAAAACTTAAATGGAGAGTCGCTATTGGTATCAATCGATTTTTCAATGTATGGAGAATTATCTTCATCTATCTGAAGAATTTTAGAACACGTGACATCATCAAAATTATCTATATGGAAAACAGGCAATATTTTACAGTCAGAGAAGTAATAGGAATAAAATTGTTTATATATTATTGTTTAATATTAAAGAACTATCAAAATAAACAAGCTGTTTACTAGGTGAATAGAGATACATAATAGATTCTTTGTAAAAATTGAGACCCCACTACCATCTTAGACCTCTCACTCTAGTCAGCTTCCTTCAATTACAAACTCTTAGTCATTAAATTCTTCTTCAAACCATTCTGCCACCGCCATCAACACTTCATTGCCTCATCATATGTACCACACAACAAGCCTTTTTTTGGCCAACGAAATGAAATTGGGAGAGGGGGGTTCGTTCCTTACAACATGAGCTAACCTTGTATTATAGAAACCTTCTAGCACTGATGGCATCAAGTCTCTACCTAAGAACAATAGTTCAGTGTTATTTCTGATTCTCCATCTTTGCTGCCCTTCAAGAGAGCATATCTACTCTCCCAAACTAGGGTGGCTCACCTATTTTTCTCATGGAGAGTCTATTTCACTACCACAACTGATAGTATGTTGATATTTTTACAGATCTGGACCTCTACTTTTACAGAGTCTTATAAAGCAGAGAGGGCATGGTTCCAGCACCATTTGATCAGAAATATCTGCTTCTATGCTTCTGACCTTTGTTATTATCCATATAAGGAACTTAAACATGCTAAGACTAGAAATGATTATTACATTCACTTTGAATCATATAGTCCTAACACCTTGTCAACATGAAGAGTATCCAAATAGATATCATTAGTATTTGTTAGTACCAGTTTAACCTCTTCTAGTACCCAGGGG
The DNA here is from genome assembly GCA_019009955.1 of Riptortus pedestris. Lineage (NCBI taxonomy): Eukaryota > Metazoa > Arthropoda > Insecta > Hemiptera > Alydidae > Riptortus > Riptortus pedestris. The sequence continues at coordinate 50,037,992 of CM032233.1, read as the reverse complement.
GAATTAGAAACCTTGTTCACCATTTCAAACCAACCACTGCTATGAGTTTGAAAATTGTCTTGATATGCTGAATTGCTTCTTCATCAGAATGGGTACAATCAAGATAGTTGTCCATATATTGCAGATTGTGGATTGCTTCTACTATATTTTTTATTCTTACAAACATCTCATTTTTGTCCACAACATGAGCTATTTTGCCTTTTTTTAACATGAGCTAAATTTGACTATTAACCCTGGTAAAGAAATATAGAAATTCCCTCAGAAGCTGATCATTGAGTCTAATACCTCCCGCTTTTGCTGAACAATCATACACTGTTCCAGTCATTCTTGGTTTATTCAGATTGTGGTAAGCACCACACCCTAGAGTGATTAGCTTCCATTTTCATAAGTTTTCTTAGAATATTGTTCAGCAAACAGAGGATTCCGTGTTCTTTTATTTTCTATACATTCAAGTCTCATAAGAATGATTTCCCAGCTATTTAAAGGCTAATTGTATTATATATATATACATAAAGCCCCACTTCCCATCGATATCCTACAAACCAGTAAGATTTTTCTATGAATTTAATCATCCTTACAACGGAGAGGAAAAATATCATGGGGAGGGGGAGGGCTCTAAATTAAAATGGGTACAACTGGACCAAAAAAAAAAAAACATTACTTCCAAAGCCACTGTTATATTTATATATATGGGGGTATATTTCTTACAATTAACTTGAAAATATTGCTTCAAAACGATTTCCTATCACTTCTTAGAAGATTGAATTGTACTTTGTTGCAAATTGTTTATAATATAACAAAATAAAGACAATAAATAAGTTAAAAGACATTTTCCTTCAAATAGAATGCAATAAATGTAATAAATTGAGTTCTTGATGTTAAATGAAACACGATTAGATTTTTGAAATGAGAGAAAAACTATTTCCCAGTAGAATAGATACGTCAAAACATGGTCATAACCAAAGTTAAGTTAATTCAAAGCTCAATTACTTATCCCAGGAAAGCTGACTAAAGATAAAAATAAAGAAATAAATTTTCTTGAGATCAGAACAATTGATTATTAGGGTATTTTCTGGTTAAGTAATAGGTAAATGTCATAAACTTTACCTTCAATACTCTCAGGAAGAAGAGGTGGTGTGCATACAATATTGTTTTGATCCGCATCTACAATTTCAGTTATTATGTCACCTTCACTTGAAGAATCACTGAAATATGTTGCAAGTTCTGGAGGGGAATTATCCACAAAATAAGATTCTAAAAAATTAATACAAATTAATCAAGCTGGAATAATCATTTTAATTATTCTCCTTAAAGAACTCATAAACTGTCCATGATTATGAACTATACAGTCCATGCTTTGAAAAAAGATGCATACACAGGAGGTGGGAATTATAGAAATATAGTGATAGTGAAGCATTACATATCAAATACTTTTATTATTAAGATATCCCGAGCAATACATATATAATATTATTTAGATTTACCTTCATCTACTATAGTTTGTGATGATTTTTTGGAAATGTTTATTGCCAAACTTGGCTTCTTTCTAACGTCCAAGATTCTGAAACATAAAATAAAAATAAATATGTGCTTAGATATAAATTCATAACTCATTTGGGTATCAGGTAATGAAACAGCAATTCTTGAAAGTGAATTTAAAAAGAAGTTAGTAAAACTGTAGGAGTGTTTTTATAAACAATATTTTTCATTTTAAAAATGGGAATCTGTAAACACGAGGGAAGGTGGTGTTCTAGTGGTTAAAGCATTGGAGAAGCAACAAAAGGAAAAATAAATTTAGCAACAAACCACTCATGTCATTAAAAGTTCTAAAAAGTAACAACCGTAGTACAAAGTAAAAACAAGAATGAGCCAGTTATACTAAGTAACTACCTGCCTTGATGATTGGTTGAAATAAAAATGGTTAATCATACAAGTCAAAAAAAATGTCTGGTATGCAGAGGTTGTGTAAGCTAAGCTGATTTCCAATGTTCTGGTATGACACACAAGTGATCTCATCACACTATATATTCTTTATTTCTAAATAAAAACCTGATGGGTAATGTGGGAGTATAGTAAAGGCTGAAAACAATAAAATACAAATAACTCACACAATATTTAAGTCATGATGTGAATGTATAGAACAATAGTTGTAGTGCATCGATAGTTTAACAAGATTGTTTCTATAACATTTTATAATCCAACTCGAAGATATTTTTTGAATAATGAAGGTGTTTTGAACTTTCTCTCCCTTCCTCCAGTCTGATTTCGTATTTGTTTGGAATTTGTAGTTTTACATGAAACACTTATAATCAAGTTTTGTAACTATCAAACAAAAATTGCAACCACTCAAGTGGTAACACCCATGCACATACACATTGTAGACCAGGCATCATTTAGCAGATTTCCCTTGAGGGAAATCAGCTATTGACCTCGTACTAATGACGCGATTTTTGAAATTTTTCTTCAAATGTCCATTGATCCTACCCAGGAGATGACAAAAATGAGGTCCGTTCAAAACTGTATATGTATACATGTATATATATATATATATATATATATATATATATATATATTTGTCTGTTACCGCTCTAGCGGTCGCAATTATTGTTTAATCGTTACCAAACTCGATATTTAGTCGTTTTATGTAAAAAGAAAAATCGAGTTCGTTAACGGCTGAAATTGGACCAGGGGGAGGATTTTAGAAAATTCGAAATATCTCCGTTACCATAGGTCGGATCAAACAATTGTATAGAACCAATCTTATTGAAAATCAAATGTACTATAAATATTGTTATATACCTTTATTCACTAGCTTGAATATTAACCGAGATATTTGCATTTTTCAGCCATCAGCAAACCGCCACTTCTACTCATGTTACATAAACTATACTCTGCTACATAATAAATCACATTATTCAAAGTTTAAATACCAAAAATTGTATTCAAGAGACCTTTATTATATGAGATACATGCAAATATGTCCTGGTGACCCCCCCATGTCTTAAGGTTTTGGACTACTAAAATTTGATTGATTCAGATAACAATTATTCTGACTCATTATTAATTACAGTACTAGATATAGTAAATAGTTAACAATAAAATTAATATGTTATATTCTGATATATTTCAGTAATTGTTTTTCTTTCCAGTTTGAGGCGGGGAGACCCGTTTGTTTACATTTATAACCTAACGCTTCCTTTCGGAAGGTTATTGAAATTTGATGAAACATTTTTTATTTCCGTATGTATTTATTCACGGTGGTGTTGTGTTACCAGTATGTACACGTAGATTTATCTATTCCTAAACTTCACGAGTGAAATCTGCTTAGTTTAAGCAGCCCCTGCGTGACGGACTTTTTTTCGTCATCTACTAGGTAGGATTGATGGGCATTTGAAGAATGTTTTTGAATATCAATTGGGTGATGAGACTAAACAAAATGTACTATTATTGTGCTGTGTGGCTATCAGCCTAAAACTTCTTCTTTCTTTATATGTCCAACCTGTGCAAGGATCTTAGAGAAAAGTAGGCAGGACCACTGCCTGAAGCTTACAAAACCCGGCACCTTTCAATTAAAGGTGCATGCTGTAAATATTTGTTGAAATTTACATATTCTGCTCTGCTAATAATGATAATATAACAACAAATAAAGAAAATAAGATCATTTTTCTTTATACAAAAGAATTTTGTTCTGCATGAATTTGTTCACACTTTTAAAAAAGTCCGTCACACAGGGGCTGCGTAAACTAAGCAGATTTCCCATGTGAAGTTTTACAATAGGGAAATCTGCATACTGGTGACACAACACCACCATGATTAAATACAAACGGTAATGAGAAATATTTCAATTAATTAAAATAAATTCCCAACTGAAACGGCTTCTGAATTGTAAGAATAACTTATATTTTAATAACTGAAATTTTAGTAGTCCAAGAACTAAAGAAGGGGGGGGGGTCAGATGAACAGAACGTATTTGCATAAACCTCACAAAGTAAGGAATGTAAGGTAAGGTTAGAAACGACAGGTAAGGTTAGAAGAAGATTCCACCTGAGCCGAGCCCTTACGGAAACGGCCGACCTAATCCAAACTATACCCGACCACAGACTTCATAAAAATGCAAATATCTCGGTTAATATTCAAGATAGAGAATAAATGTATATAACAATATTTATAGTAAATTTAATTTGCAATAAGATTGGTTCTATACAAGTTTTCGATCCGATGTATAATAATGGAGATTTTGAATTTTTGAAAATCCCCCCCTCCCTCTAGTCCGATTTCAGCCATTAACGAACTTGATCTGTCTTTTTACATAAAACGGTTAAATATCGAGTTTCGTAACGATCAAACAAAAATTGCGACCGCTAGAGCGTTAACAGACAAATATATATATATATATATATATATATATATATATATATATATATATATAAAATTGTAACCTCTGTCTGTTCATTGTTTTTGTTCTCGAAATTTCACGATAACTTTTCGTTTCACATGTCATAGACACCATATCTGCATTTTGTTTCTTTCGTGTCTGTTTTTTGTTTGTTCATTTGTTACCTTTTCACGCATGAACGGCTGAACCGAACTTTATGAAACTTGGTATGTATATTACTACTAACCCAACTTAGACTTTAGGCTATATTAATATTCTCTGAGACGAACAGGAGTGGGGGTTATAAGAGAGGCCTGAAATTAAAAATAGTGATATTTCGTTTCCTATTGGTTTTTCGTCAAATGTAAACATAACAAAAGTTGTTTATTTTGTTATTTAGAGTAACTTTTTTTATATATATTTTTTTCGTATACCGAATTATAAACGAGATATATGCTAAAACCTATAGTGGAAGTGAACAATTTTATTTGGCACAAAAGACTAAACCGAACTAAATAAAACTCGGTATGTGTATTAGCACTAACTCCTTCATTATAATAAGCCATACCAACATTTTTAGGGACGGGCAGGAGTGGGAGTTATAAGGGAGGCCTGGAATTAAAAATAGCGATATTTCATTTCCTATTGGTTTTCCGGCAAACATGAACATGACAAAAGTTGTTTATTTTGTTATTTAGAGAATATTTTGTTATATACACTATCGTCGTATACCGAAGTATAAAGGCGTCATACGCTAAAAATTATAGCGGGAGTCAACAATTTTCTTTGACACAAAAGACTTAACCGAACTCAATAAAACTCGGTATGCGTATTAGCACTAATGCCTTTATTATAATAAGCTATACTAATATTTCTGGGGACGGGCAGGAGTAGGGGTTGTATTGGAGGCCTGAAATTAAAAATAACGGTATTTCGTTTTCTATAGGTTTTCTGCATTTATGCACATGACACAAGTTGTTTATTTTGTTATTTAAAATAACTTTTGTTATATTCATTTCTGTCGTATAACAAAGTATAAACGAGATATACACTAACAACTAGAGTGGGGGCCAACAATTTTGTTGGGCACTAACTATTGAACCGAACTTAAAAAAACTCGGAATGTGAATTAGCATTAATTCTTCCATGATTATAAGATATATTAAAATTTTTAGGTCCAAACGGGAGTGGGGGTTATGAGGGAGGCCTGAAATGAAAAATTGTGATATTCCGATTCCAATTGGTTTTTCAAGATTTCCTATAAAAATACAATCATTAGTCAGTCAACGATGATTTCCCTGGCATTGCCGGGCATATTAGCTAGATTGTATATACAAAATATGTACATTATAGATGATATTTAATTATAATAAATGCTATCCATGCTTATGATTTGAATTATTCACAGTGTGTCAAACAGTGGAGAGGGAATGATTAGAGACTTATTTTCATTTATTCTTCAAACCTAAAATTTGTTTTCCATAAGTCGCCCAAGGAACCCTTATGGGGAAAAGTGCGCCTAGACGGGAAGAGCAGTTGTAGACATAGAAGCATTGCCAAAAACAAAATTATATCTTTCCGTCTCAAATGATTTCCCGAGTGAAGCCGGGTACCTTGGCTAGTATATATATAGATATAATTTAGAACAGACCTCATTTTCGTCATCTCCTGGGTAGGATCGATGGACATTTGAAGAAATTTTTCGAAAATCGTGTCATGAATACGACCTCAATAGCTGATTTCCCTTAAGGGAAATCTGCTAAAATACAGTAGTTTTCTAGGAAGTGAGAATTGCTAAATAAATAAATAATATATACGTATATATAAAAATAAAATGAAACCTTTTTGCATATGGTTTCCTTTTTCTCTTTGAATGTTGGTAACCAGAAGTACTTGGTTTAAACAAATTAAGTTCTGGCGAGCTGACCTCAGCAATTATTTCTTGTTCATTCTGAAATGTTTAAACAATAATAAATAATTCACACTTGAATTACATATAACTTTCATTAAGAATGGTTTATTAAGGTTGCACGTGGCATATTTCTCAAAATCCAATCTGTTTTATTAAGTCTTAAACTATATTAAATTATGAGAAAGTACAAAATAAATAAATAAAATACAGCGATAGTCAAAACTAGAGTAAGCAAATCATCAATAACACAATAATTATAACAAATGATAAGGCAAAAAGTAAGTTATGAATTTTTCATAATATTAACAGTCTTTTAGTTTGAATAATTGAATAGTTTGAAACTTCACAAATCTGAATGTATTGGCAAAGATAAAGAAAAAAAGATTGCAACTTCCATTTCTACTTTTTGAGAATGTTGAAATGAAATGAAATGTATTTATTTCCACTAAATGTAACATAACATAATAGGATATCTCAACTATTTTTGTTTTCTATAATGAATTTACTAATATTTTATCATTTCATTTATTTACTTATTATTGAACAGCATTTATACTTGTATAATAGAATAAAATTATAGTTATAAAATTAGCTCATATTCCATGGATACATTTTATAAAATCTATTAATTAAACAATTCTATATAATAAGTTAATTTCATTAAAAATCTAAATATATAACATACATGTTTTTAATTTATTGATATGCAAATTTATTAAAGGTTGACATGTTTTATAAATGATGATAAAACTTGTCCAACCTTAAAGAGACATTGTATCGGATCATAAATTATTTTTTGACTGATTTTTAGGACAAATATTTTGTAGTTTTATATAATAGTTGGACATTTTTATAGTATTCATTTTTTACATAAAAACATCCTTTAGATATGATATTTTGTAATACAATTGGGATAGAGTGTTAAAGAGTTTTACTCCTAAAAATGATAAGCTCTTCTCAAAATATTTATGTTGGTGGTTGGGGGCTTGAAGCATACTCTTGTATCTTCTTTCTATGATTATGTGTTATACTATTTCTGTAAAACAAGTTCATGCTTTGTTTCACAAACAACATTGTTTGGCACAATATATATATATATATATTGAAGGATAAGTCATTCTCATATAAGTTGATAAAAAAGGCCTAGTATATTAATTTCTAAAGATTGCAATTATTATGTAAATAGCAAAAGTATTAAAATTTCAGAAATAGAATAAGTTACCTTGAGTGGACTTGAAAAATCTGTAATTATATTGGGCTCATCATACTTGCTCCTGTCATCAGGGCTATTCTGAGATATAATAAAGTCTTGAGGATCATCATCAGAATCTTCCTCAATCATCATATTCTTTAGTAATACAAATATCTAATTGTTATATGGGTACAAGGAAATTTTTAAAAGTCCACAAAAGTACTACGAGAAACCTCCTTTACTAATAAATTTGATCTTCATGAACGAGCTATTCAATATTGGAGTTTGTGCACTTCATATTTCATTTGGCGATTATTTCTAACTTATGTTTGATAAAATCATATAGTTCCAATTTATTGTAAAGATCATTACTACATTGCTGTACTTTCTCGTGTTCATAAAAATCCTGACCGCACAACGATTTCTCCGGAGAGACGCAAATACTAATCGGCCGATGTTTTTGTTATACAGTTCATGTTATTCGGTTCAATATACTCTTCTTTTCAGGCTGCGTATATCTACACCATAATGGCTCAAGGTTTTTGAGCTGTACCAATGTGCGGTATAAGGAATCCACAATGTATACATGTTATTTTAAACTTTCTAATTTCTACTTGTCCTTCAAGTGATAATTTGACTGATATTCTCCGCTTTTGGAAATTTTAAAACTCATTCGTTCTTGTTAGATGAATCATCAAAGGGGGTTTATTTCGAAGATGTCTTCCTTCTTCAGACTTACAGCAGGCTGAAGTTCTTTGATGGAAGAGAGTCTAGTAGGAAAATGTAGACCATTGCCACTGAAAAGGAAGGCATCAAGCGTAAGTGTTGGAAATGTGCTGAAGCCAAACAATCTGGAAATCCTCCGAAAATATAGTACAGCCAAAAATTGAAGAGCCTTGTGGCCGGAGGGTGGGAGAAGGGGCGTGGCCGAAGGAGCAAGGGAAGGGGGCTTGTAATCCAGACCTGAAAACATTTATGCCCGGAACTCATTAACCTGCTAATGAAGGTAAGAAATAAATTTTACACAATAACACATTTTACTATTTTACGACATATCGGCGTTAAAGTCCATTAATTATTCATATCCTTTAGGATTACGATCAATAACAGCTGATGACTGGGCTGGTTATTGTCGGCACGTCCACAATTTAGAAGAGGAATATTGGCTAAAAGATGGACAATGGAAAATTTTGTGGACAGCATGATAATCGCCATTGATGGGAGCGAGTCGGAAGATGATTTGCAGCTTAGCAGTAGTGAATCAGAATAATATTATAAGCACAAAACAAATTTAATTTTAATATTAATAAATCATTTTTTTTTATTTATTTTTTATACGGTGGTATCATTATTTAACGTTACCTTATTTAATTACAATCATTTCATCTGTAGTTCTTTAACGTTATTTATTTAAATTCTTTAATGTATTATTGTGAATGATAAATGTCTTGTATAAAAAATTGTAAAACTATAAAATAAATAGGAATTACAATAATAGTGAAATGTAAAGAATATCGTTAGATTTACAAAACCGTATTTTTTATAATTCGACTTTGTAAAGTGATAAAAAGTATATAAATTTTTTTTATTGCCACACTTTTTGTGGGTTAAAAATTAGCACAATATTAATAATAATTGCCAATAAGATGATTCAGGTTGAATTTTATTATTTACTGTAGTAATTCATGAGGAATATATGTCGCCGGGCAAGAAAAGCTAAGGTCAACTCACTAATATTGTACAGTAGGCGGCTAAGATGAAGTGACGACGTTTGTGATCCAGGTAGTACAGTAGTCTTTTCACGGAAACTGGCGGCTTGGTGGGGGAAGCCAGCAGGTCTCTTCCATTCCTGGCTGAAGTGTACAATTATGCAAAGTACTGATTAAGGAAAAAATCCGGATGTCAATACATTATTGATAGAGTATACTCCAGGCTTGAACCAGACTTATAATGTGAAAACACCCTTGCCATCGGTCGAAAATCTCTTCTAATAATACCCCAGAGATAGAAACTGACTATTTTTCCTCCGTAGAAAAATATGGATCTTGTTGTAGACTTAGTCAATTGGAGTGTTTGAGTCAATGTGGTTTAGTAATTCTTTACTGGGTGAATTTCTTCGGATTTTATAATGTAATAGGCCAGTGATGCTTTTATTAAATATTAATACAATTTTAATTAGTTTAATTTATTTAAAATGTTTTTAGGACACATTTTCTGTTTTATTGCGTTGAGCACACTTGGTTCTATAAATTGATTTATATGCTCCTATTATACTTTGCCATTTGTTTCATTCAGGACATATTTGGGGAAGAAGTTCAGATTGGGTCAGATAAACTTTGATTTAAACCCATCACAATTACCTTTTTCAATGTTTCGGGGTGCCCTTGTAACCATCAATATTGTTAATAATGGTTAGATAGTGATTGCCAAATACCTAATGTAGGTTCTCAATGAATTAGTCATTTGTTCAGATAAGTGACAATGATTTACATCAGTTAGGATTTCTTTTTAGATATTTCTGTTTTTTTTTTTTGTTGATTCCTTATGGCTGTTCAGTGAGTATTCTTCTTCGGGGTTTCCTATAGTATTTGATTTTTTTAAAAGTTATTTTTAGGTACTTTGCAGTTCCCCTGTTAATTGGTTTTTGGTATACTTTCTAGGTGTTTAGCTTTACAATCGTCCAAGTTTCTTAATCATTACTAGTGGCGGCTTGCGTATAGGCACTGTGGAACTGCAGCACCCCCAATTTCCATATGATATTATCTATAACATTTAATATAATGAGCCTTTTTTCTTTAATTCTTTCTTTATACTTGTATAAATTATAATCCTTAAGCTTAATGCTGTAACCATCCCCCAGTTTATGAAAAAAGATCTTTGTATGGAACTGTGTGCTTCACAGTTCCAGCGGCGAAGTGTTTGACTGTTGACACACAGGAAGCTCCACGCGAGGCTGCAAGGGAAAGAGAGCACTGTCATTCCCGCAGTGCCGACCCTGGGGTGCTAAGGCTAAACATTTTCTGGAGCAGCAACCCCACTGATTTTAGCTACGAGCCGCCACTGATCATTACTATTATATTTTAATTTGTCCAGTTGTATTTGGCTTGGTTTGATTATGATTGAAATGTGTTAAATTGGAATGTGACATATTTTAATGGTTGATTCCTTGTACTCGTGTTTATTACAGTATTTTAATTGGCCTTGGTATGATTAAATGAATGGGATGTAAAATTCTATTATATTTACATTATTTGGTAATTTTAGTTAAGAATTGGAAGACATCGGCAATGAGGCATTCCAATTGTAGAAATATTTTTAATAAAATGAGAATAGATCGAGTAATAAAAATAAAATTGTAATTAGAAACTTTAAGACCTCTCTTCTAAGCCTTTGATTAGTTCACAAGTATATGAACTAATCGTTAGTGAACTAGTTTTCCTTTTGCTTAAAATTCAGGAGGTTATTCTTACTTATCTGAGAAATTATTTCAATCCAGTTTTAAATGGGGAAAGTAGAACCAAGATCAGTTACTCCTATTATTAATGCATTAAGAAATTTACTTTTAGGGGTACGTAATTTATAGTTTATTAATGTTTATGTCAGTTGAAATGATATGGTATATGCTGTCCTCTAAAAAAATAAAATAAAATCCATAACATTTTCATGATTATAAGATTCTACCATTTTAGTAGATTGATTTTAGAATATTCGCAACCTATTTGTTTGCAAAATATATATGTACAATTTGGGATCTTTTATCAATTGTTTAAATTAGAGAATTAAAAATACCCTTTCAATAACTTTTAAATTTAATTGATTTACTAGCCATTGGGAATTTCATTTTTTAGAAGTGAAGTTGCAAATCACTCTCCTTTTTTTATATTATTATTTATTTTTTTTAAATCTTATAAAATTTCTTATTACTTTGTTTATTTATACAGAATAACTTTTGTGTACCCTAATGTAAAGCCTTAAAACTAATGAGGCTGTTAAATTAGGCTCTAAACTACTATGTTTTTCTACTGTAACATAACTTTCAATCATTTTTTAATGGCCAATGTGCACTTTATTCCAGAATTGGGCATTATTGAAATGAATTTTTTGTCTGACGACAGATGAGAATTGGTAATTGGTATAACAGTGTAATGCACGAGAAAATCATTCTATATATAAATTGAAAGTTATTTATTATTTAATATATTTTATTTGTTTTGAAGAGGTGATTAAATAAATAAGATATTAGAAAATAATAAAGCATATATTGAATAGTTTGTTTTTAAAAGAATAAGTAATTATATATTTTAAATGTATATGTAGCATTGTTATTGCTTTTTTATATTGGATGCTCAAAACAATCCATATAAAAATGAGTTTCTTCTTTTTGGGTCCTCACACTTTTTTCACTTAATATTTTTGCTGTTAATTTACCTGAAATTATTTTTTAAAAGAAATACGAATTATAAATCGCTAATATTCAGAAACTTATGAAGAGTATATTAGCTAGATGCACAAAAGGATAATAATTCTTTTTGTAACATGATATCATCAAGATCTCAACTCTATAAAAAAACAAAAAGAATACAAATATTGGTAATTGGCCTGCTTGAAAGCAAAGGATACTTACCTAATATTGGTTTACAAAAACAAAAAGGTTCATTTTCATATCAGACAAAGATAAACAGCAGTGTTTTGTAGAAGTAAGCCAGGATGTGTTATCCAGAGGTTACCCCAAAGTTAGCCCATAACTTGACAAATTACCTTTGCCCATGTGGAAGTTAAACCTATAGCTTAAAGTTATCTCATATAATGTAAATTCATATTTAAATGAACCTTCCTGTAATTAGTGCCTAAAGTCTTCAAATATATTTTGTGCTTTGTCATGCAAGAATTAATTATTTCAGAGGAGAGAATTAGTTAATTATATTGTGGGGGAGAATTAATCAATTATTTTGGCAGAATATTTGGGGTTTTCAATGGTGAGGAGGCTTATTCATAAATAATTACACAGGCCAACAAAAAAAACCTTTTTGAAAACTTTTTTAATTTTAATAGCTGATCTTGATAGATTTTTATGTGCTGAATCCAAATCTGCTCGTAGTTTTTATGTATCACCCTTAGTTTCCAAGCAAAATGTATTTTATTATATAGTCTAATACCCATTTACAGTATATAGGGAAATCAATGAAACACTGTAGAATCGTAAAAATGGTTTGTATTTACAGTAAAATACTTGGAATAGTAATTTTATGTGATGATACAAGGTTCACTTGTCAACTGGAATTGCTTTATATTTTCTTTCCCTTTTTTCCTTGAAGCTTCTTGTGTAGCTTTTCCTGCGATGAATAGCTTGCTGAACTTCCCGGTGAAGTGACCAACAGTAATCCCCCATCATGTTGGTATTCCAGCGGCCCTGGTAACGTTTTTCCATCACTTTAACGTCCTGGTGAAAACGCTCACCTTGCTCCTCACTAACATCTCCTAAATTTTCCGGGAAGTAATCGAGGTGGCTGCTCAAGAAGTGAACTTTCAGGCTCATCAAACATCCTAACTGTTCAAATTTTTTTAACATGTTAGCAACAATAGCCTTATATTCTGGGTCTTTTTTATTTCCCAAAAACTTGGTGACAACTTGCTTGAATGAAACCCATGCTTCTTTTTCATTTGAGGTCATTGTGGATTCAAAGTTAACGTCAAACATCATTTTTCTAATATCAGGCCCGGTAAAGACGCCTTCTTTCAGTTTAGCTTCTGAAAGGTGTGGAAACTTCTGACAGAGATATTTGAAACAAAGCCCATCTTTAGGCAAAGCCTTTACAAACTGTTTCATGAGACCTAACTTAATATGTAGTGGTGGTAGGAGCACGTTTTTTGGATCTACAAGGTTTTTGCGTAAAATGTTCTTCTCGCCAGGCTTTAAAGACTCCCTAGCAGGCCAGTTCTTTCTGCACCAATGTTGATTCCGAGCTCTACTGTCCCATTCACACAAGAAACATGGAAATTTGGTAAAACCCCCTTGCTGACCAAGGAGCATGCACGTAACTTTCAAATCACCACATATCATCCAACCGTGTGCAGAATAACCTATTTTATTTAACACTATTTCTAGATTTTCGTAACTCTCTTTCATATGTACAGAATGACCGACAGGTACAGAGGCATACATGTTACCGTTGTGTAGTAAAACTGCCTTCAAACTATTTTTGGATGAATCAATAAACAACCTCCAATATGTTGAAAATAAACAAAACATCAGCTGTTTAGCATGTGTTTCAGCAGTGCTGCCAACATCATCTTTGTTCATTAGACCTATTTTTTCATGTTATCTTAACTATGAAAAAGCTGTTAAATTCTAAAAATGTTTCTTTATTTCATGAATTTAACTATAAAATGTGAATAAATGGTGGGTGATACAACTTTTTAAGCATCATATTTGGATTCAGCAACCTAAACAACATAAGAATAAGGTATTTTCATTAAAAAAGTTTTTTCATCGTTGGCCTGTGTTATAATATTGGGTTGTAACATATGAAATGACCGTTTGTAGAATCAGGAAAAAAATGAAAAATTGAGATCAAATCTGAAATATTATTCATTCAAAGTATTTACCATCATTTTCAATACACTTCTGCCAACAACTTACCAAGTTTTCTATCCCACTTTTGAAAAAGTTTGTGTCACGTGTTGAAAGAAATTCAGAAAATGCATTTTTAATGTCTAAATCATCTGTAAAAAAATTTCCTCGCAAAAAGTTGTCCAAACTCCGAAAAAAGTGGTAGTCTGTAGGAGATAGATCAGGGGAATATGGGGGGTGTGGTAGGACTTCATAGCCCAACTCCTTTAATTTGTTCACTGTCTGTATTGAAACATGTGGTCGGGCGTTGTCATGAAGCAGAATCGGTCCTTTCCTGTTTACCAATGCTGGCTGTTGCTTGATCAAATTTTGATGCATTTGCTCAATTTCTTGGCAGTATAATGTGGAATCAATTGTTTTGCCCTTTGGTAGAAAAGAATAATGAATGACCCCTGCCATAGACCACCATACTGTAACCATTAACTTTTTCGGATGGAGATTCTGTTTTGGCATTTGCCCAGGAGGCTGATCGGCATCTAACCATTGACCTGATCGGCGTCGATTGTCATACATGATTCACTTTTCGTCACATGTTATTACACGTCCGAGGAATGCCTGGAGACCGTCATATGACTTGTGCCTAGCTCTGACGCAAGTTCTCTGACTGTTTTATGAGGGTCTTCTTCAACAGCTTTTTTAAGATCTTCGTCCTCCACCGATGAGTGAGGTCGTCCATGGGGCTGATTTTCTAAAGTCGTATCTCCTGAAGAAAATTTTGAAAACCAACGACGAATAGTTCTTTCATTAGCACTTCCTTCACCAAACGCATGATTAATATTCCTTGCTGACTGGGCCGCGGAATGACCAAGTTTATACTCGTAAAAGAAAATTATCTGGAAATCGAGTGTTTCCATGTTCCTGATTGATATTAAACTAAAATATGTAAGCCTACTTGGGACAAATACAAACATAGCTTGCGACTAGAGGATTAACAAATGTTTATTATAGATGGTAAATATTTTGCTTGGAATCAACACACAACGTTTTAATCCTTTATAAAGATTAGGGTTTAAAAAATCGGACACTTCATGTGTTACAACCCAATATACGAGTATTATAATTATAAGAATGAAAGTCTTCCGAGATGTTCAATTTTAATAATTGGAAATCCAAGGTTAGAAATTCTTAAGAATCTCTAATTAAGCAATTAAATATTCAGTGCTTATTTAGTGACTAAATGGAAGATATTGGTATTATAAGTTGTTTTGATTGAACAAACTATTTCTTGCCTTTCTTAGAGAACACATACAAATCCTTTGCGATATGGTGACTACTATGCAGCACGTACTCAGCCACCACCTGACCTGCCTGAAGGTCCTTCTCATAAGTTAGCTAACAACTATTATTGTCTACGTGATGGAAGACATGAAGTATCCCCACCACAGCTCATCGCTCTTGGACAGACAAAATTAATTGAAGGGAAAAGGTAAAAAAAAAAAAAAAAGTTTCGTTCTAGCTGTCTTATAATTGCTGTAGATTAACCATTCACTAGTTCTTCTTACCATTTAGTTTAATCAGTGTTCTTTAATTTGTAAGCAAAAGCTACATTGTTGGCTTTTCCTTACTTCCTATTAGGAGGACTGGTTCTTTACTCAGACAAAAGAAATTAGCAAAAGTTCTATTATTATCTTTATCCAAGAAAGTATTGCACTTAAGTTGGTGATAAAACAGACTAATGAGCTTTTGGCTTATTTCCAGTTATTTTAAGTTTACTTCTTTATCAATCTGGTTATTAGGGAATGCTATCTCAAGTAAATGAGAATGAAAATATTTTTATGTACTTATGGCTTTCATCATATAATTCTTTTTCAAATAAAACATTTATTTATGTTATAGTTAATATAAGTTATTTCTGTTTTAGTGATAGTGGAACAAAGGATACCTTATCTCGAACACCTGGAAATGTTTATCTTTGGGATACTAAATAGGATTTATGTAAACGAGTATTTAATGTCCAGAGAAGTGAATTAATTATTAGTTACTAAAAACAGAATAGAAAAACCAAAAAGAATAGTTGTTATTTATGTTGGTAAATTTTTAATATGATTTTCTGGAATAATAAAGTATTTATATAGTACATTTAATTATGATTAAGAATTTGTCAACCTTCTTATTTTGTATTTATATTTATCCCAATCACCTTCGTTATATTAAATTTATTTTCCAGGAAGCAAATGCAAATCATTGTACATAAACAAATTAACAATTTGATCAGGATGTAATGTAAAATGAAATATTTTCCTAGAATTGTCATGAGAATAAAAATGTTTGTCCAGAAATGGATGTTAGATTGTTAATATTTTATTAGTATTTACAAAATGATTGTATTCTAGTTAAGGTTTTTAGCTAAGCAGATTAAGATCTTACCTTGTTAAATTTAACATACTTCGTGTGTGTATATATAATTCCTCATTAGGAAATATCGGCAACATATTTTTACTAATCCTTTATACCAGGTTGTTTCTTGGCGACCATCATTTTCATTTTAGTCTTTGTAATGAGGAAGAATGCTTTTGAGTGAAAACTGGGAATGAATGGGTTACTTTGAAAGGTTTATTACAGTTTTTGAAAGAGTGATTTTCAGATCGTTGGAGGTGGAGGTTTGATATATAAAAATGAACAGTGGGTATTTCCCAGGAAGGTTTTAAATTGTATAAACTGAAGTTTCTTGAAGAAAAAGATTTGTTTGGTGGAACTGGAGCGCACAATTATTATATAAGCCCATAAGTATTAGTATGAGTTCAAGTCATTTTAAGTGACCCAGAAAAAAGAGAAAACGGGTGTCAAACACCTACAAAATAAATTAATTTTTTATAGAGCATTCCTTTAAAAGATGGAAATTGGACCATTTTTCAAAACTGCAAACGTATCTGTATTCCAAATTGTGGTGATTTTTATTTCTAGATTCGCATCATTTTTAACTGCTAAATTACTAAGCGCTGTGTTTCCCAGAATTTCGAAATAAAGTGCATGCTACCAGTTACTCTCATGAAACAACTTCGAACTTAACATAAAGTCTTTGTAATAGACAGACCAAAATAGGCATTCACTCGTGTCTGTCAAATACAATGTATTAGTTAATATTCCCGAGGTTTTGCCTGATCACTGTAATTATAAACACTGGTTAAGCTCGCATGCTTAGGATAAATTTCGGTTCTACAGGCAACTTGCCATAAATCAGTTTCAACCAGTTAAAATAAATATAAGTTCATACAAATTGATGAGGAGAATGGTGGTTTCAGGATCCAAATGAGGTTTTATTAAATAAGCCTGCAAGAAAAGTTGTTTTGTTTCACATTAAATCTGAAATGCAACCTAAAAGGCCAGATTAATGCTACTTGTGAAAATATGTAATTAAGGGAACATTGAATTAAATTTACTCTAAATTTTAAGTAATTTTATTTAAATCGTTGAGAAGCCTGTACTTCTATTTCTTAATGCTAACTTTTGAATTTCATAAATCCCATAAAAAATTTAATTTTTTTTTTTTTTTTGTAAAGTTTTAAAATAACCTTCCCCTTCCAAAACAAAACAATCAAATTAAATGTATGTATTAAAAGGATAAAATAGTTTATTCATTTATTTCAAATTTCACAATGAAATGTACAGACCTTATTTCAATTACATACGTGGATTTAGACAAACCCACAATAGTAGACCTCTTTAATTAGCATGTTTTACATATTTGGAGACTACATTTAATTTAGGCCTTCTGGATTTTTGCCAGAAACGTGATACCTAACAAAATGTATAGTCCCATTTTCCTATCCCTCTTCTAATTCTACCGTTATTACCTAGAATTTTTGTAAACTGCTTTAATTAATATAACATCACAAGAATATTGTACCTAAAATATTTTAAATTCTTTATTTACTTTTGAAACTTACTTACTTTTGCTTCCAAGGGAAGGTGATTCATGAGTGTGTGATAAAATTTTGGTAAGTCCTCCCTCCCCCAAATATTAGATGTCACTAGGTTTATCACAAACAAGATATTTGTAAGTTTAATTATTAGTTTAATAACCCAGTGTATGAGTAAAAATAATTAGAATCACAGTAGAAAGGAAATAGACAGTCTGTAGTGAACACAACAGACCTTGACAAATGAAACAATAAAACCTGCTATGCTGATGTAAAGTTACAAGGGGAGGATGTAATGAGTGAGAGTGATAAGAAACAAAATTTAAGGAGCCTAGCTAATGATGACAATGAATGGGTTAAGTTGGTGGCTGACACCCAGATTATACAAGGGTTTCATTCCATAATAGAAGAGGGTAATTCATCCTTCACTTACATTTAATAAGATAGAAAAGTAGAATTACCTCTAAAATAGCATACTATAAAAAGGATCAAAAACAAATTTCATATTTCTAAGTAGGGCAAAGAAAAACTATGTTAACAAAAAATTTAATTTTTTAGACATGTTTTATAAAAAGTACAAAAATAGAAATGAAAGAAAATAATATTGTTTTCTTTGGCAAAATGCCTAGGAGATTAAACTATGTAAGTATTCTATAAAAATAGAAATTAATTATATAATATAACTGAAATAGAGAATATCTTTCTTTTGCAATCATTATATAGTTCAAAGATCTAATTCAATAAAATAAGGAAACAAAATATTATAAAATTCAAATATTATAAATATTTAATGGAAGTATTTGAAATTAAAAAAAACAAAACAAAGAAAATAAATAATGCAGACTTTACACACATTAGAATCTTCATACAGGTAACATTAAAAGTGGAAAACATTTGTACTGTTTCAGTCCACTTAAGATTTTTAATACTTTTAAAAAGTTAATTACAATTAAAAATAATAATTAATATTAATAAAATTTGGCCTCTATGTATACAGGAAACCTGTGCCATATGTAATATATTCCACAAAGGAAACATAGGTTAATATAAAACAATGTTAAAGAATCATATTCCAATTGCATATTTTAAATTGTTTTAAAATTCATCATGTCTAAGTAAAACTTCTCCAAAATCAGTAGCCTGGGAACCAACAAACACGTCATATTTTTCTATAACTTCTTCTTCTGAAAGTTTCTGGTCTTGATTTTTATCAGCTTCTAAAATTAAATGCCTTGCCTCAGCATCTGCATGATCAAACCCCTGTGGTACGATCCAATCCTTAACCTGAAAATCACAGTTCATTTTTATGTACAAACTTTCTTTACATTTTTACTGAGAGGTATTAATTAAAAAACATGTCATATTCAAATAATCTAAAGTGGGACATCACATGGCTGCCTTGTGTTCTTATTAAATTAGGTATACAAAGGTTTGCTGAACTTCATTTAAAATTATTTCATTTGGAACTGACAAATCTTTGTTCCAATGTATCGGATCAAAAGATACCACTGATCATAATTTATTGATATTTTCAAGATAAAAAAAAAAGCCCAATACAAATATTCTGTACTTCTAAGAGGCATGGAGAAATTTATAATTTTATATTTACTCTCTTCTTTAATAAAAAGTAAATTTTCGAAGTATGCGCAATAAATAAATAAAGAGGATATACTGAAATAGTCAAAACAGATAATTCCATTGAAATCTGAAAACCGAAATTGTTTGTTATTAGAATGCTTCCTTTACACCATACATGGAAGCAAAAATGAAATGTTTCAAATATGTAATCATCAGTGAACTAAAGAAAATTTAAGATAGAAATTCTAGTATATTTTGAACAGATCAAAAATGCGAAAAAGACTAAAGCAATATTATAGTTTCTGAGAACCAGCACAGGTATATGGCCTGCTCAGCACACACCTAACTTAACTGCTCTGCAGCCCGCATTTACAATGTTTTATCTATTGTAGTGGCCCACGAGGTTATGAGGAAAAGAATAATGCACTTGGTTCATGAATTCAAAAAAATAAATAGTTTGTCTTCGTTTTCTTTCTTTGTGAACAATTGTTGTACAGCTAAAGAAAGTATGATGAAATCTCTAAATTGTCAAGATTTTATTTCCATTTAACAAAAAAAAAAAAAGGATGACATACCTTGCAAAAAAAATGAGAGAGAGAGGGGGAGGGACGGAGGGAGAGAGAGATTAAGAAATTGTTATTATTAGTATATTATATTAGGATGGTTATACTCAGGAAGTAGAAAGGGAGAGCATATGGACATAATGCTAGCTCAGATACAATATTTAGACTACTGCAAACATTAAACTGAACAGGACAAAAGACAGACATGTGGACATTTGTAGGAAAAAAGAAATGAAATGAAAAATTAGAAATAATTACTAAAAGATTATAGAGAAATGAAAATCCAACAGGACTTTGAAATGGGAAATTCCAATGATCAATGGACATTTGAAGAGATGTTTTGAAAGTAGCGTTGTGAGTACAATCTCAATGGCTAATTTCCCATACGGGACATTTACTAATATGTAAGTATATATATATATATATATATATATGCATGTATGTATAATATTAATGATTTATTGTGGGCTGAGACATAAGAAAAAATTGAACTCAAAAAAAAATTCCCAAAGTAATTGAATATGCCAAACACTCCCAAAAAAGGTATATTTATTTTAAAAAGATAAGTTTGAATGTATGCCTATATATATATATATATATATATATATATATATATATATATATATATACATACATAATGAAAATGCTCACCTAAAACAAAATATAACAATACACAAATATATTTGAAAGGGATAAGCTGTCATGCTAAAAGTCTCACCTCGTCTTCATCTAAAAATCCATCTCCATCCTTGTCTCTTTGTCTAGAGAAGTGTTCCATTTCATCAAGAACCCACTGAGGTTTGTCATTTTCATTTTCTCCTTGATACATGTCTCCTGAAATAAAAAAAATAGTGTTAACCTTCAGTTCTCAAAGCAATTTTTAGTTCTGTTCTAGCCCTCCTAAAGTGGATTTTTGATTTGTATATCAAGGGCTTCATTCTTCATTATTTAATATATACCCACATATTTTAATACTATGATGCATACCTATATATTCAGACAGAGAAATTTTTCCATCCTTATCCTTATCAATATCTTCTAAGGCTTCTAAAACTACCAAATCTCTCATTCGTGGAGTTTCTTCGGGGTGCAAAAATGCAAGAAATTCATCTTTGGTTAACATATTATCTAAATCAGCATCAGCAGTATACCATCTTCGCCTGTCACGTTCATAAAGTCCTTTATAAGTAATTCCTTCGTGATCTTTTTCAAGCTCTTTCGGATCTACTCCTGAAGAAAAAAATAGTAATGATTTAAGTATATTTAGGAGTATAACAATGTAATTATAATTACTGTGTTCAGAAAGAGAAATGTTTTGTAAAATTATTAAAATAACAACTGATAATCCAAATTTTTGAAAAATTATAATTATAGTTCTAAATTATATGGATGTATATAATTTATGATTGATTGTAATGATGACCATATAATTCAGTATATTATTATTTGGGTTTCATAGGTAGTAAAACTTCATTATCCAAACCATGACTAAAAGAATATAGGATTATCTGGATCTGTGACACAGTCTTCTAATAAATATAACTGTGTGCAATAGCCATAAAACAAAATACTTATTTTAAAATAATTTAATATGTTATCTTTTAAACTTTACAATGATATAGCTGATATTCTAAATGTTGATAACCTGCCATAAATTTGTTTTAAACAGTATTAAATGCCTTGAAATTTGGAGAACCCTATCATCATAAGTTTTAACCAGTCTGACGTTGTTCTTCTGAAGGAAGAATCTGAGAGGATAATGCCAAAATGTTTACTATCTTAATACCTACTAGAGATCTCCAAAGTGGAATTAGTATCCTATCTATAATAATAATGTCTGCATTGAGAAACTCAGTGGGTTAATTTAATAGATTTCAATAAACTGGATTGACTTTCTTTAATAAACAAGGTCGTTTCTTTTTTATACCTGTACTAGCTAAGGTACAGGTTCCCGGCGTTGCTCGGGAAATCATTGGTGACTCAATAATAGTGGTATTTTTATAGCAAGGTTTCAATGTGTACAATTACACTTCCCGTCCCAATGTATATCTTAACAGTAAGGGCTAGGTAACTGTGGGGAACGTATATAATAGAAATTTTAGTATTCAAAAATAATTGAAAATCAATCCCTGAGTGTTAAAATCTTTTCTTAGATAGATAGTGGAGCAATAAAAGAAGAAAGTTTTCAGAGAAAGAAAATGTTGCTACTTACTCGCATTAAACCCCATTAGTTC
Organism: Riptortus pedestris; assembly: GCA_019009955.1. Taxonomy (NCBI): domain Eukaryota; kingdom Metazoa; phylum Arthropoda; class Insecta; order Hemiptera; family Alydidae; genus Riptortus; species Riptortus pedestris. The sequence goes on along the minus strand of CM032233.1, from coordinate 50,015,647 downwards.
TTCCTTTAAATGGCATGTGGTTATGCTTGGGGCATCATGTTAAGGGAAATTTATTCCTCTTTTCAATGGTAAACTCAGATTTTTGATATTGACATAATTTCTGGAGTTATGGCTTGTTATATGGGGGGGGGGAATAGCTCCAATTTGAAAAAAAAAAAGTACAATATCTCCAAAATAAGTAAGATTAGGACCAGGCCATATATGAACTTTTTTGTTGGAAATTGAGTCAAGAATCATCTCTCAAAGTTTGTACACTAAAGCCTGTTACACCCTGGGTGTGTGTATGTGTGTTTGTGCATGCATACGTGCATGTGTGTATGTATATATGTATTATCCTACTGTTTTTCTATTTCGATTTCGTTAAACATTTATGCTCAAATCTACAGTTTAAAAAATAATTTTAGTATTTGGATTTATCAATCCCACAGATTAATTCTGACCTCCTCCTTGGTCTGCAATAGACATAATACTATAAAATAAGCATATTACATGAATAAAAAATTAATCATAAATATTAAGAATAATATTAATTTGAAATCTGAGGAATTAACATCAATATTTTAACTTAAAGGATTTAACAAAACAAAACACAATTCAGTTGTTTCAAGTTATAAATAAAGTAAGATTCATACCTTTCATAAATCCATAAACTAGATTACTATATTCTTCCCAACTTAGTTTTTCCTTATTCTCAGGATTATGCATTTTCCATGAACGATGAACATTATCCCTCATGTACTTTTGCTGGGTATAGCGAATCCAATCTTTTAGCTCAATGTGGGAGATAAACCCATCATTATCTGCATCAATTTTCTTGAAAATTATCCTACAAATTAAAGATGTGCCATGCAGAAATTTTGTCAAAATTAATTTCAAAAGCATATACAAAATTAACAGTTAAATTGTCTTTATTAAATAACAAAATCATAAATAATACAGTAAAAAACTCAAATCCAGCAATAACAAAAGTACAACACTTATGTTTAAAATCTACTAAACAGCAAGACTAGTAAAAAAATAGCGTTAAAGACATTTTTGGCTCTCTAGTTTACATACTCTAGAGATAAAAGTCCATCACGCAGGGGCTGTGTAAACTAAGCAGATTTCCCAAGTGCTGGTATAACCCTTTTGATCTCATATCACCACGTATTCTCTATTTATATATAAAACCGATGAGTAGAAGGGTTACTGAAGGCAGAAAACAAGAAAGTATGAATAACTCACTCAATATTTGAGTAACCAAAAATTCATAAAGCAACAATTGTAGAAAATCAAAAGTTTAACAAGATTGGTTCTATAACATTTTAAGATCCAACACATAATAACAAAGATATTTTGATTTGTCTAATCCACCCCCTCTCTAAGCCACCACTAATCCAGGTCCGATTTCAGCTAATCACAAATATGACCTTTAGTATTGACTGAAACGGCTAAATATCAAGTGTGGTATAGATCAAATAAACATTTTTGAGTAAAGAACGAAAACTCTTAATTGATGACGACATGGCGTATTTGAAATGTTTCTCAATGTACTAGTTCAATGAAAACCATATTTGATATTTAGCTAGAGGAATGAAGTGGTTCATGATATAACAGTTTATAGTTAATATGAAATGAGTAGGAGTGGGGGTTTACTGATTGCCGAAAACCAAAATATGGAAATACCTTAGTTAAAATTAAATATAGAGAATATATTTATATAACAACATTTGTCGAACGTTACATTTGCAATAAGATTGACTCTATACAAATTTTCAATCTGACTCATAACAAGGAGATATTTCGAAATTCTTCCCCACTTCCACTGGTCCGATTTTAGCTATTAATGTTATTCATATTCATGAGGAATTACTAATGAAATTGGAGACATAACAGGAAATTTGAAACATAATTACTTTACACCAAACATTCATTTTAAAACCACCAAACTCATACTAAAAGCTGTAAATTAATGCTTTGGTTAAACCTACAAGGATAGATTATGAATATAGTTAACAAAATTAAGTACTTTGTGATTTAGATTTAATTTATTGGTTTGAAATTAGATGGGAATATTTTAATATATTTTTGGGATTTTCATATGTCGGATTTCACCAGTTAAAATCAAAGCCATCTTAACAATTGGAGAGTCATACATAATTGAGTAATCAACTTGATTATTATTTACTGGATAAGAGGGGGGTGCAAGTGAGTAGAGCTATGCCAGTTACTATAGTACGTTTCACTTCGAGATGGCAGTATGTATTTTCAATGGGGTGCTCTGTCTCACTCTTGCATATGCCTCACTAGATAGCTCTGTCCTCCTCCCTCCGTGCGACGTTGCCGCTATATCTCAAAGTTGTCCAATTTTTACGGGAAAAATTCTCTAAAGTTCAGAATTTATCGCTCCATCTGCCTATGCTAAAAATTTATCAAGAAAATAAAATCTGTTTTTGCAATTAATTGTTTTTTGTCCATTTTTTACATAAAATTTTTAATGGAAATTCTTGTTTCTCTCGTCACTGTGATCTTATTTTTTAAGATATTAGTTTGAAATTCGACATGAAGTTAGTATATATTATCTTTATTCGTAGCAAGGAACAATTTTTTTTTCAACAACATTCCTTTCCATGTTTTTGCCATAATAAAAATAAAAATTGAGAAATCCTATTTTTAAAAAGTAGCCTGCGGGGAATTTCCGTTCTATAATTGTTTATTAAGTTTTGTTATACTCCTTTTAAAGAGGACAATTCAAATTTAATTTTGAGCCTCCTCCGAACATTATGGGACGCTGAAAACTGATGCAATTAATGTTTATATGTTGTGGGAGCGTCGCGGCACGAGGAGAGCTGGACCCCCCCGGCTCTCTCCCGCCCGCTCTCCCGTTCTTTCTTATAACTGTCTATTCTACCATGATTATTTAAAAAGCCTCAACTCAGAAATTGTAAATTTTACTGGGAAGCACTTTTTTTATTAATCTTTTTAATGTGATTTGAAGTTAATAACTTAAATATATCTTTCAAAATGTAATTTTCGACAAAAATTGGAGTTAAGGCCTTTTATAAACTGAGAGCAATAGAGGACTGTGAACAAACAGGATTGGGATGATTATTTATAACAATAATATTAATATATATCTTTAATCCATTAATAATTATTCATTATAATCATAATTATAGTTGCATAATTAAAAAATAAACCCATTTTAATCAAAGAAATTCCTAATAAAAATCTTTAATGACCTTCAAAAATGTCTATTGAAAGCAACTTAATTTTAGAGTATCTAATTTCTTAGCCCATCTGCCAAGGAGAAGAAGCCTATTAAATTTAACGTTTAAAGAAAAAACTATCCATTTAGATTATTGGCCAAAATAGTCAAAATCTTAAGTATGCTTCATGCCTAACAATCAAAACAAAAAGCACGAAAATGTAATATTATATTAAGAAAATATAATATTATATTAGGTGCTATATAAAAACATCAGTACTTGTTTCTTCGTCTGACAGAGGTTCAACTCCGCTCATTCCTTGCGAGTCCGTAAGCGATTGAGTGGAGGATCCTGACGTCGACCCCAGTCTTATTATGAAAGGCTCTAAATCGTCTTGTATCTCATCTGCCTTCCACATCGCCTCCTCTATTTTTTTAACATGCTCCGCGTAATTCTGCCAATTTTCAGATTTGACTTTCTCATAGCCTTCCCTTATCAATGCTGCCATTTCATTCTTTTGAAACCGGGTATTGTTCATGGCTACATAGTGCTTCACTTGAGCCCACACAAGTTCTATTGGATTTAACTCGCAATGGTAAGGTGGCAACCGTAGAACTTGACAGTTACTTCTTTCGGCCATAGTGTCTACTCTGTACGTAATGTACTTGGTTTTGTGAAAGTTCACTAATTCCAGCAAGTCCCTCTTTAAGCTGTCCGCTTCAAATGATATATATTTAGATTCCAGCCATTCCTGAAGCTCTTTCTTAGTGTTTTTGGACGATGGGATTTGTTCTTGGCGCCGAGAATGGTACGAAGCGTTGTCCATAACAATTACGGTCCCTTCAGGAACATTTGGGAGTAGCTGTTCTTGAAACCACTTTTCGAAACATTCACCATCCATTTCCTCGTGGGCATCTGCTGTATTTTTTTTACATAAGAATGTAAACTCTGCTCCGCAGACGAACCCTTGCTCGCCTCCAGCATTAACCAGCGCAAATCTCGGTCCTCGTGCTGTGGGTTGCGTCAGACCAGCAGATAGACCTGCGAGAAATGCGTCTCGAGCCGACGAAATAGTTTTGTCCCTCCATGTACTCGTAATAGTGTGTCCAACGCTGACCCACGTCTCGTCAAGGTATATAACATACAGTCCATCTGCTCTTGCTTTCCGGATACTTCGTAAATATTTATGCCTCCAGAAATCAACTCATCTTTCTCAGTTAGTAACGCGTTGTTCTTTCTTTTTTCGAAGGCAAAACCAATATCGACGAGTGTCCTATACAGTGTTGTTCGAGAAAATTTAGGCAAATCTTCATCCGATTTCATGTTGGTTAATAATAAATTCAAAGTCGGGGGAATGTTCTGGAAATAAAAGCTGTGAACCTTCTGGCGGATAGCCGATAATACAAAAGAATCATACTTGACTAATCGAGAATCCTTTCTTTGAACTTTTAGACATTTTCTTTTCTTTGTGGGAGTTGTGAATGGGCCTTGGCTGCTTCTTTTAATTATCCTATAAACAGTTCGCTTTGAAACTCCCGTGGCATTACATGTTTCGTTCACAGCTTTGTTCACAGTGTAATTCCGTCTGAAGTAGTTATATACGTTGAAAACTATACCTTGCTCTTTGCTGCGAAGTTGTTCCCCCTGTTTTCGTCGCTTTTGAACTGCTGATGAAGTTCCAGGTTCAGCCATCTTCAACGAAAATCGGATGCGCAACTAAATGTCCTAACCCTTATACGAAATCCTATCGGATTGTTATCACAAATAGATGACCAAAAAAATTGAAAGGACTACTTGTAAAACTTCACTGAACTGGATGTGTACGTGGCAAATGCATAAACTGTAATGATCATATTTGCTGTAAGGAAGCTTGCTTATTGACTCCGAGAGGGTCAAATGTTGTCCCAAACAGGTAGGGGGAATAACCCCGTGGGTAATACTCCATCACTGGCCAACGCATCAACCCTTGATCAGCGATTGTAATCGACCCATAATGTTCGGAGGAGGCTCAAAAATAAATTTGAACTGTCCTTTTTAAAAGGATTATGACAAAACATAATAAACTATTATAGAACGAAAATTCCCCGCAGGCTACTTTTTTAAAATTGGATTTCACAATTTTTATTTTTATTATGGAAAAAACATGATAAGGAATGACATTTTTAAAAAAATTGTTCCTTGTAACGAATATAGATAACATAAACTAACTTCGTATAGAATTTCAAACAAATATCTTAAAAAATATGATCGCAGTGACGAGAGAAACAAGAATTTCCATTAAATTTTTTAGGTAAAAAATTGGCACAATACAATTTATTTCGATTGTGTATCTTGTTTTGTTGATTTATTCTTAGTATAGGCCGATAGAAGATTAAATTCTGCACATTTCAGAATTTTTCCCGAGTTTTTCAGAAATTTGGCGGATTTGAGTGAGATTTGGCAACAGCGCACCAGATCTACTGCCATCTCGAAGTGAAACGCACTATAGAGTGGGAATTTATATATATATATATATATATATATATATATATATATATATATATATATATAGTGGTTGTTAAGAAAACGTATACATTGGAAACTTGGACTTCATACTTAAGAGTAATTTAACTAACTGGTTATACTCTTTATGCATCCGTGCATTATCCTCTTTTAACTTGAAAATATATTTTAAAAAACAAATAAAAAATTTATTATCTAAATCTTGTTTAACATAATAAAACATTTACTACTGTTTTCTCTTTTATTTTTATATAATCAATAATTTTGTAATAACTATTTAACATACAAGAAGGTTCTATTGTTGGTCGTTTTTCCAAAATTTGCATATATCTTATTTCTTCACCATGTATGTTTGACAAATTCTATTACATTAATCTCTTATTTATAGCAATTGTGTGAGAGTCAAAAATGTAGACAATTTTTGAATATATATTTATTTAAAATCTGAGATCTTTTAATGTTTTAAATCTAAGAAATTTAAAAATGACTTCATATTACTTTCAAAACGAAATGTGACCACTAATCACTCTCTCTTTCATATGCATGTTGCCGGTTCTAGGAAAGGTCTTGGAGACGCTCGTCAAAAAGGAGATATTTCCCCAAATAATAAGACGAGCCAGCCATAGACGATTGTGAGCAGGGTGAGCATAAGTGTGCTGGCAATATTCATCGACACAGCTGGGGCATATGATAACACATGGTGGCCAGCAATAATGGAAATACTACAAAAGATGGCGTTTCCAATCAATATGTTTGAGCTAATAAGCAGCTTCCTCAATGAAATGCAGGCCTATTTAAGAGATGGTGCCGACTCAAGCACAGCGGTAGATATTACTAAAGGATACCCTCAGGGATCAGTACTTGGGACCCCATTGTGCATCCTGTTAATCGAAGGACTCCTAAAGCTCCTGGGGTTATCAGGGATTACTGCAAGTGCATATGTGGACGACCTAGTGGTTGTGGTTAACGGCAACTCAAGGACCTCAGACCAGCAACAGGCCGAATCGGCTACTATCATCATTCTGGAATAGCTGGCAAGGGTCAAGCTCAGAGTGTCCTCTGACAAAACGTGCGGCCTGATTATGAAGAGGGGGGGGGGGTATGACCACGCCCATCCTCCGAAGATCAAGGTAGATGGCAAGTGGAGGGTTGATTTCCCAGACATGGTAACCTATCTGGGAGTCAGCTTTGGACAATACAAGAACATTGATCTGACTATTGACTCGATTCTGCTGAAGGCTAATAAGGTCATGAACATACTGCAGAGCCTGGCAGGAGTGACATGGGAGATACGGTTTATACCTCCTCTCACATTGTATAAATCGTGTATCCTTAGCTTAGCCACATGTGCCACCGCAACCTGGGGACCACTTCTGAATAGAGGACACTATGAGTTCATGAATAGGATGCAGAGGACGCTCTTTATTCGCATCATAAAAGCCTACAGGACAATATTGTATGAGAGGAGGGGAGAGAGTGATAGACACACACGCACAAAATTGAAAAATATTGGGCAAAGAAATAAATATTTCTTCTTCTGCTGTTTAATACAACCATTCCTCATTCCATTATTATTTTTATGAGCAAATTATAAAGCACATGTTACTATAATTAACTAAAAGTACCTCAATCGTTTTTGGCTTTCTTCTGGAGAAAGTTGATCAAATGTTTTGGCTTCTTCACCTAGAAAGGCTTCATGGTCATAATCCGAATTATGTGTGCCATCTTTATAATGTTCAGGGTTTACCTGAAATCATATTGATAGTAAATGATAAGCCAAAATTTGAAATACATAAAAAATAACTAGTTTGTAGGTGTGCGGAATTATTCTGAAAAATATAATGATACAATGAACACTAAACGAGATTGTTTAGTAAAGATAAGCTATATGAATAAACAATCACAAAGGATATATTACAGATATAGAGAAGTAAACATATATTCTTACCCAATGACCTGATCTAAAAACTAAGATTACTTTACAAATTTTTAATTAACTAGAACTTACTTAACATGCTGTTTTATGAACTTGTATTCTGTAATAACCTTCGAATCTGAAAACATGCATGATTAATTTATCTATATATAGCCTTTAGTTGTTTCTTTAATTCGGAATATAAAGTTCTATTCATATCAAGGAAAAATATGACTAACCACAAAATATTTCAATATATTAAATTAATTAAATATCTTAAACAATTCTGTAGTTTGCAGCTGGGATCCTCCAATTCCTGACCCCCAACCTTTGCATGTCTGCCCTCAAGGTATCCAACCCCCTTATCTGGCCCGGCTCCTTCTCTGCTCCACCTGGTGTACCATTCAGTATTTTCTGGGTAGCTAGTTAGGCTCTTTCCTCTCTATGAGCCCCAAAGTTCATGTTTTGTGGTTTTCATCAAATTTCCTAAGAATCTAGGACTCGTATTCTAATTGAGAGGTTAACAAGCAGAGCAATGGATTGCTGAAGTGCAGATAGATGTGAGGATCTCTGGCCCTTCTAGTAATGTTATATAATTACTCACTAGATGTGAGTAATTAGACAGTAGTGCCCTATCTAGCTGTTTAGCCTCCCCACACCCTTATCTTATTAGAGGTATATTGAGAGGAACAGAGAAAGGGATGTAACACTAATTTGGGTTTCAAACACAAAGGGATAAAAATAATAGACTGACAATTAATTAAATAGTCCATTAAATAATGTTATTACTATTTATTAACGCCCACTTTTGCTACTATGGCTAATTGGGATAGATTATCTACAGTCTACCACCATTGTAAACAAAATAAGTTTGAAGTAGAAGACTCCTTAAGGTTGAGGAGGTGGGTATCTCAGAAAGGAAGGGGAAGAAAAATTGCATACTTACTTTGTCTACTGACCAGGGTTTTATATATAAATATATATTTAAGTAAGAAGCCTTGAAATATACACTGTTGAGGATAGGTAAAAGGTTTTTATAAATTGATAGATAAGAGACGAGGCCAGTGATTCTATAATAAAGTGAAAGTAGGAATGACTGGTGATTAAGGTACAACTAATGTATTCGCAAAAAGTGTTCTTGTCACTGGAATGATTCTCTAGGAAGTTGCCCTACATACAGGATAAGTCTCCCCCTCCCCAAACCACTGTTTGGTATTCACTGCTGAACTTGAACAATCCACTCATGAATCCAGAACAAACATAATATACCCTAATTACTACATTTTCCAATGCCTTAAAAAACTTAGAATTCAATTCTTTTAACCATATTCACTAGTCCAAGGGGAGCTAAGACTATTCTGCTGAAGTTAGTTTTTGTCTTTACCTATTGTGTATTTTTGTATTTTTAATTATTCCTTTAACCTTTTCATTGTGCAAAGCCACTATAGTGGCTTTGCACAATTAAAGGGTTAAGAAAAAAAGCATGAATAGCTAATTTTATTATATTAACAATGACATAATTCAATTAATGTGGTTGACTGATATTTTATTTAATTATAATTGAAGAATGATTATCAAGCCACTTCATAGAAATAAAATGTGTGTGAAGGAATTTTGATAAATTAAATGAACATCTTACTCTTCCTTGGTTAATTTCTTCGTTTCCTTCATTCCCTCGTATGTTGTGGTAAAGTAATACAAAAACTAGGATAATAGAAAGAAGTCTATCTAGAAGATTCATCTGAAAAAAGTACATACAAATTAGAACTGAAACAAGTAGAAGCAAAAATACTAAAATTATTGACTAACAAGGTCTTCTGGTATTAACAGTCATAGTATTTTCTACCAATATTAAGCTTCTTCAGGATATCCCAACAATTTGGGATGTTACCTTGTAAGGAGAAATATCAATTTGTGCTAAGGTAGTTAGGTAGCTAGGCTATGTTTCTTACTAACATAAGGTGAAAATAGAAAATGTGAAATGAAGGGTGGAGGGGGGGGGATAATCGTAGGGAATAAGAATTTTAAGGACCATGTTTATAATTTTCACTGATATTCAACCGGAACCAAGGTGGATTTGATGAAAGTCTAAACAAATATTGTAGAAAAGGGAAAATATTCACCATATATAAATCCAGAGCTGTGTGGGGTAGACAAAGATGGGATGCCAGGTGTAAAGTATTGAATATGGGGTAAACTTACTTATTCAATGGTTCTGGTTGATGATGTTGACTATTCAATTAAATAACAGAGATGAAACTTTGCGAATGGATGCTAGAAGAGAACAAACTGCAGCCGTCCTGAAGAGGCTTGGGCAGAAACACGAAATAACTTGCTGCTTTAGAGTTGGATGCAGTCTAAGCAATTAAGGTACATTTATTAGTACAACAAACTAAATCTGGAAGCTTAATCTAGCTCTTAAAATTTAAATAAGTCTTGTGAGAACCGATATTTTAACCTTTTAATAGAATAATGATGGTACAAGCAAAATTATAATACTGAGTTTGATATGAAACACAAGACCATAATTAATATGTGAAACATGCAAATAATGAAATAACTGAAGCTGATTTGAAGCATTATATTAATGCAAACATGAGAAAAATTGTAAGGGAAGATAATGTAGAGTATATGGTAGGCCTAGACCAAGAGAGAAATAAGAATAAAATGACTGAATCTAAGGAAAACTGCCAGCCCTGGCAATATAGAACAATAATTTCAGATTATATTATTTATTGTATATAGAACAGCAGGTGAAAGAGCGTAAACTGGAGAATAAAAAACTCACAAGTTTCCGGCTCAAGAGCAGGCATAATGGCAAGACAGAGGATCCCCACAAATGTGATGAAATCACTGAATTGTAAATTGGGGCAGTACCCAAGTGTTAACACAGTGAAGGTGAGACATAAATGGATGTTTATAGGAAAATTAAGGTAGTTCCTTGACGTAAAGCAAGTTTTTGACACATTCATAGCTAACTTGTGAACAAACATACAGACATGACAAAATTCATGTTTCTTAAAAAAAAAATACAATAAGAAAAAGAAAATATCACGACTTTTTTTTCTATATTTTAATACTAAGTGGGATAATTTCTTAATTGTTACTAATTTAACAGTTCAGTTATAGATATTCCTTTATTTACTTTAATATGTTTTTTTTTTTACCTATTATAACAAACATCGTTTATAAATACTGATGATGAAAGTACTTAAAAAATATATTATATTATAATATTATTTACTTACTAATTATAATAGTAATATTCTTTTATTCAACTGTGTCCCATACCTAATCAAATTCTCAGAAATAAGAATTTATATTGTTTACAAGTATAAAATACCAATATAAAGACAGAATGGAGTTTTATGTTGTAGAATTTCAGAGAAAATCATAAATTTTATATTGTAGAATTTCAGAGGAAAAAATAAATTGGTATTTTACAGTCAGTCTATATCAATCGTATACAAAGTAAATTTGATAAAAAGTAATACACGATCCATAAACAATTCTGAAATTGAAATAAATATAAATATTTCATTCTATATATTATGTGCATGATATCACCAAAAAGAGAATATAAATATTATTCTGGAGAAACAAAATTGTTAGGTTTTCTGGGATTCCTGTTATTGTTAAGAAATGCTTAATAGTGCAAGTAAGGAAAACATTAATCTCTTAATAATAAATAATAATATCGTAATTTAATGCAACTATTTAGATGTATCAAGCTTATACCTTAGTATTTACTTTCATCCAAAAAACAGTTGAAACATGAGATTCAGTGGGAGGATGGTTCCATCAACAAAGATAAGGACTGACAAAACAGATGAAGGGCAGATAACAATTTTTAGAAGAAAATTACTTCAAGCCTATTTATAATGAACTTTACATAAAGCAAAAGACAACATGTTTAAAATAGATACACAAAGTAAATAAATATAATAATAAATTACCTTTAAAAAATAAATATAACCGGCAAAATCACGAAGTCGTTACTGAACGTTGATCTTACAATAAATAAGATAGTAGACCAAAGAGAATTCGCTCAGGGATTAATTCTTTCTTTGACTGAATTAGATAACTCGATTAATAGTTAGCTTAGGTAATCCATTGAAGCAGTCTTACATAGACGGGCCATAATTGCCATTATAAAAGAATTTGAAAGTTTAACAGTTACTCTAACCAGGCATTTACAGCTTCCAGGACGATAATTACGGTCTACTATGACAAATCCTAATAAAAATACCAAACTTGTAGCAGTATTCAACCATTTAATGCAATTTTAGCAAAGATTCAGCAAAGTTCAGTAAATGTTTTGCCAGAACCTTGCTCGTCATGGTTATGTAAGACTGAAACAGTATACTGACACTTTAAATACGTGAACCGATTTTCCCAACGGGATTGAAAATGAATGTATATGGGAACCGAATTGTTAGATTGCTTTTAAATTCCCACTATCCGTTGTGCCATAAAGTGGATCTTAAGTGGATAAATTAAAATCCATAATAAATACCTTTCATTAAATTATTTAACTACATAAACAATTGATATAGGTACGTCCATACGAAATACATCATATTAAACATAGAGAGGAGCAATAGGACTTCGAATATTTGTATTCTTTATCATTTTGTTACATAATACAACTTCAAATGGTACAAAAAACGCTACAAGAGTTCACGACATTTAAATATCTGACAAGAAATGTATTTACAATCATAAATACGTGTAGAGGTTATTTCTCCAAGAGATAAAAACTGGGACCAGGTGGCAGCTAGTAGGAGAAGGTTACAGTTGTTATTTTGTCGGGCTAAGCTGCTACATCATCTCCCCACAATGACAGGAAGTCTAATGGGTCTACCTCGGTGAGTCCGGAGAGGTGGTTCCTGTGTCATTGGCTGAAGACTGATCGAAAGGGAGCAGTGTTGTCTGGGGATTCGCAGATGTCTGCGGTGTTGGAGGATTGGATGAGATCTGTTGCGATGAATCCTGGATGGTATAGGCTGGCTTCACTCGGTCGACTGAGACGGTCTTGGGTCCAGTAGGAAGCTGAATCTTGTAGGTCTTCGGCTGTCTGTCTAGTACAAGATGGAGTCCAGAGCACGGTGGTGCCAGGGCATGGCGAACTGTGTCATCTCTTAGAAAGGCATGTCTGTTGCTCCTGAGGTCCTTAGGAACAAAGGTTTGACTGCTGCTGGGACGATGAGGTGCTGGTCGAAGGTCCTTCATGTGGTCCCTCAACCTCCGTAGGAACTCCTTGGGGTTCTCAGGTCGTTAGTGGCTTGCGAGCAACTCATCAGGCAAACTTAGGTGCTGCCCGAATACCAGTTCTGCTCCACTACTGGAGTTATCTGTCGGGCATTACTAATCTCAAGCCAAGAAGTACAGTGGACAGCAGACCAGTCCATCTCGATGAGCTGAGCTGTGAGGGCTGTTTTGAATGTCCTGTGCCACCGTTCAATACAGCCGTTACTTTGTGGGAGGTAAGAAGTTGTCCTAGAGTACTTGATCCCTAAAATGTTTGTGAGCTTGCAGAAGATTTCACTCTCGAATTGCCGTCCTTGGTCCTATTCTAGCTGGGACGCCATAGCGACAGATCCAAGTCCTGTGTAGTGCTCTGACTATCATATCGGTACTGATGTCTTCCCCGCTTAGGTCCATCGGGTAAACCTATCTATGGGGAAGTCAAGAGGACATTTAACGTAGGACACCGACGGCCACTTCCGTGGACTTTTATTCTGGCGGACATCAGCAGCTAGGTCAGTATGCTTGACCTGAATGGAGCATATTATAAGTTGCCGGTAGCGGAAGAGGACATAAAGAAGACGGCAGCGATTACACCATTTGGACTCTTCGAATTCCTTGTCATGTGTTTCGGCCCAGACGTTCCAATGGCTCAAGGACAGTATTTTGGCTCTACCTTATGTTTTTGTGTATTTGGACGACATACTGGTAGCATCCGCCTCTGAGGCCGAACGTCGGGTTCACTTGGACGAAGTCTTCCGGATACTAAGCAAGCATAGTCTTACTATCAACTCCAGCAAATCGGAATTCTGTAAACCAGAAATCGAATTTTTGGGATTCCTCGTAAGTTCTACCAGGGGATCAAACCTCTTCCCGAAAAAGTTAGCCAGATTTCAGAGTTTCCCCGACCCAGCAACAAGGAACAGCTTCGTCGCTTCTTGGGAATGCTCAACTTTTATAGACGCTTCATGCCCAATGCTGCAGACCACTAACGTCCCCCACACGCACTCGTTGGCAACAGCAAGAGAAGTGACTCCACTCCGTGAGAATGGACCCCAGACGTCAAACAGGCCCTCATCTTGTCACACCCATCTGATGATGCAGAACTCACGCTGGCTTGTGACGCATCGAGCTCGGCGATAGGAGCAGTTCGTCAACAACGCAAAGATCCTGGATGAAAACCTCTCGGATTCTTTTCAAAGGCCCTAACGAGTACCGAGCAAAGGTATTCAACCTACGACAGGGGCTTATAGCCATCCACCGTTCACTCCGGCACTTCAGACACCTTCTTGAAGGATGTAACTTTGCCATTCTCACGGACTACAAACTTCTAGTTCACATGTTTTGACAGCGCCCGGAAACCGCTACGCCCATGCATATCAGGCTCGTTAATTTCATTAGTTAATTTACGACGGACATCCGACATGTGGCAGGGAGTAACAACATGGTGGCAGATAACCTCTCACGGATAGAAGAGATATCACTCCCCGACGATATGGAGACGATCGCCGTGGAGCAAGAAGCCGACTCCAGCATCCCTGAATTGCTTCGCAACCCGGCCCTAACCCTCAAATGGATGGACACACCACAGTGGACGAAGCCCCTGCTCTGCGAGACTAGCACTTCCAGAGTTCGCTCCTATCTGCCCGCACCCTTGAGACACGCCATTTTTAGAAGCTCCACGATCTCAGTCACCCTGGAATACGTGGATCAAGACGACTCCTTACCCAACGCTTCTTTTGGCCTAGTATGCAAGTAGACATCGCCTCTAGAGCACGCGGCTGTGTGGCCTGCCAACGCAGCAAAGGCCACTCCCCCAGGTTCCTTTAGTCCAGTTCGGCGCTTCGAGCATATCCACGTCGATATTATCGGACCTCTTCAGTCGTCGGCTGGCAAATATTATTGCCTAACCATGATCGATAGGTGGACCGGTGGCCCGAAGCTAAACCACTCGCAGACATTAGCGTTGATACCATTGCCAGGGCTTTGCATGGCACTTGGATTTGTCGTTACGGTGTCCCGGGAAGAATAACCACCAACCAAGGACGCCAGTTCGAAAGTGAACTCTTTCGAAATATGACCCAAATCCTGGGTGTTAAACGATGCAGGACGACAGCCTACCATCCGCAGAGTAATGTGTGCGTCGAAAGGTGGCACAGAACGTTCAAGACAGCCTTAAAAGCTCGTCTAATCAGCTCAGCCAAGTGGACCGATTCGCTGTCTACAGTGCTTCTCGTTTTGAGAGCAGCTGTACGGGAAGACAACAACAGCAGTACTGCAGATTGTGTGTTCGGACAGCCCCTCCGTTTGCCAGGCGAGTTCCTCACAACCACCCAACGACCCGTGACACAGACGAGTTCCTGCGGATACAGAAGGACAGCATGAAAGACATACGTCAAGCACCTCATCGATCCAGCAATAAACCCATTTTTGTCCCGGAGGATCTAACGAACTAAAGGTACGTTTTCTTGAGGGACGATGCAGTTCGTCAACCATTGATGCCACCCTACTCTGGACCACACCTAGTAATAAATAGACAGCTGAAGACATTCACCATCCAGCTTCCATCCGGACCGAAGATTGTCTCTACCGACCGCCTGAAACCAGCATACACCGTCCAGGACCCAGCTCAACTAACCCCAGACACCTTTTACTTTGCCATTGACAGCACCACAGACATGCGACCAACCATCCAGCAACGACTCTGTCACCCGAGCGGAACCATTCCTTCGGACTCGCCAGGGCCGACTCATCCGTCTTCCCGTCCGCTTCCGTGAGGGGGGGGGGTGGTGTAGCAGCTGTTTAGTGTCACAGGTGCAACCTTCCCTAACGGTTGTCTATCTGGCACAGGTAGTCAGTGTTGCCACAAAATAAAAAGAAATAAAAGAATGAATCAGGATAAATCTACCGGGCTACACTACCGGTAACCAGACAATACCCTTTCAGTGTGTATTCGACCTGTTGTGTGTGCACATGTTCCACTGTTAACGAACAGAGTTAACATAGTTTTTATTTTGATTTTTTATCGTTTTTTGTAAAAGTGTTTTTATGTTTATTATTTATTTTATTATTAATTTACAATAGAGTGCATTATTTTAATTTTGGAGCGGTTGTTATTATTTTTTTACCTCGTGCACTAAAAGTGCCATTAATTTATGGCAACACTGTCATTGAGACCATGAGGCAGTAAGTAGGGGAAGGTTAAAGGTTGTTATTGTGCCTGACTAAGCTGCAGCAAGTATATTCCAGTATAACACATGACATGCTACTGAAATAGGACGAACTCTCAATATTTTGGGGCAAGAAAATTACAAGTTTAGAATCCCTTACAGTTCAGCGCATTGCTTATCAAAAACAGACGTGTACTGGTGGCAACTGACAAAGAAAAACAAAGAGTGGGGTAGTCTCACGACTTCTAGAGAAGTATATGGCAGCTTGGGAAACATGGACAATGGCTAGGTGGTTGGAATCTACAAGATGACTTCAGACCCATCTTAGAGACAAGTACGCCTATTCTAACGATTGAAATATAAACCCTTGCGTCCCTTGTTAAAGATATACACACTGAAGAACTGGGTGTATATTTCTCCCATATTTGCTTGCAGACTCAATATCGCACTTCCACCTGAAACCATCTATTGCTTCTTGTACACCATGCCATGCCAATATTAATTCATGTTTAATATTAAGATATGTAAGAGCGAAAATAAAAGAAGGGACAGAAGGTATTTAGTGGAAATCATTATATTATTATTATGTCAGATTTGCTGATAACATTGAACTGGTGGCAAGTTACGAAATAGAAATGAATGGAATGTTTCAAATCCGAAAGGACTTCCTGAATGATTACCACGAAAGCCCCCATATAACACACGTTCAAAATTTAGCACCATGGGAACTAATCTGATTCTCAAACTAAGTTAAAATGTGGGGAATTGGAGGATTTATCTCAAGAAAACTTTTCTAAAATGGCCTTAAACAATCGAGATCAAAGAAGGGAACATAATCGACCAAAAAGTTTCTGAAATATTCACATCTTTAAAAAATAGAAAAATGAGACTGCTCTTAAAAACTAAAATACAGCATTTCCCATCAAATATCTTGCAAACGTGTTGTCGATAATGATATAGGAATTAGATCTCAAACAATATGAATGTAAAATAATATATCAATCATATTAAAATGAAGTGTATATCGTATAATAATAGTGAATTTATTACATACGCTATAACAATACAAATGTATTATAGCTATTACCACTACGTCTCTTACAATTATTTCTGTGACAATTAACTTTCGTAAGTAGCTTGATCTCCTTTTGGTTTAGCAAACGTATTCCGATACTGACGAAGTCAAAGATAACTAATATTGGGATCAGCTTAAAATGACATTGGGATCAGCTGAAACTGATATTGAATCAGCTGAGAACTGATATTTGGATCAGCTGAGAACTGATATTGGGTTCAGCTGAGGAACTGATATTGGATTCAGCTGAGAACTGATATTGGGATCAGCTGATTTCAAAATCAGCTGATATACCTAGTCCTAGGCAGTTGTTCTACACTAGGAAGAGTCTATGGGCGGCAAGCATGTGCCTTTGGATATTAAGTTTCCTTTTGAGATTGTATATTTCTCAAGAGACACCATTGGAGGGTTAAAGTGTAGCACATACAACAATATACTCAGTCGTTGAAACATGCTTTTTATTTATTGCCTTTTTACCTAATTTACCTAATTTTATTTTGGATTAAAGTTCACTAATGTTCAGTTTAATTAGAAAAAATGAGAAACCTTGGCTATTTTACGTTACCCTGTTGAGATGAGTTCTTAAAACAAAGCATACTGGCCAGAGGAAGGCAAGATTTGTTGTCAAAGGATACCAAGAAGTAAATATGAGCAGTTTTATTTCTGCTTTTTATTTGACTTTGGGATGTTTCTTAAACGATTTAAGAATAATGCAGTTGATTTCCTTTCTGTATTTTAAAATTACAATTAAATTCAGATGTTTACATTACTTTGTTGTTCCTCTTTACTAAAGGAATAAGTGACCTCTGTGTTATTTAGTTCATTTGCTTGCCAAGCATGCAAGAGACTATTCTTTGATAGCAGTCTTTTCAGCATTGCTGGTCTCTTCGTCTTAGGTTTTGGGGGTCCTACATTTGGTTCACTGTTATTATTTATTATAAATACTTTTTTTTTTCTTATAAAGTACCAACATGTTTTGTAGAAAGTGTATTCCTTTTGTGAAGTCAGCTAAAAATTTTTCCACAACGTCCTTGGTAAGTACTATCTTGCATAATTACCCAGGGTGGGTTAATCATTTACTTAATATGTACTCAGATTGGTATGTTGATTGATTTAATTTTTTTTGGAGTGAAAAATGATGTAGGAAATTGTTGGTTTTGTTGTTATCCATTTATCTATATTGAGTGCATTAACTAGGAAGCTGAATAATACCCAAAAGGATTTTTTTCTGTAATTGATTTATAGTGAAATATATTAATGAAATAATAAAAATTTATTGATATCTAATTTAATGTATAATCAACCCCAAATTAAGAATAACAAATACTTGAATTGTCTTTAATAAATTTATAGAATCTTTCAGTTTTCTATTCTTCTCTGCTCTTAAAAGAGAGCTAAAGTTAGTTTTGAGTGTTAAGTTATAAACTAGCCTGTAAATGTATGATCACAAGGACATGGACTAAAGATAAAATTGAGTGGCTCCTCCCTTTTAATTTGTATTGAAAAACTGCATTAAACCATATTAATAATGAAGTAAGCATTTTCATAGAACCTCCTTTTAAAATAATTCAGAGTCATTATTTCAATTATAATTGCCATGCTGTTTGCATAGTCCTCCATGTGGAATATGCTAGTCGTTTTGGTTTAAGATATTACTTATTATACATAATTATACATTTAATTTATTTGTTTAGTGGGAAGTATATTTTCAACATTTCCTATTGTAGCTAAATGCAAAGATATACAAATTTTCTGAAGTAAATTTTATTTATGTTTTAGTTTAGTAATGTTAGATCTCACATTTCTTTTCTGTTCATTGGCAAAATTTTAAGCTTACTTGGTTGCAAAACTCTACACCAATACTACTTTCTTTGTACAATGATTTTTTTTTTAATTTGTACAAAACATGAAATAACAGATAATAATAATCTTTTAAATTGCATTTTATTTGTTAATATTGATATAATTCTATAATGTATGACATAAGTTGGCAAGGGATACTAAGCAAATGACAGGTGCTTTTCTTGACATGAGGTATGTTTGATTTCTTGCCAATTTTGTTACATAAGAACCTAAGTAGTTAATAACTTTGTTGGGATAATGAAAATCAGCCTGAAATTTATCTCTAATTATAAATATAGCCAATATTCTAAGTACACATATTCAATTACTGCTAATGTAATGAAATTAATGTATACATATAGTTATTTTAAAATAAAAGTAATGGTTTATGATATTTTATAAAGGTAGAATTGAGTTGAAAGAGGTGGTTTTGAAATTCAATATATTTTTTATTTATTTAAAAGAATAACAGTTTTGTGCTTTTCATAAGCAGCTTACTAGCAGTGTGGTCAGCAGCTATGACCCTCCAGTTACGGGCCTTAGCTTCTGCAAGTCCTTTCTCAGGTTGTCTATCCACTTCTATCTGGGGCTGCCTCTCCTTCTTTCCCTTCTTTACGTACAATCCAAATTTCTCTTTGGGAGCCACTCTCTTCATATGGCCCACACACCATAGTCTGTTCATTATATATTTAATACTATAAGTTTAGTCTTTTAACTATTTTTTCCCTTTTTGATTCACTTTTGAACATGCTTTTACTTTCAATTCCCCCTCCTCCCCCTACTTTACGCATTCAATAGTAATGGGCTAATACACGTTAGAAATCATATATTCCTTGGTATCATCTCTATATATCATTAACATCATGGAGACATCTTTTATATGGAACTCTTTATTAGGCCCTAAGTTTTTGGAAAAATGGTCAATATGGAATGTAGGAAATGAACTCTAAATCTCCTGCATATTTGAGCTTCATACGCGACCAACATATGTAATATAGCAGTTTCGTAGAGAGGTATCACTTGATTTTTTTAAACTATCAGTTATCTATATTATATTTCAGTCACTCTGCACCTTAAGATTTTTCACATCTTAAAACTCTTTCCAGAATATTTAGTTACAAATGTAATAATTATTATTATAAATTTACCATAAAAAATAACTAATTAAAAATGGGTAAATTGTACATAAATATTCCTTTTAGTTTTTTATTTATTTATTTCCATTTCTGTTGTTTTTCATAATCACTGTTAATAATGTATGCTATTTTTTATTATCATTACTTTTTTTTTTTAATTTTTTTTTTTTTTTTTTTTTTTTTTTTTTTTTAAATTCATTAGTAATTTGTTGAGAAATTATATTTTTGTAACACACTAATTTTGCAGACTATTTAATAATTAAAATAAAATAAATTATTTTATTTATTTGTTATTAATTATTATTATTATTATTATTATTATATAATTAATTTAATTATATAAAATAATTAAATTTTTTAAAAAATCCTTAGTCCCAGAAAAGGGTGGTAACCTGTAGATAACCACCCCCCCCCCCGCCCCAATTAGCCATAGTAGCATAAAGTTAATAAATAAATAAAACAAAAAAATAATTAAAATTTTTCTTTTTATTCATTTTTTGTGCCAGAACTGTTCTTCTAATTGATTTTTTTTTATTCTGTATTATTTTGGGATAAACATTTGTATTAACAAATTATAAATTAAACAGAAATAAAAAATTGAAGGACTAAAATATTAAGAATGAATGAGAAAGGTTTACAAATATCTATAAAGTCCAATAGTTTAAAAGTGCAGGTATAGAATAGAAGAAGATCCTATACTGGGGTATTTAATATAAAGAGGATTAAAAACTTATTAATTTTATATTATTAGATCATTATTTTATTAGGTTAATAATACTTTTAAATATGAATACTTTTTTTTCTGAAGTTATTGTAAATTAATAAAGCTTTTTGGATGTGGGTCTCCAATAATTTTTTTCATATTTTCCCTACATGTTTTGTGTCCTTACTATTGTTTTTAATGAAGCATATATGCATGTAATTACAGAACTTTTTTTTCTATTTGGGATTTTATAAATTGTTTCATTGTGATTAATTTATGGTAAAGCAAGTTGCTCCTGAAAAGGTGATGAAAAAATAATGTACAAAGAAAAAGGTTTTATTATATAATCCTTACCATGAAAATCTAAGGAATATTAAAGTGATATATATGTATGTAGTATTTACAGGCTACACCTACCTGGTAATTGATCTTGTGAATAGATAAACCTGCTTTTCACAGACTGAACAAGGAAATAAGAGGGTCACAAGGATATGCAGTGGCTTCCCATTACCTTCTGCATCAGACCATCTAGCAATAAAGACATGAGGAAAATTCCTCCTTAAATACCCATCCCAACATAGCCAGTAGCCTGCATAAGCTGACTAATGATAGGTATTAGCCACTACCAGTATGCAGGCTACAGCTTTAATCTGCCCTCCAGTCTTGCGCCTCTGACATGTTATAAGTGAGAATTTAGGCTGGGAGGGGACACATATATATATATATATATATATATATATATATATATATATATATATAAAGACAAACAAATATAAATTTGCAACTATTGATTTTACATATAAAAATGAGTACTCACAAATTGATATCTTGTAGTGAGGTAAAATAAAAAAAAAAAAATATGTAATTACTATAAAATGGCAGAAGACATGATTAAAATAACAAGGAATCATTTAAACATAGGAAACTCTTAACCGGTAGACTATTATTTATGGGGGTGCCTTTTTTTTTTTTTTTTGTGGGTGTTGATGACCAGTTTAACTGTATGAATATTTAATAATTTGATGTTGACCATGTCCTTAGAATCCCATTTCTAGATAAAAGAGTGTACAAAATCATTCAGTTTCATGAACTGAAATTAGAAGCTTTAGTACTTCTTTTCCCTTTTATAGTGTATTGCTTATTGTAGAATTGTTAATATTTTAATTAGGCTATTTATTATGGTCTATGAGTTATTCATTCCACTGGTTATGAATGAAAGTATTTCATAGCTATTTTTTATGATTGTTTATTTTGCTAACACTTATGCACCACCGTACAGTTGAATTATTTTTAAATCGAAATCAGCAGATTTAACTTATTTTATTGATAAAAATAGTCTTGTTATCACATTGACATTCATTCTTGTTATTCATTGCCAACTTTTTATTGCTGTGGTTCATGAGATTGACGAGATAAGAACCATCTTACGTACTCTTTTATTATCTTAAGTTTTCTTGTTGAAGATTTTTTTTTCCCTTTCAATAGTCAAATTTAATCATAAAAGATAAGATAAGATCTCCATTTAAAGAAGTTTTATATAATGAGAAAATAAAAATCCTGAGGGGATATTTTTAATAAAGTTACTTAATAAAAAAATAATCTTTCTATATTATAGTAACATGAAGTTACTCCTATGCTATACTATAAATAAAAAAAGCTCATTCATTTTTAGCAACAACTATGCAATATCTTTGAATTGAACATATTATAATAAAAAAGTTACATTCAATCCTTTTAATAACTCTTAATTTTGAGATTAGTATACGGAGCCCTTGAATGAAAGATTTTTTTTTTAAATTCAAGGTCATTGAGGAAAATTATTACCTCTTCCTCCCTCTCTCCCTCCCCTTCCTTCTTATTTCTCTCCTCACATTCCTTCTTATTTTCTCTCCTCTCCTTTCTCCCTAATTTCTCTCCTCACATTCCTTCCTATTTCTCTCCTCACATTCCTTCCTATTTCTCTCCTCACATTCCTTCCTATTTGTCTCCTCACATTCCTTCCTATTTCTCACCTCACATTCCTTCCTATTTCTCTCCACACATTCCTTCCTATATCTCTCCTCACATTCCTTCCTATATCTCTCCTCACATTCCTTCCTATATCTCTCCTCACATTCCTTCCTATTTCTCTCCTCACATCCTTTCCCATATCTCACCTCACATTCCTTTCTATACCTCCTCACATTCCTTCCCATATCTCTCCTCACATCCCTTCCCCTACCTCTCCTCACATTCCTTTCTATATCTCCTCACATTTCTTCCTATTTCTCACCTCACATTCCTTCCTATTTCTCTCCACACATTCCTTCCTATATCTCTCCTCACATTCCTTTCTATATCTCCTCACATTCCTTCCCATATCTCTCCTCACATCCTTTCCCATATCTCTCCTCACATTCCTTCCTATTTCTTTCCTCACATTCCTTCCTATATCTCTCCTCACATTCCTTTCTATATCTCTCCTCACATTCCTTCCTATTACTTTCCTCACATTCCTTCCTATATCTCTCCTCACATTCCTTCCTATTTCTCTCCTCATATTCCTTCCTATTCCACTCCTCCCCTTCTTTCCTATTTCTATAACATATATGTATACTCGTTTTTATTAGGAGGTTGCTCCTCTCCCTTAAAAGAAATAGCAAATATGTATATTCGATACATTTTTCTATACATATATGACCCTACCTCATTGTCAAATGGAATTATTGGTAGTAGAACGTCATAAAATAAAATATTACATTATCGACATTCGCTCCAATTTATTAAAAACCCTACTTTTTTTACTGTTTGATATCCTCTTCAGGAGGCCTTAAACCTAAAATGACATCAATAAGACCATATTTTTTGTTGATGTTTCCCTGGACATGCTTCTATCGCGCCAAAGTTTTTTCTTCATTCTAGTATTTGTGTGTATCCTGACTGGACAAACTCTTTCCTTTTAGGTATCTCTGGGTAGTTCTGCCATTGCTAGTTTTTTTGCAGTGCATCTTCTTTCCTTTGTATGTATAGTTTTGTGTCTTGTTAGGGCATTTTGCTATTTCCGTGGTTTCTCTTTCTTTGTTACAATTAACTTTTATTAATCTTAAGCATAAGATCTTTTAAAACTTTTAGTATGCACTGAAATCCTCGTGTTTAATAATCTAACAGTCTGACCAATTTAGTAAGAGCCATAAGAGCAATTTATGCTGTATATAACTGTTATTACCTATGGAGATTGTCTTAATTGCTAGGAATCAGAAATTCGATCAAAGCTACTTTTTCAATTTGCCAAATGAGAAAAGTGTCATAGGCGTATTAGAACTGTGTTTTCATTTTCAGCTTCATTGTAGCAAGTTCCTTCTTTTCAAACTTTTCCACTTAAGCTTCATCTACTACAGGGATTAATGGTAACCCCCTGCTGGCTCCATTAGTTAGCTTGTAGAAATCATTTTTGAAAAGGAAATTCCTTTTATTTTATGGTTTTTTTTCAGCCAGTAATGATCTTTAGGAAAATGGACTATCAAAATTTGTTATTTACAAATTTATGGTTTACAATAACTATTGAAGTTATAGGTATTTAAACAACATAATACTTCATTTTTATTTTTTCAGAAAAATGTAAAGGTGGCGGTATGTGGAGCAAGTGGAGGTATAGGCCAGCCTCTGTCACTCCTCCTAAAACAGTCTCCTCTTGTCACAGAGCTGTCTTTATATGATATAGTTCATACTCCAGGAGTTGCTGCTGATTTGAGTCATATTAATACGCACTCAGTTACTAGAGGTTCAAATGGTCCAGAATCATTGAAGGTATACTTTAGGTATATTTCTCTCTTTCACACACACACAATTCCCATAATACCCCTCCCCCCCCCTTCAGATACAATGTTCAAAATCTAAACTTCAACAATTATTGTAAAGGAAATATTCTATCTATTTGTTCATTTTTTTGCCCTGTTTGAGAAAATATTACCTGTAATTGTTTTATTATTATGTAGTAAAGACATAAATATATCATTTTTTTGTAGAGTGCTTTGACTGGT
This sequence comes from Riptortus pedestris, assembly GCA_019009955.1. NCBI lineage: Eukaryota > Metazoa > Arthropoda > Insecta > Hemiptera > Alydidae > Riptortus > Riptortus pedestris. Next base: position 49,990,850 of record CM032233.1, on the reverse strand, counting down.
ATGGAAGTTGTTATCATTCCTGCTGGAGTACCAAGAAAGCCAGGAATGACCCGTGATGACCTATTTAACACAAACGCTTCTATTGTTAGAGATTTAGTGGAAGCATGTGGTAAATTTTGCCCAAAGGCATTGATTGGGATCATTTCAAATCCAGTAAGTTTTAATAAATTATTGTATCCTATCCAAATAGTCAAAATGAAATAAAAATGATTCTACTTACTAAATAATGCAATATATAATATTTTAACTTGGTTTATTTAGTAATGAATTATTCCCCATTGACTTATTATTAATAATAAATTTCCATATATATTTTTATTTTATTGATATTGATTTTTTATAATGAAATGACCTATGTTTTGGAAATGTATTGAATGAAGGATATGGGTTGACACTGTCACTATTTTATGTGTAATGTTTTAAATACATACATTCTGCTTAAAAAAGTATTTTATCATAAGTACTACTACTACAAAGTGTAATGAAAGATATGTTAAACAGCTTTCCAAATATCATAGTACCAATTTAACCATGTATGTTAATTGTGTTCCATTTGTAGCATAGGTCTTTATCATTTATGTGTTAATTCAGCTTTTAGTTATACTAAAGGGTCCATATAGAGTGAAAAAACAATTTTTAAAGTATTAGCTTTTTTATCTTTTCTATAATTAATATCTATAATTTATTCAAGCTTAAAATTGTAATAAGGGTAACAAATATATAATATAAGGGGAAAAAGTTAAAAGGTAAATTTATTTTATTTATGATTTATTTTTAGCAGATTTCCTTTAACCCTTCGTCTTGTGCACCACTGAACAAAACAAAATTGGGTGCACCCAGCTTGATGGGCCAACCACATTTTACAACCCCCCCCCTCCAATCCCCACCTAATCATTTTTAATTTAAAAGAATGATAGGACAGCCTTCACTAGAAATTAAGGAAAGCAAATATACCATTTAGATCGTAAAATAATGACTATATTAAATAGAATGAAACTTAAACCAAAACAAGTAAAATTGATCAGGAGCACTCGGCCTGAGAGGCCAGAGTTAGAATAGCACTTATTTCTCAAGATCTCGACAAACTTCTGAACAGAATAGGATTATTTTTAGTAAAATGAACAACTGCAATAGATATATCTTGAAAAAAACGCCTCTCAAACCACCTAGGGTTCAGATGAGCTGGATGAAGGATGCCAATAGGAAGTTGTGGATTCTAAGCATGAACATGAATCTGGAAGCTATTGGCAATGTTGCCACACTGGGAAGACAAAAAGAGTATTTTGCTGGCCTCTCAGGCCAGCTGTGCCCGATGGAGGGTTAAAGGAAAGCAGCTATTGAGGCTTTACTCATGACATGATTTTCCAAAACTTTCCTCAAATCCACATCGGTCCCACCTTGAAGATGATAAATATGAGGTCCATTCAAAATTATATATATTTACCTGTTACCGCTCTAGCATATTGTTGTCAAACTTGATATGTAAGCTTTTTATGTAAAACTAAAGATCAAGTTTGTTAATGGCTGAAATTGGACTGGTGGTGGTGTGAGGGGGGGTGGGTTTAGAGAAAAGGAATATCGAAAATTTGAAATATCTTCGTTATTATACGTTGGGTGAAAAAATATTAACAATAAGCTGTTTTATATGAACAAAATTATTCTAAGTGTAAATGATAAATAATGTTTTCATTGAACTTATACTGTGTGAAATAAATGCAAATACGTTATGCTCTTATCTCGAAAATGTTTACTTGATGTATACCATACTCAATATTTAACTGTTTTATTTAATACTTAAATGCCATATTCACCACTGTCTGAATCTGGATGATCAACACTAAAGATCATAGTTATTATTGGCTGAAATCCGACCTGAAAAATTGGGGTTTAGATGGGGGGGGGGTCCAAATTTCATAATATCTCTGTTATAATGAGTCGCTTCGTGAAATGTTATAGAACCAATCTTGTTAGACTAATAATATTTTACAATTGTTGTTCTATGCACTTTTTCGTAACTCAAGTATTAAGCAAGTTCATCGTACTTTTTTGTTTTCAGCCTTCAGTACCCCGACTCTTCTACTCATTAGTTTTTTACATAGAAATAGAGAATTTGTGGTGAGATGAGATCACAAGTGTGTTTACACTAACATATGATAAATCTCCTTAGTTTATGCAGCCCCTGTATGACAGACCCCCCCCCCCCCCCCTTCATTATGTGCCTAAAGTTCTCGTTAGTTAGTAGGCTATAGCCATAAGTCACATGGTAAGACCTATACTTTTATCAGAGGTTTGAGCCCTGTAGTAATATTTTTATAGTCTAGTATGTCGCCAACTATTATTTACTAATGAATTTAAACTTTCCAGGTAAATAGTACTGTCCCTATTGCCGCTGAAGTTCTGAAAAAACTGGGTGTCTATGATCCTAAACGATTATTTGGTGTTACTACATTAGATGTTGTGAGGGCAAGTGCTTTTGTTGGTGCTGCTAAGGTACTACATTATACTACTGTGTATTATTCTTTCTATTGTTTTGTTTACAAAATTATTGGTTGGGAGTTTTTTTTCAAATGGTAGTCTCTAGATTACTTTTGTCGTTAATGTTTTCTTAGCTTTAGACCTCAAGGATGTTTCAGTATATATCTAAAGTGTTCTAAGCATTATTTTACTTGTTTCCAACATCTTCCAGTAGAGTCATAGTTATTAATTGTATATATGATTATTTATAAGAAGTTCACAAATTCTCTTGGTGTTACAGTAATATATTATTATTTTCTTTTATTTTTTTAATTTATAAAATACAATATAAGGGTCAAATTTTTTGTTAAGGACCGACTAATCTAGATTAAGAGGATTTATATTTTCAACTTTAAAGTGATCTGCTTCTTTTGATACTGAGTGCAAATTAATTTTGAGCATCGACTGTTGAACAGTTTATCTACAAATTCATATTGAACTGTAAGAATTTTATTATTATTTTAGTTTAAATTACTTTCTTTTTATTTTACTATTTTAGGGATTAGATCCACAAACTGTTAATTTGCCCGTCATAGGAGGACATTCTGGTGTTACAATCATACCAGTTCTTTCACAGACAACTCCTAAAGTTCAATTCAAAGATGATGAAACAGCCGCTCTTACCACAAGAATTCAGGTTAGTATAGTTAGTTTATTGCTATTTAAGGAGCAAGGGTGACTGTGTGGTTAAGGCACTAAAATTTTAGTTGATGTATTTATGTTCAATTCCTGCCGAATCACATTAACTTTTCTATGAAATTTGATTTGTGGGCATAGTTTCATTATTAGCAGATTTCCCTTAAGGGAAATCAGCTATTGAGGTCGTACTCATGACGCGATTTTCGAAAAATTTCTTCAAATGTCCATCGATCCTACCTAGGAGATGACGAAAATAAGGTCCGTTCAAAATTATATATATATATATATATATATATATATATATATATATATATATATATATATATATATATTTGTCTGTTAACACTCTAGCGGTCGCAATTTTTGTTTAATCGTCACCAAACTTGGTATTTAATCGTTTTATGTAAAAAGGAAGATCAAGTTCGTTAACGACTGAAATCGGACAAGTGGGAGAGGGAGTTTAGAGGGGGGATTTTCGAAAATTCGCTATAAATATTGTTATATACATTTATTCTCTATTGTGAATATTAACCAAGATATTTGCATTTTTATTAAGTGTAACGGACGAGCTATGGTTCCCGCCGAAAGCTAGTTCGGCCGGGGAAATCGTGCGCTCGTGTGCTTAGTTTACGCAGCCCCTGCATGATGGACTTCTTTATTTTTCCTTTACCCAGCGCTTATTGACTATGAATGCACTAAATTGGTTTTTTTGCTAGAGGGCAGTATTAAGTATGCTTGATATGTTCAATTATATCCTAGCCATATCAGCCTCTTTGAACCTTTAAAGCCTATTTTGAGACTGGCTTATTTTTTATTTGATATGTATCCTTTGCTTCTTTTGGTACATTTATTAGACAATGAAAACATAACTTGCTCATTATAAAAACTTACTCATTTTTGTAAATTTTATCATGTATTTGTTTTGTTTATGTATTTATTTATGACAAATTATTATACATTTTAGGATGCTGGGACAGAGGTAGTTAAAGCTAAAGCTGGTGCTGGTTCTGCTACACTGTCAATGGCATATGCAGGAGCCCGGTTTGCACTATCGTTAGCACGAGGCCTTAAGGGAGAGAAAAATATCGTTGAATGTGCTTATGTGGAATCTAATGTGACAGAAGTTTCATATTTTGCTACACCAATTTTACTCGGGGTGAGATTATTTTTATTATTATTATTATATTATAGGAGGCATCCCCAGTCCTTAATCATGAGCAATAATGTATTTTGTTCTTTAGGTCCATTTCCTTGTTCTTAACCTGGACATTGCACTTGTGTTGTATCTTCTTTGTTCCTCCCTTTTGGGCCAGGAAGTATAGATCCGGGTCTAAAGCATTGTTGATGGGCCCAGATTAAGGGGTGGGAAGTGTGCCAGGGTAATTTTAGCTGTAAAAGAGTTTTGAACATTTGTGGCAGTCTGCTTTTGAAAATAAATTACAGAACTGCAGACCTATTCAGGTGCCAAGAGATAGCTTGGTACTTACGCTAAAACTTTGACTCCATCAAATTTTATCTTGTGGTTTCAACAATGGAAATGTTTTGCCACTGTGAATTCAGTTACTCCTGATTACTAAACAGATTTCAGGTGCTCAGAAATTCTTATGCGTATTTTCTTCCCATTTGTCCAATGTATTCTTTTTCACAAACAAGCGTGCGCGTGCGTGCACACACACACACACACACATATTCACACAAACTCGTTGGCTAATTTTCCTGTCAGTAGTGAAATTGTCTTTATACTCTTTTTCTTGTTAGCTTTTGCTCTTTCACATAAGGAGTAGTGGCAGATTTTCTGTTGTTTTCTACTTCCTTGGCCCTATCTTCCTTAGGCGATTTTGCCTTCTTAAATTCATTGCCATTCTGTTCTTCATTATAACTATTTATTTATTAGGTCTTCTCTTAAGTTTTTCTCCTCACTTTCCAAGTTTGAAGGCTCTGATATTCTTAATGCTCTCATGATTAATGATCTAATTACTGTATTTTTCTGAGTCCGGTAAATTTTATAAATAGTAGTTACATTCAAGTTGTCCATGTATCTTATATTTGACTCTCTTAATAATATTTGAGTTTCCTTTTGTAGTTATTCTTTAATAGGTTCTCTTGAACTCAGCTTTTAGGAAAGTCTCACTAATGCATCCTATTTATGGTTCATTGGGCTAGAAGCTCTTACTTACTGGCTAAGTGGTAGTGTGAGAACCAGTTGAGTTGACCAGTCACTTTTACTTTTTGGTGAACTGTCTGTCTAGGTACTGCAGCTGAGTGTTTCTGGGAGAACAGGGACATGCGCTTAAAGAACAGCAGAGTAAATAGTGACATAAATACTCATCCCCATAATATTTATATGTAGCAGGCAAATACTTCTGAGAGTTGTATGATCCTGTGCAATTATGGCCAAAGGTTTTGGCAAAACAAAGAAATAAATGACCAAATGCAACACATTATTCATTTATAAGCTTTGGAGGATAAACATGTTTTTGTTGGAAAGGCATGGGGAAAAGTATGCGATAATATATATTAAGTTACATGAGTTGGCAATTCTGCCAGGAGAGAATCTCAAAAAATCAATCAAGTATTGAATTGTAAATGTACTCAAGATTGTTGTATTATTCCAAAAAGATGTGCAAATTTTGGAATATTATATTAGCACAATAAAATAAATTATAGAAGACGCAGAATAAACTTTCACAGTAGTTTTTTTTTGCTGATTCTGAAGTAGTGGAAGCTATTAATGAATGTACCAAGCAATAAACCCAGGCTGATCTAATGTATACTGTAGTATGGCGAATAGTCCAAAGATTATTTTATGTGTTTATTTTTTTCATTGTGGTCTAAAATAAAAGTATTGTGGAGATATAAATTAGGCCTCAATGAAAAAAATTAGCTAGTTTGATCTGAAGAAAAAAACAATGTAACCAATGTTTTTGTATTTATTAAGGGGTGCATTCGTTTGTGCAACGTGATTCCTAGAAATTATCAAATCTTTGGAAATTGTAGGACTGTTTCTAACACCTATTTGTCGATTCGTACATCTTTCTTGCATTTTCAATTCTTAAAGTGTGTGTTTATATCTATTTGTAGACATAAAGTGACTATTTAAAAAATGCATTTTTTTTTTTTATGTAGTAGACCTTGAAATAAATAATTCTAATATCCTCTAAAATTTCTTGTATACTTAGAGGGATGTTTAGTTAGTTTAGGAAATAGGGAACATTCATTCATTTTGTTATTGTATTCAGTACAATTTATATATATATATTTTTTTTTTTCAGGTTAATGGTGTTGAAAAGAATCTTGGATTACCTCCTCTTTCCAGTTACGAGAGTTCTCTTCTTAAGGCTGCCATTCCTGAATTAAAGAAAAATATACTTAAGGGTGTTGACTTTGTCAACAAGAAGTGAATATTTACTGACTTTAAGTCGTCTTAATAGTCAACTTGACTATGCTTCCCTTACCTGCATTGCTTCATTGTTTACTTTTAATTTTTTAATTTATTTTTCTTTTGCTATTGTTATCATCCAAACCCTGAATAATTGATAAGAAAATTATTCTAAGAGAGTTATAGTCACCAAAAATAATTGAAGGAAAGCTATATGATTACCGTTGAGATCTTGAGGTTATTGGAGTGGCTAGAAAGGTGATATGTTGACAACTCTTTATTGTTCATAGTATCTATCACCTCCCTGAGAGAAATATGTGTCAGTGAACTACTGAGTGAATATTTTTTCTTGGCTTTCAAGTCCATTAATCCTTGTAGTCAGGGCATGTCTTGAATTTGTATATCTCTCACAAAGGGCTGTCGACCCACTGCATGTATCTCTGTGAACTCTAAACCTCTTTCAATTGATAGGCTTTTGAAGTAGAACAACAGTTATGCAAGGCATTGGTGTGATAAGAGCTAAATGGAGGGTAAGAGGAATTTTATAGAAGTCATTATAGATACTGAGTGTTCATTAAAAAGTACAAATTCATGCCAATTTTAATTGATTTACATTTACTCATTGTAGTGACTGAATTCATTAAATAACATCCTAAATCCCACCCTCGCTAGAAAAGTGTGGTAACCTGTAGATAACCTGTCCCAATTAGCCTTAGTTGCAAAAAGTGGACGTTAATAAATAATAATAATACTCATTGTAAAGATATAAGATTATGAAATACGGGACAGACTCAGGGGCAAAATATGGGGCTTCTAGTCAGAGATAAAACCATAATACAATGTCCAATTATATTAAAACTTGTGTCTAGAAGGAAAGAGTGTTTAATACCACCAATATGCTTCTTTAAGCACTATTGTGAATATTTTAATTATTTTCTCTAAATATATTCAAGGAGTGAAATATATGCAGGTTTTGTAAAGTATGCAAAAATTTATCAATTGTGGAGAAAAGAAATTATTGCTTTTGAGGGGATAACTTTGAAATTTTTTATTTCATACAGTTAATTATTTGGTTTAATTTTTGTGGTTATAATTTTCATTTAATTTACTGAAATATTTAATCTTTAATCATATGTTTTAGTAATACATCCAATAATTTTTACCTTACTGATAGCTCTGTATGTCTATGTTTAAACACTAATTTGAAGTTAATAGTATATTAATTTTTTTAAACACTCAAATAATAGTGTTGAAATTAACTACTGAAAATTATTGATTTAGGTTTATACCACAAAGATGGTAACTTATCCTAGTCAACCAATTGAGCTTTTGTAAAGTAAACAATGTCTGGAATAAAAAAATTGTTCCTTTGTATTTATTTTATACTTTTATCGTTGTATGTTTAAGATTCATGTAAAATATTTAATTCTTAATTTATTATATATGTATATATATAGTAAAGATATTTTTTTTTTGGGAGAGACTTGATTTATTTTATTTTAGTACCTCTTCATCTTCATCCCTTATTTATATAAATAATGTCCGTTTCACAGGGGCTGCATAAAGTAAGCCAATTTTTCACGTGCTGGAATGACCCATATGTAAGTGATCTCATCTCACCAGCGATTCTCTTTGTCTAATCCTCGGGGAGATCTTAGGGGTGCATACGAGGCAGAAATCAATAAATTACAAATAAATTGGTTAATGTTCAAGGTAGAAAATATGTATTGAACAATATTTATAGAAACATTTTTTCAAAAAGATTGGCCCTAAACAATTTTTTGATCTTACTCATAATAAAGGGGACATTTCAGTTTTCCCTTTTTTCTATACCCTCCTCCTCCAGTTCCAACTTTATCTGTTAACGAGCTTGATCTTTAGTTTTATACCAAACATTTAAATATCGAGTTTGGTAAAGATCAAAGAAAAATTATGACCACTAGTGTGATTAGATATTTTGTGAACTAGGATTGATGGACAAAAACGTGGGTTTCTCTGAAATCCTGTTTAAATTTAGCGGGGATAAATTATTTTCATACAGGGTGTGGGAGAAAGAACTCACCTATTTGAGAGGTAGCGACATAAGAGAGTGGTGGGGAGCATGCCCTTGAATAGGTGCAAGGTTCATCCCACACTTAGATCAGAAAATTGTAAGGGTGCTGTACGCTTTCTTGCTAAACATAGAGGAGATTGTCAACTTAATCTCTGGCAGCAGCAACATTTTCTGGGCCTGTGCGCATAGGTTTATGTAGCAATACAGAACCTGTCTGTCGACATTCAGAAGTAAATGGTTTTTGGCAGATTCTCCTTTAGGGGAATCAGCTATTGAGGTTGTACTCAATGCGATTTTTGAAGTTCCTCTAACGTTCATCAAACGTACCTAGGAGATGATGAAAATGAGGTTATTCAAATATATATACATATATACATATATATATATATATATATATATATATATATATATATATATATATATGCTGGTCTGTTACCTCTTTAGCAGTCATATATATACACATATGCATGCACATGTCTGTTATTGCTGAAGTGGCCACAATTTTGGTTTGACCATAACCAAATTCGACATTTAAGATCAAGTATGGTCTCAAAATTAGGCCAGAAGTAGTGCAGGTGTAGACAAAGCCTAAAATGTACAATTCCAATACATTTATTCCGTTGTTCTTATTTGGATCGAAAAGTATTATATAATCAAACCAGTTAATAATGTAATGTAATAAATACAATTGGTGTTCCATAAATATTTCTTTAACTTAATATATAAGCCCCCCCCCCCTGCCCCACCCTCTCCTACAAATAAGGTTTTCATTTCAAGCTACATCATCGTTAAACATCTCATATCCAGCTTATGATTCAAATTTTGTTTTCAAAGAGTAATTAGAAAATGAGATAGATTGCAACATGCAGATGATGCATCTGGACATCATCGTGTGTCATTCCTACAGGAAGAAAACTCTGTATGTGTATCAGCACTAACTCCTCCATGACAATATGCTGTACCAACATTTCTTGGGAAGAGCAGGAGTGGAGGTTGTAAGGGAGGCCTGAAATTAAGAGTGGTGGGGAATACTTCAAGAATAGTTTGCGTCATTGCTTTTTAAATATTGTATTTATTTATTACATAATCCATCCCTGTAGAATTGTTTCAAAGATAATTTTGTTTGCTACAACTTTTATGTCTCATCATTTTTCAATAAAAAGTGCCGTTTCTGAAATAAAGATTTGTACATTTTACGGCTACATCATATATGATGAGTCAAATCTCAAAAGTTACTGATATAAACTCGTTTTAGAATTTGATTTTCTACAAGAATTCGTTATAAAAAGTATGACATTACATTGGAAATTCCAAAGTTATGGAGAAGGTTACGAGGTTGAATATGAAATGAAAAGATTTTTTAGGAGTCACAATTATGGCATACCAAGTCTCAGCCTTTTATAAATAGAATTGGCGACTTTACGGAGGGGAGGGGGTGGCCCGGGAGCTTGGGACACCCTGTATACCATATTCGATATTTAACTGTTTTATTCAATACTTAAATGCCATATTAGTTAATGCTTGTAACTGGACGAGGAATATATTGGGGGGGGGGGTTAGAGAAGGGGAATTCGAAAGTTAATAATATCTCCTGTATTATAAGTCGTTTCGAAAAATGATAGAATCAATCTTGTTAATTTATTGGTGCTCTACAATTGTTCTGTAGATTTTCTCTTATCTGAAATATTAAGCGAGTTATAAGTACATTGTTGTTTTCAGCCATCAGTAAACCCCACTACTACTCATCAAATGTTGACTTGGAAGTAGGGAATATAAGGTAAAATGAGATTACAACTGTGTATAGCTGCACATGGGAAATCTGCTTAGCATGACTGACTTTTTTTAATATTTCCCTGTAACCCTCTACACCAGGTAGGATTTCGCTCGGTATGAAAATTAGACTCCAGCCATACGAAAAACCGCTCGGGGGGGGGGCATCCTCCACACTCAATTTTTAAGATATTATTGGAGCTCTTCGTGGGGAAAATATCAATAGCGGAGTTCCCTGAGGCTAGTCTTCTCTTTCTTTTAGCAAAATCATCCTAAATTCTCTAAAGCATATTAATAACAGTGAATAATTTGTTTTCATTTAGGAGATTCCCTTAGGGGAAAATTTTAAATGAGATTGCACTTAACCTTTCAAGGGCTGATCATTACCAAACTTGATATTTGTTCGCTTCATCTAAAAATCCAAGTTCTTATATGCCAAAACAGGCCCTGGAGCATTGGGGCGACAATAATCTCTGTATTTATTTGTTGGATTGAAACATGTTACAAAAAGAATCATGTTGGTAATGCCCTACACGATTGTTGTTCTATAAAGTTTTTTCTAAGCCGAAACTTAATTGAGTTATCTGTATTTTTCTGCTTCCTGTAAACCCCTACTCATAATTCATACATCTTCATTTTAAACTGAGCTGATATTAAACGTCTCATATCCAGCTCAAATTGCAAAAGGAATGTGAGATGTCAAGTATGTGTAATTCCATTTGCTTAGTTTACGTAGGCACAGCATGAAGGTGCTTTAAAAATCTGTTTTCACTTATAGCTCATTTATTTGTTTCTTTTTCCCTATTAATCTTCTTTTCTTTTTTTTTAATTTTGTAGGAAGGGGGGGGGCAGTGACTCCTTTATCATTTGGGCATCAAAGTAGTGTTTTACGGACTAAAATCCTTAGCTCAACTTAGTATCGTAGGAAAAGGGCCCCCGTAATGGCTACTGGCGCCTGTGTTCAAAAAAGGATTTTGGCGCCCCTTAAGGCATTTTGAATTATCTTTTTTTTTTTTATGGTAGGTAGTTGCTTGAAATAAAGCAAAGAACTGAACTTTAAAAGTCATATTTATTTGTAGACTAAAATATAAAAATGAAATAATCAGAGTAAAATCTAAATTTTTTTTTTTGGCATTTAGTTTCGGCGCCCCTAAAGGATGACGCTCGTGTGCATTGCACACTTTGCACACGTGGTAGTGGAGGCCCTGCGTAGGAAAATCATTAATTCCTACAAAAGGTTTTCTAATAGTTCAGTGATAAAGCATAACTGCTTTTTTAAATTAATTTTTTATTAAAATATATATTTTATTTTCCGCCTATGTAACTAGTTCTATAAAATAATAATCCCTATGTGTAATACTGTGGCTATTATTTTTCAAATCAGATTTTACGGGGTGGGGGAATCATGAATTATTTTTTCATAACTAATACTATTAATTATTTAACTTAGATAATCATTTCAAAATGGAATAATGTATTTGTGTGGATGTGTAAATGTTTTTTTAAAATGCATTTTTTACTAGTTCCTTGAGTATGTTTAAAGGGAGCAAATGAAATCGACTGAAAGCATAAATAAGCTTTATTTTTAACAAAATATATCTCTTAATTTATTTTAAGGCATACTTTATGAGAAATAAAGTTGGAAAATTCTTATTTCCTATTATTAGCAGATATACGGTGAGTGCTATATTTGTGTAAATGCACAGTTTACAATCAGACAAGCATTTTCTTCCCTATTAATTAAAAAAAGAATTTATCTTCGGCAGGAACAATATTCCTTTAAAAGAACTTTTGAAAATTCCTTGTGCTCTTCTTCAATCAAAGATAATGCACTCCGTTTGGCTCGTTTTACAAGTTCGTAAATTTTATTATCATCTTCTTCAGTAAGTAGAACTTGTAGGAGCTCCAATTCACTTTCATAAAAATTAACATCCTCTGCAAGATCTATCAAATCTCTGAGTGATTTCCGAAGAAGGTTCCGTGGCATAAAGTTTCTACAACAGAAAAAATAAAAATAGTTTATAATCAAATTTCAGTGCGCTGTAAACTTATATATTCTGTTCATGTTGGCAATTTAATTCACAGAAAATAAAGAAAAATTGATCAATTCATTTAAATAATTTTTTTAAAAAGGATGGGGTTTAAAGTTAATTTTATTAGGCGTTAGTACAGCTGCATCCTTGTAATGCCACACGGTGAAATAAATGGCCAATTTAGGAAGAACAAATTCTGTTTTACTTAAATGCACAAGTAAATCTAGTTTCCCTAAAAAGTATGATATACTTTAAATAATAAACAAAATATAAAAATTAGTTTATTCCGAAATTGTCAGATCAATAAATAAGTTTGAGTTACCTACATACTCTTCAACGAAAACATTTCGGCTATGGATTTGTTCACAACACACAATCTTCATGTCTTCGAAGATTATCATTGATAATGCAAGTCGTAATAACCTCTGATACTTCTTGAATAAGCGTGACCATTTAGCACTTTTTCGACTAAATTCGTAGTATATATTTTACTTAGAGCTTCTTTGAGTCCTCCTAATTTAACAACTATCTTATAGACCTCATTAAAACAATTTTAAAAGATACTTTTACATTTTAGTACAAAGGTAATAGGATAATTTTATACACAGAAACTAAAGAATATTACGAATCCCTTAAAAGAGAAATGACTAAAAACGGGGGCGAATACACGCCAAAAGACGAGAAACAACTTCTAGTATTAAAAGAATTACCCCCTGGGATCCCTGTGGAAGAAATTAAAAGTGATCTAATTTTTCAAAAACTCGAAGTGAACGAAGTGACTTAATTCTCGAAAAAAGATGGCCAACAAATACTTAAACTACCTATCTCCATTGTCAAATTAAAAAATTTGGACCAAGTAAAATCAGTCAAAAATGTAAAAACAGCTTACATGCTTAATTGTTTTATAAGATGGGGGAGACTAAAAATAAAGAACAATGTGCCCCAGTAATTTAATTGTTTATCTTATTTTCACATAGCAAAAAATTGCCACCGGAAACCGAAGTGCATGAAATATGCTCAAGGCCATTTAACCAAAGACTGCACTAAATCCGAAACTACCCCTCCACTGGGCGGGAATTGTGGAAAACACCATCTAGCAAACGATCAAAATTGTGAAATCAGAATAAAACAACAGCAGATAAGGACCAAAAAATTGAACGCTTGATCACGGGAAGCAGAACCAAGAAGTCAAAATGTCGACTAGGATGAATACAACTTCCCTCCCCTACCCCAGACCAACACACCAGCAGCACGAATAAACAAGCTATAGGACTATCAAGCTTCATTACGGAAATTAAAAGTCTTATTAGTATGTTAGATATTCAAAAAGTTATAACAACATTTTCAAAAACAATAAATAAATTAAAATCAGCCCAGGGAACAATAGATAAAATTACATGTATAATTGACAGAGTAATGGGATATTTTGATTAGAAATATGGCCCATAAGCAAACAATTAAATCTAGCCCTATTAATTCTATTTTCTAGAACGCTTGTTCCATTAGAAACAAAATACTTGAATTTAAATATTTTCTAAAAAACAATAAAGTGTACCTAGCAGGCCTGTGCGAAACTAAACTCGATGTAAAAGTAAATATATCGATTCCAAAATTCAAAATCAATAGGAAGGACACAAACTCCGATGGTGGAGGAGTAGAGATAATAATTAGAAGCAATATAAAGCACATTCCCATAAAATTGCCAAATTTATCTAACATTGAGGCAATAGGAATCAAAATAGAATCAAACTCACAATATTACACTTTAATTACTGCATATTTGCCACCAGATAAAGAATTATTAATTACTGATTTTGATAAATTATTTAATTCAGGCCAAAGAGTTTTATAATGTGCGATCTAAATTCAAAAAAATATTGCATGGAATTGTAGGAGATATAATAAGAATGGAAAAATCCTTATAAATTATATTTTAAATAAAAATATAAATCTAAAATCTCCAGATTCACCGACCTACTATTCATCCGATATAATAAAGATGCCTGACATATAAGATACCCTACTGAGAAAAAACACAAAAACAACTTCCAAAGCCCTATCTATACCAAATTTGTCATCCGGCCACAAAGCAATAATCTTCAGATTAAATTTTGACGCTACAAAAATGCCAAAAGAAACTGAACACGAAACAATAAACTGGCCCAAATTTCGTACAATCCTCTCTCAAAATATCAATTTTAACACTGAAATTAATTCTCCCGACACATTAGTACAGTACATTGACTCCCTAACTCAATAAAGCAAAAGCAATAATTCACATCAGCTGAAAGATCAATCGTCATAAAAAAAAGAGAAAAGCAAAATACATACGAATCCCTTCATTGACATGATTTTTAAATTTCGGAATAAATTCAGAAGATTGTTTCAGAAAACAAGAATTAAAGTATTTAATATAATCAAAAAAGCTTTCTCTACGTCAATCGGCAATTATTTGGGGAAAAATAAAAATCAAAACTTCAATTACCACTTAGCTCAAATAAATTGCAAAACTAAATTGTGGGATCTTCATAAAGTTTTTAAAAACAAAGAAAAAACGTATCTCCCTCTTATCACATACCTTAATAAAACTGAAACAACCCCAAAGGGTAAAAATAATCTTATCGCTAATTATTTTGCGTCAGTACACAAGCAAAATTTAAAACTTAATAGTAAATATATGGCGAAAAAAATCCTAAATGATATCATATCTACCAGTACCCATAAAGAAGCCTTAACAGCCTACTCCGAAGTGTATAAAATAATTAAAAAATCTAAGTTACAAAAATCACCCGGAGAAGACAGGATTAAAAATATCCATCTTAAAAATTTACCACCTGAAGGAATTAAATGCCTTCAAAAATAGCTAAGTCCGTTCTAATAACCCTAGGCCATTTCGCTAAAAATTGGAAACACGCAGTGATAAAAGCAATATGCAAACCGGGAAAGAATCCACATGAAGCCCGTCAGTGCTTCAGGCCTATCAGTCTTCTAAGCACAATTGAAAAAGACATAGAAAAAATAATATTAGCCGGGATAAATAAACACCTAACCCAAAACAACATTATACAAGATGAACAATTTGGTTTCAGAAGTAAACACAGCACAATTAAATATTTAGCAAGACTTTATTACCGAAGGCTATAATAATAAAAACATACGGGACTCTTGGTACTAGACATTGAGAAAGCGTTTGATACAGTCAGGCATGAAGGGCTTATAAATTAAACGATTTAAAGTTTCCTCCTTATTTAATAAAATTTATTTGCTCATATATCAGCAATAGAACTTTTTGTGTTAAAATAAATAATTCTTATTCCATCATCCAAAAAATAGAGGCGGGCCTACCTCAAGAATCGGCACTTAGTGCAGTTCTCTTTATTACTTATGTGAATGACATTCCTAAAACTACAAATACTATTTTATCCCTTTTTACAGACGACACGGGCATATACACGTCATCCCACAGAATAGATACAATAATAAATAGACTCCATAGTAGCCTCAGTAAATTATCCAAATTGTTTACTAAGTGGAAAATCAAAGTCAATAAAGCTAAGTTTTTAAACTCAAACTATTATTTTCAAAAAAGAAGACCGAAAATTCCAAATCTGGCAATAATCCTATATTATGGCCGAAATATATTAAATATTTTGGCGTAACGTTAGACAAAACATTAACATTCACAGGAAATATAAATAAAACGTGTGATAAAGCTAACAAAGTGGTTTACCAGATTTACCCTTACTTTAATCGTAAATCGAAACTAGCCCTGTGAATAAACTAATGTTGCACTAAGCCTGCATTAGATCAGTATTAACATATATTATATATATTATTAACGTACACTAATTTAAGAAAGCTACAAATATTTCAAAACAAATGTCTAATCTCCCCTATCATACAAGAATAAAAAAATTACTACAAATTTACAACTTACCAATGATAAAGACATATATCCGTAAGCTGACCACTAAGTTTTTCAAATCTTGTAAACACAAAAATAACCCACTCATCAATGAAATAGGTAATTATAGCAAACAAAGCACTCCAAGGTAAGTGCACAAACGAACTAAGCACATTTTACTCTAACATAAGAAACAGATTGACTAAATGCCCAACAGGCTGGACTAAAGACATGTCAACTTTATCTTAATCCCTAATTTACCTGCAATCGTATTTACATATATATATAAAAAATGCTTTACTTGTTAATATTATTAGCTCATAAGATCACTTAAATTTGTAAATTTTTAAAATAATTGTAATATTCACTAAGTTGCAATATGACAGCCTACTTTTAGTCAATTGCATTTATAAGCAATCTTCTACTTAAATAGAAAATCTTATTTTATGTTTCTTTTTGTAATATTGTATTGGTCAGAAGGAACACTATAATATTTATAAATTATTTTGTAAATTTCTTGTTCTCACTAAAGGATAAAAAAAAACTATCTTACATAATTCCGAGTTGGCATCTGACGCAGTTACTATTTCATGTGCTTTAGAGTAGAGAGGCTGATCAAAAGTAATTACACACGTCTTTGGTCATGTAACTAGGAATATTTGCACCACAATGTAAAGTAGTATAAATTATGACTAAGTTACTGCCAGGATGACCATTATAAGGAAAATAAACGATGAAATAGTTTTCCACTTTCTTGTGCAAGTTGTGCCATTTGCAACCGTACCATTTGGAGCAGGGATTCCTGTTTTATGGTGTAGGTAGTATACCAATGAAACGGTTTGGACGACAATGCGCAGACCACCACCCAGATCACCAAATGGTGGGATGATTACCTGATGAAGAGGGTTGGGATTGAGCGCATGGTGTTGGGCCACCGCGGAGTCCTGACTTAAACCCGATCGAACGCATGTCTGGGAACCGGGGTGTGACCATAAGAACTTAAGAAACGGGTACGAAGTCTGATTTCGCGAGTCCTAGCACCCTTGCGGAACTGGAAACAGACTGTTTCTCGATGAATGGGGACAACATTCATCAGGAATTGATAGTGACTTCTCTTTTTAAATCAATGGAAAGGCGTTTAAGGGATGTTATTCGTGCAAGGGGTGGCACATACCCGTATTTTTTACTACTTTACGAAAAAGTGAGTTTTAATTTTCATTTTTGGAAGAATATTTTTCTTTTTTTTTTCTTTTAAAATGTGTACCATATTTTCTGAATGTAAAATAAAATTTTTTTTTAAAATGTCTAATTTTATCTATATAAATTTTTTTTAGTGTTAAAATAAAAATATAGTGGGTACCTTTGAAGAAATGTAGGTGGTGCGTTAATTTTGTCCATCAGTGTATATATATATATATATATATATATATATATATATATATATATATATATATCTTATTTTGTTTATTTTTTCTGAAGTAATCATTCAGAGAGGGAATTTATTTACTACATGGCCCATTCAATACTATACATCACATGTATTTGTTTTAAACATTGGTAAGATTATAAGTACTTATCGGTTTTGAACCAGTAAATATATTATCTGTAAATAATGAGTGGAAAACCATTTTGTCATTTATAAATTCTAGAAATGTTATTTTAAATAATAAAGTGGCTTTCTTTTAATTAAGATTTAATAATCCCCTTTAAATGGGTTGCCTCCCGATAAGCGATAAGTACCATATTTTACAATAATCATGCTTTTAGTTTTTCCAAATAAAAAAAAAACATAAAAGAAAGGAATAATAAAAATTAATAAAGGAATATAATAACATACAAAAAATAATTTAAAAAAATTAAATGGAAGGTGTATACTAGTAAATAAAAAGTAAATAATAATAAATTTACAAATCAAAACAAAATAAGGTAATATATATATATATATATATAAAATGTGTGTATGTACGTATGTTTGCATTATATATTGCACGTGCATGCGTGTGTGAGCATATATATGTGTATTCTTAAAAATGGATTACCTGGATTTTCGTTCATTTTCCAGTCGCTGTATGATTTTATTACATTGACAAATGAAATTATGTACAGCGATCCCATCAGTTAAGTCCCGGTCGATGAGAAAGTCCCTGAACTTCCGCCTGCATTCGTCGCTTGCCATCATTTGTCCTGCATCAGTGATCCACTTGTTTACATCACTTGTGGCCAATCTCTCCCTGCAGGAGCCTCCACAACTCATTTTATGCATTCATTCTAATGATCTTTCTCTAGAAAAGAAGAAAGAAAAATATATAATAATCATACACATTCAAATTTCCTCTATTACGAGGAACGGAGAGGCTGTAACTTAAGTTTTATCAGTAATATACATCAGCACATTTCTTTTGGCCAATCCTTAGTCCATATTGCTAATAGAAGTGGCTATTTATTTTCACTAACTTATTTGAGATTAAAATAAATAAAATTTGTAACTACATTAGCAAAATAGAATATGTTTGTAGCCTGGACAGAAGTAATGCCGGGTGTCATTTAAGATGAACTCACACATGGCGCGATTTCTTTAAATGACCTTCTGTCATATCTAGATGACGAAAATGATGCCTGTTCAATCATATATCTATATACCTACCTACCTATATATATATATATATATATATATATATATATATATATACGTGTGTGTGTGCGTTTGTAAATAAAATATATTTATTACCATTAAACTTTAAATACATAATAGGATACGTGAAATTTTGTTGGTTTGCCTTAACAAAGTTACTAATTACTTTGATAACAATCCTAATAACACTCTA
Source organism: Riptortus pedestris (assembly GCA_019009955.1). Classification (NCBI taxonomy): domain Eukaryota; kingdom Metazoa; phylum Arthropoda; class Insecta; order Hemiptera; family Alydidae; genus Riptortus; species Riptortus pedestris. Next base: position 49,971,733 of record CM032233.1, on the reverse strand, counting down.
AATTTGGTGTATTGAATGTATCCAAGATGCTATATAACCAAGCTTCTAATGGTCTACAATTGTAGTCTTATACATTGGCCGAGTTATTTGTATTTTTTTTTTTTTTTCAACTTTCAGTTACCTCACACGCGTACACATGCGATTATGATTTAATATAGCTGAGTTAAAAAGCATCTTATACCCTAGATAAATTTTAAATAGTGTTTACATGGGCATCTAAGATTTCTTCTAAGATCTAAGATCTCTTGTATTTCTAAGGTAAATACTTAACAAAGTCACCAATATCTCTGGAATATGCTGGATGGTAGAGGAACCAATTATTGATCCTTATTAAGCCAAGTACTTACAAATTATTAAATAGCAAATTAAAATATTGCATTCGTTGTAAAAATATCTCAAATTCAATGAATTTATCTTCTATAATCTAACAGTTTAATAGTTTTACATAATTTACTTTTGATACAATCCTAATAACACCAAATATATAACAAGTGTGGTAACGCTCTGACTGGGACAAATGTTTTTTTCGTTATTGAATTGCCATACTTTTTAGCGTATATCTTGTTTATACTTTAGTATATAACAAAAGTAATTTAAAATAACCAAATAAATAACTCCTGTTATGTACATGTTTGCCGAAAAACAAATTGGGAACGAAATATTGAAATTTTTCATTTCAGGCCTCCGTTATAACCTCCAATCCTGTTCACCTCTGAGAATATAGGTATAATCTAAAATCTATATTAGGCTAGCAGTATACATGTACCAAGTTTCATAAAATTCGATTCTGTAGTTTCGGTGAGAAAAGTAACAAACAAACAGAGAAACAGGCTCCAAAGCAATAATTGGTTGATATCGTTTCAAATCCATGTGATAAGATAAAATATCGTGAAAAAAAAACTATCTACAGACAGAGGTTGCAATTTTATATATATACTTGACTAATGATTGTATTTTGATAGTAAGACTTCAATGTGTACAATTACACTTCCCTCCACGACGTAATGATTTTCCGAAATAGCCAACCCTGAAGGGTAACTTTTGGGGATTAATAGAATAGAAATTTTATTTTTGAAGGATAAATGAAAATGTGTTCCTATTCTATCCCTCTACACTTTTTGAGTCACCGTTTTTCAATAATTCAAACCATAATCATGGGTAGCATTTATTACAATTAAATATCATCTATAATAAACATATTTCCTTTCAAAAGCCAATCCGAGCTCACATAGTTTAGGCAAAGTTTTGCACGTAAGATTATATTTGTATTAGTGAATCTCACTGGAAATCGCTTCCAGTAATGCCAGACGGGAAATAAGTAAACTCAATTAACGTGTAAGGCTCCCGTCATCTTCCGTTCCCGCATGAGACTTCTCAACATTCTTCTACTTATATTATTGATGCAAAACATTATTTTATAATTTATCTACCGGATGGAATTAAATAATAGTGGCACCCTGAAAATATCATATCGAGTTTAAACACATATTGTTTTTTGTCATAATGACATTACCATTAACCTTTAATTGTTATTATATTAAATATTTGTTTCAATAACATCAAGGTAGATAATACAAATTAAATAATGGAAATGCTCTTATAGTTTATATTTCTATTGGAAATAAATAACAAAGTTATTAGGAGGGGATGACGAAGATTTATTACCTCACTAATCCGAATCATACTTTGAACTATCATATAAAACATAACATCATTTGTCATAATATTCCTTTATTAAAACCCCTTAAATAAGTACTAATATTATTGACTCCCGTTTAGCGTATATCCCGTGTTTACTTCATTTTAAAAGTGAATGCGCACAAAAGTTACTCTAAATAACAAAGTAAACAACTTTTGCTATGTGCATGTTTGTCGAAAAACCAATAGGAAACGAAATATCACTAATGTTAATTTCAGGCCTCCCTTACAAACCCCACTTCTGCTCGTCCCTAGAAATGTTGGTATGGCCTATGATAATTAGGGCGTCAACACTAATATACATACCGAGTTTTATTTAGTTCGGTTGAGTCTTTTGAGCCCAATAAAATTAATGACTCCCGCTATAGTTTTTAGCTTATAACTCATTTATACTTAGGTATACGACAAAAGTGTATATAACAAAAGTTACTCCAAATAACAAAATAAACAACTTTTGTTATGTTTATATTTGCGGAAAAACCAATAGGAAACGAAATATCGCTATTTTTAATTTCAGGCTTCCCTTATAACCCCCACTCCTGCCCATCCATAGAAATGTTTGTATGGCTTATTATAATGAAGGCCTCACTGCTAATACACATAACGTACTGAGTTTGGTTTAGTTCGGTTGAGTCTTTTGTGCCAAATAAAATTGTGGACTCCTGCTATAGTTTTTAGCGTATAACGCATTTAAACTTCGGTATACGACAAAAGTGTATATAACAAAAGTTACTCTAAATAACAAAATAAACAACTTTTGTTATGTGCATATTTGCCGAAAAACCAATAGAAAACGAAATATCGCAATTTTTAATTTCAGGCTTACCTTATAACCCCCACTCCTGTTCGTCTCAGAGAAAATTAATATAGCCTAAAGTCTAAGTTGGGTTAGTAGTAATATACATATTAAGTTTCATAAAATTCGGTTCAGCCGTTTATGCGTGAAAAGGTAACAAACAAACAAACATACACGAAAGAAACAAAATGCAGATATGGTGCCTATGACATGTGAAACGAAAAGTTATCGTGAAATTTCGCGAAAAAAATCAATGTACAGACAGAGGTTACAATTTTATATATATACTAGCTCAGATACCCGGCTTCGCTCGGGAATTTATTTGAGGCTGGATGGTGATGGTATATTTATGGCAAGGCTTTACTTTACACAATATTTTGACATTTACCCATCCCAGTGTTTAGGGCTAATACCCGTCGTTGGTATTTGTTAATAATAAAATTACTTTATTATGTAAGACTTCACTGTCCTCCATATTGTCATATTTCTTGTCTCCTGTGCATTATGCATAGATTTAAATTATTAAGGAGAAAATATTGACATACATTTGAATTAATTTTTCCAGGTGAGGTACCTGGTAGTACATATTGAAAAGAAGTGTTGAGCAAATTTCTCTAAATAACAAAATAAACAACTTTTTTTACTTGCATATTTGCCAAAACCCCAATAGGAAATCATTATTATTAATTTCAGGCCTCCTTTATAACTCCCACTCCTGCCCGTCCCTAGAAATGTTAGTATGGCTTATTATAAGGAAGGCGTTAGTGCTAATAAACATACTGAGTGTTTCATTTAGTTCGGTTGAGTCTTTTGTGCCAAATAAAATTGTTGTCTCCCGCTATAATTTTTTGCGTATAACGCCTTTATACTTCGGCATACGATGATAGTGTATATAAAAAAAAAAGTTTTCCTAAATAACAAAATAAATAACTTTTGTTATGTGCATATTTGCCGAAAATGCAATAGGAAACGAAATACCACTATTATTAATTTCAGGCCTCCTTTACAACCCCCACTCCTGCCCGTCCCTAGAAATGTTGGTATGGCTTATTATAAGGAAGGCGTTAGTGCTAATAAACATACTGAGTGTTTCATTTAGTTCGGTTGAGTCTTTTGTGCCAAATAAAATTGTTGTCCCCCGCTATAATTTTTTGCGTATAACGCCTTTATACTTCGGCATACGATGATAGTGTATATAAAAAAAAAAGTTTTCCTAAATAACAAAATAAATAACTTTTGTTATGTGCATATTTGCCGAAAATGCAATAGGAAACGAAATATCACTATTATTAATTTCAGGCCTCCTTTATAACTCCCACTCCTGCCCGTCCCTAGAAATGTTAGTATGGCTTATTATAAGGAAGGCGTTAGTGCTAATAAACATACTGAGTGTTTCATTTAGTTCGGTTGAGTCTTTTGTGCCAAATAAAATTGTTGTCTCCCGCTATAATTTTTTGCGTATAACGCCTTTATACTTCGGTATACGATGATAGTGTATATAAAAAAAAAAGTTTTCCTAAATAACAAAATAAATAACTTTTGTTATGTGCATATTTGCCGAAAATGCAATAGGAAACGAAATATCACTATTATTAATTTCAGGCCTCCTTTACAACCCCCACTCCTGCCCGTCCCTAGAAATGTTGGTATGGCTTATTATAATGAAGGTGTTAGTACTAATTCACATACCGAGTTTGGTTTAATTCGGTTGAGTCTTTAGTGCCAAATAAAATTGTGGACTCCCGCTATAGTTTATAGCATATAACTCATTTATGCTTCAGTATACGGCAAAAGTGTATATAACAATAGTTACTCTAAATAACAAAATAAACAACTTTTGTTATGTGCATATTTGCCGAAAATGCAATAGGAAACGAAATATCACTATTATCAATTTCAGGCCTCCCCTACAACCCCCACTCCTGCCCGTCCCTAGAAATGTTGTTATGGCTTATTATAATGAAGGCGTTAGTACTAATTCACATACCGAGTTTGGTTTAATTCGGTTGAGTCTTTAGTGCCAAATAAAATTGTGGACTCCCGCTATAGTTTTTAGCGTATAACTCATTTATACTTAGGTATACGACAAAAGTGTATATAACAAAAGTTACTCCAAATAACAAAATAAACAACTTTTGTTATGTTCATATTTGCCGAAAAACCAATAGGAAACGAAATATCGCTATTTTTAATTTCAGGCTTCCCTTATAACCCCCACTCCTGTTCATCTCAGAGGATATTAATATAGCCTAAAGTCTAAGTTGGTTTAGTAGTAATATACATACTAAGTTTCATAAAATTCGGTTCAGCCGTTTATGCGTGAAAAGGTAACAAACAAACAAACAAACAAACATACACGAAAGAAACAAAATGCAGATATGGTGTCTATGACATGTGAAACGAAAAGTTATCGTGAAATTTCGCGAAAAAAATCAATGTACAGACAGAGGTTACAATTTTATATATATATAGACTAGCTCAGACACCCGGCTTCGCCCGGGAATTCATTTGAGGGTGAATGGTGATGGTATTTTTTAGCAGGCTATACATTGCACAATATTTTGACATTTACCCGTCCCAGTGTTTAGGATTGATACCCATCTTTACCGTGAATTTCCTAATAATAGAATTATTTGTTCGATAAGGCTTCACAGTCTTCGATATTTTTATATTTCCCGTCTCTTATACATGTAAATATGGTGAATTTTTATTTCAGGCCTCCCTTTTAACCCCCCTCCCGTTCGAAACTAAAAATTTTAATATAACTTATAATCATAGAAGAATTAATGCTAATTGACATACCCAGTTTTGTTAAGTTCGGTTCAGCCGTTAGTGCCCGCTAAAGTTTTAACGTATAACTCATTTATACTTAGGTATACGACAAAAGTGTATATAACAAAAGGTTACAATTTTATATATATATAGATAGATAATGCGAATGCGCGCGCTTGCGTATGTAGGCCAGTGTATCAGTGAGTGTTTACCCTCACCCCATAAAGATCTTTACTCAAATAATATTCACACGACAAATGGCAAGGGTGAGAAAGTTAATATTTTACCCAAATGTCAATCTGGGTTCCAGAAAAGCAGATAATATCTTGATTATATTTTCACACATGCAGCCATGCAGCTATTATTTTTTTCCATGCCTAATATTCGTGTGTTTATGTATTTATTGATATTAAATTCCATATCCTCACAAAGGAAAACATTAGTAAAAACTGAATCATTTAGGCGTTTTCTCTGAAGTAATTAGGATTCCACAGAAGTTTGAATGGATTCTATTTCCATTCGTATGAAAATATGACATCAGATGAGGTTGCAATTTTATATATATATATATATATATATATATATAATGTGAATGCGCGCGCTTGCGTATGTAGATTTATTGATAGATATTTATCTATACTTGCCTGTTAAATGGAGGCTATAATTTGTGTTTTGTCGTCCCCAAATTTTACATTTAAATGTTTTATATAAAATGAAAAAACAAGTTTTATAATGTCTGGAGTTAGTGGGCGTTTAGAGAAGTAAAATTAAATATTCAAAATATCTTGGAAATTATTAATGGATCCAAGAATGCTATATAACCAAGCTTCTAATTTTCTACAATTGTAATCTAATACATTTTTTCTCTATATCAATAATGACCAAGTTATTTGTATTTTTTTTTGTTTTCAACTTTAAGTTACCTCACACGCATACACATGCGATTATGATTTAATATAGCTGAGTTAAAAAGCATCTTATGCCCAAGACTAATTTCAAATAGTGTTTACATGGGCCTTTACGATGTCTTCTAAGATCTAAGATTTCTTATATTTCTAAGGTAGAAATAAAGAATGTGATTTGAGAAATCATTTGTGAGTCTCCAGTACGAGGACTATTTAGTTTACGCTGATTTAATATTAATGTTGTTATTAATTCTATCTAAACAGTACCTTACTTGTATTTATTGTGTGTTATGAAAGTTGAGGGAGGGAATTCGAATAACGATATACGATATAGGAATAGGGTTAGATGAGGAGACTAGAAAATTCATAGTATCTCCGTTATTATGAGTTGTATCAGAAAATGTTACAGAACCAATCTTGTTAAACTGTCCATGTTATACAATTGTTTTTCTATACATTTTTTCGTAGCTCAAATACTAAGCGAGTTATTTAACTTAGAAAGTTAATTTTCATGTTTTCAGCCTGCAGTAAAGCCCCTCTTCTCCTCATCGGATTTTTAGTTGGAAATATAAAATAGGCGACAAGAGATCAATAGTATCATACTCGCACGAGGTAAATCTGCTTAGTAAACGTAGCCCTTGCGCGACTTTTGAAACTTTGAACAGGCTTGTGGCAATGTAGGCTCCTCAAAGTTGTTAGATCCATTACAGTCGCTACTAATATATTTTAAACAGAAAATAAAGAATATTATACTGGAAATGACGTTTTCTAAAGTCAACAAATGTGCTGTCACTTCAGGCAGGTTTTATGTTGCCAAGTACCTAAGACAAGGTGACATAATAACACAGGTCTGTGACGTTGAAGTCCGAAGAGGCAATCCAAGGAATAAAATTAATCCTAAAATCTACAATGCAGTTCATGATGTACTTATGCCGTGAGTGTATTAACCACGGGGAGTCGCATCGTGTCATTGGCTTATGCAGCAGAGAAATTTGGACAAGGAGCGTACGACTAATGGCTTAAAACAAACATAGATAAGATTAAGTACTTGAAACCGGCCATATAACAACAAAGATAAGAAGAAGCACAAAGAAAACCGCTAGGTAAGAATATAACAGATATAGATGAGATGAAGTACATTAAACAGGCTTTTAATATTTTAAAAATATTTTCTGTTTTGTATGTGTTTTACGCAATATAAATTTATTTGCTGGAGCCGTTGGTCGATTTCCGTGTGGTCATATGAATGTGCTTAGTGACGTATTTGCTGAACAATATATGTAGCCAGTCGCATCCCATTACAACCCGAAAATAAGTTTATTTGCTTAAAGTCCACGTTGATTTTTCCATTATGTATCAAAACCTTCATCCAATTATCAAAGCAGTACGATTACTAAATGAGTGACTAATTAAAATCACGACTAATTCAATGTCCTTCTCATAACGAAGCTTTTTAATACTTCAATAAAGCGTCAACGGTTTTTGAAGAGGAGGCAATTTGCTTTATTAGTGTTTCTTTTATATAAGTATACAACATTTTAAAAAAAAGTTAATAGGTCTGTGAGTTGTACAGAATATCGATCTATGTATGTCCACTCAGCATCTCAAGTTAACTGAGTTACTCCGTAATCATTGGTATGTAACGGAAGGCCACCAAAGTCATCGTTGACCCAGGTCCTTGATTGGACTGTTGAGAGAATGCGAAATATACTATGTAATCATTTAGGTAAGGATGTTAGTACTCAAACTGAATCAAGCAGGTCACGCCAACGTAGAAGTTGAAAACATTCTGTCGAAAGGTTAACACTGTTGGCGGAAGTTCACATTGACTAAAGAATAAGTTTGATCCTTATAGGCTGTCCATTTGAAACTAAAAGTAGATTCTTAAGCATTTGATCAGCCATTTCCCAGAAGTTTTTTTATTTTCAGTGATTGCATTCGGTTCGCTTCAAGATTTACTATTAAAACTGTCTAGATTTAAAATTATTTATACAAGGAGCTTCTTCTCTAAGGGCCATAGAAAAGATAACAGAACAACACATACACAAAAAATGAAAACAACTAAAGAGCCCATATTATAAAACATGGTAAACCAAGAACTACAAAATGTCAACAAATAATATTCAATATATTCTTCAAATTTTATGGCAAGGGTCTCTAATAAAAAACATTTATTTCAGTGCAAACTGTCCTCACAGAGGAGGTAGATCTACCATCTACCATCTCTGTGAGGACAGTCGCAACGAATACAAAAGGGAAAGGAGCACTTCAGAAATGGATAGCCCCTGAAGAGGTGGGAAATAAGCCTCGAAACATGTAGGGCAGTTGCAATAATGTTTGCACCGAAATAAATGTTTTTTATTGGAGACCCTTGCCATAAAATTTGATATATAAATAATATTGGGTTCAGAATATTCAATATGGATGTACAGAGTTAAAAAAAGTATATTAAGTTTCAATGGCTGAGAGGTAAGCTCAACTCAATAATTGTTTCTTGGAATGAACTGAAAGGTTTTAGTTCACTTATAATATTCCATTTTCACGGTTACAGTTCAGTGCCAATGGACCCTATTTATTTTGCGGAAGCTCATGTCTCTTGCTTGTATATCCTCATCTGGGAGGAATTGTAAGAGAGAGCAATAATGTAGAAGTTGAAAAAAAAGCTATAATGGTTAACGCCCGGCAGCAAACGATCCGCCTGTGTGGCTGTTTAGCCTCTCTCGGAATGCAAAACTATTATTGTATTTATAAAATGGTGACTAGACCTGAGAGCATGTACGGGTGCTAACCAAGCACGTTCATAAAGGAAGAAAGAGGGGGTTAAATAAAATAAAAAAGTCCATGTATCTTCATTATTATGAATTGGATAAAAAAATGTTAAATAACGAATCTTGTCGCAAATTTAATTTATTATTGTTGTCCACTTCTATCCATCCGACTTTCACTTTGAGTAAAAATCTCATGTCCGGCCAAAATTTTTAATAGTTTACGCAAACGTCTTTCTAAGGGTGATATAGAGAGTAGATGGTGAGCTGAGATCACCAGGGAGTCATTTCGACACGTGGGAAACCAGATGGAAAGTTTAGGCAGCGCCTGCGTAAAGGACTTATTTAGTGGCTTTTGAGCTGATCAACAAAATTTTTATTAGGGTATTACATGGACATATTGCATGGGGCCGCTTAGTGTAACAATTAAAAACCAGCTCGGAAGATTTTTATGGTTTAAATTTGGTTAAACGATCATTCGAATTTTCAACTAGGAGAATGGAGGGGAGTCAAATCACATATTCGTCAATATCTTCATTAATATTACTTTTATAGAGGAAATGCAAATATAAAATTGTGTTTAAAATAACGATTATGGCCTTAAAACGTTATTTACATTTATGAATTTCGAAATTTTGACTTCTAACTTTCAGGCCCCAATTTTATGTGTGTAAAATATTTATTATATGTGATAAGGAAACCAATTGTCACGTTGTAAAAATAGTGACAAAACCTGGTAGCAACAGATAGAGCAGACTGACACAACATTCAGCTGTTTTGATCACAAGTAGAAATATCGCGGCATTAGCATTATCAATGGCTTAGGATATGTATAGAAAAGACGAAGTACATGAAAACCTCTAGAAGGCGGGAGTTCAGTGTTTCCTAGTTGCAGCCCGTACAAATACCTCTGAGGCTTACTTACAGAGAGTAATTGTGAGGAAGTATTCATAAAAGCCACAACGGTCGTAGGCACCACATGCTTCTACGCCACGCAACTAGGTTTCGATTTTAATAGTCTCCCCAGGATGATGAAAGTGCAAATATACAGTAGGGACATTAACCCCATAGCAGCATATGACAGTGAATCGTAGATTCTCACCAAAGGCATCATCAGAGCCCCGCTGCTCTGGGAGAGAGAATTCTAGGCCAGTGAAAGATCAGTACAGACGGACGATCAGGGGCATGCCGAACTGATGAACTTGCAATGCTAGCAATCAGTGTTATTAAATAAGCCAGATTGCCCTGCTTAGGGAGCGTCGAGAGAATGGACCAAGGATGTCCAGAAAAATGTCTGTATTTTACATCAGGTGCGGTGGGGTGTGAAGAGGTGGGGCAGGCAAAGATGGATGAATATCCTGAGGGAGAACATTCGGAGACTAGAAGTCAAACATGGAGGCCCAAATTTTACTGTAGCCCATAGATTCAAGTGTATATATAATCAAACATTAATAGCCATAGCTTCAAGTCACAACGATTGGATAATTTTCGAAGCCACTCTTCTCATATTCTTATACCCAATGAAATCATTAACCCTTAAGACAGGAGTAATGGGCCTCACTCTCGTTTTCTCCATATCTGAATAGAACTTATTTTCACTTACCTCTTTTAGATCTTTCACATTTTATTTATTTTGAGTACAACTGGTTGTAGTGATTCAGTTCCACATCCAAATTTTCGTTGTTTCTAGTCGTTTATGCTTTCTTTTGTGAATTGTCTCCCACATAAAATAGTAGATGCAAAACCAATTACCTAACAAAATTTTATTTTATTTACCATCCGCACCAAACAAAGTGTCACTAAGGCAAGATTGCTTGAAATATTAAAATTGTGGCCAACACTGATGAATACAATAGCATTGGTAGGGATGGACGCCAATGCACATCACCTGGTGTGGGGAAAGAGGCGAAGACTTAATAAATTACTTTGTAGCTAATAATATCGACATACACAATCTGACTGGCATTTATCATCGGAATTTTCAGGGTCTGGCCTTAAATATGTAAGATTTATCATTGGGGATAGTTCGACCCCTAGTCTATCATACAGGAATCCTAGAATCATACTGATTGGGAGGAATTCAAAGAAGAGGTTAGATTCGAAATGAGGTACTGTCCGACCTCAGTCTCTAACCCTTTGGACGTAGAAGTGGTTAAATGATACCATCATTACAGAATTAAACAGGGCATATGAGAATAGTTGCAGTTTAATCAGCAAGAGAACCAACAGAAAGAATCCCTGGTGGATCAAGCGGCTAGAGTGTATGAGAGCAAGGTTAAAAGACTCTTTAATAGAGCCAAAAAAAGTGGAAGCTGGGAAGAGTATTAGAAAGCTCTAACAGAATACAATAAACAACTAATAAGGTCAAAAAGAGACGTTCGGCCAAGAGATGGAGGAATACAATAGAGGCGCATGACAGTATAAAATGCAGGGTAGGCAAACCAACTGCCAGGAACTAGGGACCCTAGTTGGACCGACTGGGAATACCAGTACAGAGCAGGCTCTGAAGTTATTGATGCAGGTTCACTTCCCAGAGTGCAGGTTGGAAATGAAATCTGAAGTAAACGAGGTTCCCTGGGTTTAAAATGACTGCAACTGGAAAATGGCTAGAGAAGTTATAAGTGCAGGTGCAGTAAAATGGGCTATCAAGAGCTTTAAACCATTCAAGTATACAGATGTGTAGTGTGGCGTTACAAACTGAATGTTAAATCGAACATCGGAATCCTCACAAAAGTGCAGAGATTGGGCTATCTGCTAATCACAGAAGCAATGAACTCAACGCCCACTAGAACAATGGAGATAATCTAGGATCTCATGCCAATAGAAATCTTCATTGAGGACATATATCTGATCTACCTATTGAAAACGGACAGATTTAAATGGAGCCAAATGGGCTCAATTTTTACACGAATGGTTCCAAGACGGAGGAGCTGACCGGGATAGGAGTGTGGTTCATAGCGGGTGAAAATAGCCTAAACGAATGGATTGGCTTGAGACCAATCTCCAACAGTTTTTCAAGAGGAAATCTTTGCAATTTTGGCAGCAGATCATTAATTAGCTGAGTTTAAAGTAATGGGAGAGGTTATTAATATTCTGACTGATAGTCAGGCAGCCTGTAGGGCAATGGCAAGACCAGCAATAAGTTCCAGGATTGTGGAGGAATATGTTATGAGGCTGAAACAATTAGCAAAGTTTAACGAAAGGGTGACAATACACTGGGTACCAGGACACCAGAGAGAAGGGGAATGAAAATGCAGGCAAATTGGCCAGAATAGAGTCGAGTGTTACCCCCATTGGAACTGAACCTTTTATCACAGAGTCTTCATCATTTATTAAGAACTCAATAAAGAATGTGGTCAAGAAGAAGTTAAAAAAAGTAAGGGAAAGGCACAAGGTTACCCATACGAAACATTGGGTTTGAGGAGAGCAGAAACAGGGAAATTTATCTTAGACTGACTAGGTGATGTAGTGGGTGTCTCGGGGTACTGGAGCATGAATAAACACATGTTTACCATCAAACTCAGTGAAACACCAATATGTAGGTGATGTGGAGAAGAAGAGGAGAATTTAAGATTCAGGTACTTTCGGCATAGAGATGCTGAATAAGGTAAGACGGTAGCCACAGATAAGATATACCTTGACTTTATAAGGAATATAAAGCCATTCTGAACGAGTCATTCAGTACGGAGATGTAAGGCAAGCAAAATAGGACCTCGAGGACATCAGTGCCCTCCCTGAAATCAGGAGGGATTAAGCCACAAGTAATCCATCTACCTATCTAACGCTGGCGAATGATTATCATTAGAAGCCTTTTGTGTTAAGGAGGCATGAATTCATATTCATGCATATAAGTATAATTTTCTCCGCTCTTTCGGATATCTTTATTGTTTATAATGATTTCTCTAAACCTGATTTTTGTAAATGTTCCAAATTAACTTTCTGTATTTCAGTAGTATCCCTATTTTATTCATACATTCAAACATAAATGTCCTGTAAATAGTATCAAAATCTTTTCTCTAAATCTGCAAATGCAAAGTCTTTTTTACGTTGATTTCTGTCTTTCACCCCAATGTAATGTTTAACCCTTATATAGCTATTCAAATTCTTCCACTGTTCCTCTTCCTGATCAAGATCTAAGTCGGTCTCCGTTGACCTAGTGTTCAATTTTATTTATAGCTCAAATTTTATTGTATACAATAGTACATTAGAGGAATGAAACAGAAAGGACCCCCTCCCCTAAGAAACACTTAAAATTCAAAATTATTCAGTTACCTCCAGGACACTTCTAAGAGTAGAGTGAGCGGATTGGTGTTAATTATAATAATTGAATATAGGAAGTAAATATTATTAATTTCAGTAAAATAATAGTTAAATGTATTAAGTGCGGGATGCCACCGAGACTTGATTAAGCCTTACAAAGTTATAATTGTTTTTCTTATCTATAAGAGTAACGTGGAATCCACATTAAATTACCTAAATTCTTGTGTTTACATCAAACTGACTTAAAATATGATGGGTTGTAACAAAATAATACGTGAAAGGGCATAGAATAAAAGAATTTATTCCCCTTTGATAATTCCTATTTAATTAATTTATATCTATCATATTTGGTTAGAGGAATCCATTTTTCATTTGACTGAAACTTTTTGTTTTTTAAATCCATTAGTAAAAAACAACACTATTATATTATAATAAAACAAAACTAAGCTTATCTCAAAATATGACTACTCCATATTTCCAACAGTATTAAATAAAGCTGTCTAATTCCGTCCAGGCATCCTTTTATATCGTTTTAACTTCGATTTCATACACAAAAATAACTTTCTAACTTCCTTTCTAATACTGAGAACCTTTTTCTTAACAAAATATATTACATATATTTTTCGATGAAACTTACAATAAACACGATAGTGATGAGTTATGTTTTGATTTCGAAGTAAACCCACCACAATTGTTTGAGTCAGTAGAGCATAAAATAACATGTGGACAATATCAATTCATTTTATAAATATACAAAAAAAATCTCAATTCTATCCAGGCATTCGCATGGAACCCCAATGAAGGTCTATTTGGCAACTCAAAGTAGGAAATCATAATATTTAAATTCCTTATCAACGTTTTAGTACAGCCAAATGTAAATCTAGATGATGGCTGAGATGTGGTAAGGATTGATCTCGAACAACTCCCAAAACGATAATATTAGCCTTGTCAGGAAGCTCCAAAAATAGTGTTTTATTACCTGGAGGATTCTCAAATAGGGACAAGATAAAGGAAGGATGTAGTTTACTAATTTTCTTATTTCATCTTGTGGAAAACAAATGAAATCACAAGACTAAGCACATATAGAAGCAATTTAGTATTATATTTAGATTTTATCCTTAGCTTTGCTAAATAAAGAAAAATAATAACTGCTATTTGTTATAGCATTAATGCAAAACCCGAGCCTGTTTATAAATGATCCTCAGTTAATGAATAATATTAAAATTTTTATTAAAAATGAGACTTAAAGTAGTCTGTATTAGTTAGTACTTGATGTTGTGTTAGTTTGATGTAGGATGTTCCTGTCCACATACATTTGAGGGGATTGTGAGTGTAAGTGATGTAAATCATTTTGAAACCTGGTGATATGATTCTAGCTTCAAATATCAACTAAAGTTTTTAGAATTGGTCTAATCATTGATGGATTCCAGTTAAATAGGGGTGTATATACACAAATAATTCAAATAGTGCTAAAAAAAAAATGAGTAGTATCACTTGCGTTGTAAGCCTCCATTGAAGGATGGAAAAACTTATGGATCCTTGACTCAAATATGGCCAGAAGAAGTTATCGCGTACCAATATACCATAATTCTATGTGTTTTTTTATATTAACATTGGTGGGGCGTTTGGCCGAAGGTATTTCTATGCAGTGATGTTCTAAGCAGGGTTATTTTCGACAGATAAAGCTACAAGAGAAGAGCATTTACCTCGGATGTGGGGGAGATATAACCAACTGTGATGTGGAACTCAGAGAGAATGGATCAATACGGAGCCTTCAAGCCCAGTCCAGCCTGGCTCTTGAATCTTTAATGTGAAAAGACTATTATTGTGTGGCAGCGATTCGTGTCGTGTCAATATTTCCTTAACCAATACAAACAAATCAGGGCAAATCAACACTTTTTAAAGAAGCACAACCAATTACTACTCCTTCCCTTTTAGGTAATTGTTTCATAAATAGTAAATTATGATGGAACTGATACGTTCATTAGAACCATCATTACTTGTTCCAATATTTACTGTCTATACAAACCAGTTTACATTTTCAGTAATTCTTTATTATAGTTGTTTAGTAATATTAGGAATGTCTTTCACAAAGGAAGAGAGTTCTTTAGTCGTTAGTATAGAATATAAATTTACTGTTGAATGTGAACCTGATATTTGAGATTTAGGGAGTTTTTTTATTCAAATTTACATTTCAGACTTAATGGAGCAATGGAATTCCATAAATTTATTCTCTATCTATGGGCAGAACAAAGAAAAAAAAAAGTTTTATTAGTTTACCATAAGGATAAGCTTAGTCTCAAAAATTACAAATAACGTTTTCGACTTTTATTTTAAAGGCATATGGCTTTCATAATAGGAACTCATTTGTTCCAGGAAATATAGATCCGCCTAGGGCTAATGGCAATATAGATCCGGTATAGTGTAATAAATAAATAAATTCAACCTTTTAGCAGATTTCCCCTAAGGGAAATCAGCTATTGAGGTTGTACTCATGACGGAATTTTCGAGATTTTTCTTCAAATGTCCATCGATCCTACCTAGTAGATGACGAAAATGAGGTCCGTTCAAAACTGTATATATATATATATATATATATATATATATATATATATATATATATATATATATATGTCTGTTACCGCTCTAGCGGTCGCAATTTTTGTTTGATCGTTACCAAACTCGATATTTAGTCGTTTTATGTAAAAAGAAAGATCAAGTTCGTTAACAGCTGAAATCGGACCAGTGGGAGGGGGGGGTTTAGAGGGGAGGATTTTCGAAATATCTCCGTTACTATACGTCGGATCGAAAAAGATTACAGAGTCAATCTTATTGCAAATTAAATTTACTATAAATATTGTTCTATACATTTATTCTGTATCTTGAATATTAACTGAGATATTTGCATTTGTATTCTGCGTGTGCTCGGCAGTGTTCGGACTTTCCGCCGTGAGCTCTGGCGGCCGTTTTCGTAACTATTCGTCCCTCGTGAATAGGTTTAGAGGTTTCTTACTACTATAGTTGTTATTAGGCAGATTTCTCTATTGTAAAACTTCACGTGGGAAATCTGCTTAGTTTACGCAGCCCCTGCGTGACGGACTTTTTATAATTAGTTTTATACTTAATTTGTGTCATATTAAAAATATTGTTTTTTATTTTTTCAAACTGCACTATTTTCTGCCGTGAATTACAGAAAATACTCCAAAATAAAGACTGGTATTACGAGGATATAACCTTGAACTGGGTTTAAAATATTTACATGATGACATGAATACTGTTTGGAAGGGCTAAGAGCAGCTAAGAGAGCGAGAGCACTAGTCAGAGATAAAATCTCTAAACATCACCATCTGTCTTCACTATTTCCGTAACTGGGATAACACAACTGTCTATTCCTTTGAATGCCCATTTAATACGACTGCTCTACTCACAACTAACCGAAGAGATGAAACTTGGGCACACACAAAAAAAAAAAAAAAAGTCACGCAGATGCTGCGTAAACTAAACAGATTTCCCACTTGCTTCAATTCACGCTGATGGCGCTATTCTCTATATTATTCTCTATTTCTCCTGTAATTGAAAGCTTATGTAAACATAACTTGAAGTTTAAGCTGAAATTAGATGTTTACTGATGTAGTTGCATTCGCATGAGTAGAAGTACTAAAGGCTGAAAACTAATATCTCAGTAAATATTCTAGAAAAAAGCAACAACAATGTAGCATATTAAATGTCCAGCAAGATTGATTATATACAATTTTTGATCTGAGTCATGATAAGGGAGATATTCGAATTTTTGATTTTGTCCCCTCTCTAAAATCCCGCTCCTCCCTGCCTGATGAAAACAATACGTGGTATTTATGCTTGGAATAAGGCGTTTCGTGATGTATTTGTTTATTGTTAATATGGAGTGAGTAGGAGAGGGGGAGGGAGGGGGTTACTTTTGAAGTGTAAATATATTCTTTAATAATCGGAATACAGAAAAACTAGTAGAACAACATTTATAAAAAAATAAATTTACTACTACAAGATTGGGCAAACACATATTTTCGGATTGTCTCATATTAACAAAGATATTCCGAAATTTCAAAATTCCCCTCCTTCCTTCTGATCAGATTTCAATCATTAACCTATCAGATCTTTAATATTCCGTAAAACGTTAAAATTTCGAGTTCTCGACGATCAAACGCGAATTTCGACCACTAGACTCGTATATTTGTATACAATTTCGAATGAATCTCATTTTCGTAATCTCTTTGATAGGATCGATTGAGATCTTTGAGGCATATGAAAAGAAAAGTCTTGTGAGGATTATCAGACATATCTTAAGGAACAACAATGTCATCATGTACGAATTTTGAAGTTTTATGCATGAAAGTAAGACAAACAATTTATTCCAACTACTAACTATACATGTAGACCAAACCGATTGTAGGTTATATCAGTGAGATATAATCTATTCAAACATAACAGAAGGTAAGTTTGTAGGGCTTAGGAGGCAGACGGAGGTCTAGACCTTTCTAGAAAATCATTTTGCATGGTTTTGGGGGAGGGGGTATATCGTAAACTATTTCATTCGAATTTTAAATTCCAAATATAGTTTTCTACGGGCCTTTATTATTTGAGATACATGCAAATACATAGTCTGATGACGCTATCAATTATGATTTTGGGTTCTTGTCCCCAATATGTCTATTTGTCCTGCACCATACTCGATATTTGTTTCATTCAACACTAAAGATGATATTAGTAAATAGCTGAAATCGGGCATCGAATAGAGGAGGGGGGGGTGAGAGAGGAGAATAGTAAATTCAAATTATCTCCGTTATTACGAGTCGGATCAAAAGATGTTATAGAACCAATCTTGTTCTATTGATGCACAACAATTGTTGTTCTAGGCATTATCTCGTGACTCTAAACATTAAGCACGTTATTCGTACTTTCGTATTTTTAGCCTTCAGTATACCCCTACTTCTATTCATCTGATTTTTACTTGGAAATGGACAATATATATGGTGAGATGAGATCACTAGTGCGTCGTACCAGAACCTGGAAAATTTGGCGCAACCCCTGTGTGACGGACTTTATGATTTTCGGGGACTTAATTTGATTTGTGATCTGAGGTCTAAAGTCATACTTAATTCATAGGGGTTTTGAATATTTATCACAGTGAACCACGTTAGTGACAGATGGAGCATACTGATTTCAGCTATACATGTTTGCCGCTCATAACTGGACTGGGTACCGACAGGGGCCGTGCCTAGCTTTATAATTCAGATCCATATTCTCCGTGAATAATGTTATAAGCTTTAGAGTAGAATATAGCGTTCATGGTTCTATCTAAAATTAATATTATTATAACAGTGTGAATCAGCACTAAATACCCGAAAGCCGTTGGACTTTTTATTTTAATTCTTCTCTTAAGCTGATCCAGTAAGTATTAGATCGTTATTTTTACTAAAACGTTTAAATATCAAATTTAGTACGGATACAAAAGATAATAAATAGAGAGATAGATAGAGAAAGGAGATGTGACGTTATCAAAAAATTGTATCCTCTAGAGGTGTCATTTTTAATAGATTAGTTCTCATGTAAAACATAGTCGTTTTTAATTTTAGCAGATTTCCCTTAAGGGAAATCAGCTTTTGAGGTCGTACTCATGACGCGATTTTCGAAAAATTTCTTCAAATGTCCATCGATCCTACCCAGGAGGTGACGGAAATGAGGTCCGTACAAAACTATATATATATTTGTCTGTTAACACTCTAGCGGTCGCAATTTTTGTTTAATCGTCACCAAACTCGGTATTTAAGCGTTTTATGTAAAAAAGGAAGATCAAGTTCGTTAACGGCTGAAATCGGACCAGTGGGAGGGGGGGGGTTAAGAGGAGGGGATTTTTAAAAATTCGAAATATCTCCATTATTATGCATCGGATCGAAACATTGTATAGAATCAATCTTATTGCAAATTAAATTCTCTATAAATATTGTTATATACATTTATTCTCTATCTTGAATATTAATCGAGATATTTGCACTTTTATGAAGGCTGTGGTCGGGTATTGTTCGGATTAGTTCGGCCGTTTTCGTAACTTCTCGGCTCAGGTGGAAGCTTCTTCTAACCTTACCTGTCGTTTCTAACCTTACCTTACCTTCGTTACTTTGTGTGATTTATGCAAATACGGTCTGTTCATCCGCCGCCCCCCTTCTTTAGTTCTTGTACTACTAAAATTTGAGTTATTAAAATATAAATTATTTTTACAATTCAGAAGCCGTTTCAGTTGGGAATTTATTAAAATTAACTGAAAGATTTCTTATTACCGTTTGTATTTACTCATGGTGGGCTTGTATTACCAGTATGCAGATTTCTCTATTGTAAAACGTCAAATGGGAAATCTGCTTAGTTTACGCAGCCCCTGCGTGACGGACTTTTATATAGTTAAAAATTCAACTAAACTGCTCAAAAATGAATAGGGATATTGGTAGGTTTTGTAATATTTATGGGGCCTAGCATTTTTTTTTTTAATTATAAATATCATTAATATTTAATAGAAATTATTGTCTTTTTCCCCCCATAAAAAAGTTATTTAATTAAGGTAGATTTAATTAAAATTAATAGGATACGAAAAAAATAACCAATATCCCTATTCATTTTTGAGCAGTATATTTCAAGAATACTAAAAATTACGATTGGTTCATTTTAACTAACATCAACGGGAGGAGTAGAAGTTTGGCGAAAATGTGAAATCGTGTATACCTCCGTTATTATGCTTCGGATTGAGAATTGTTAATAATGTAATTCCCTACTACTGTTGTCTTAAACATTTTTCTCTAATATGAATATTAACCTAGTTATTTGTATTTTTTGCTTTCAGCTATCAGCTAATTCCCACTCCTATTCAATTGATTTTCAATTAAAGCAACTATATCATTAAACATGTTATGTCCAACTTAATTTCAATTTGCATTTAAACGGGATTCCCATTACTGTAGAAATACGTAATTGAATTTTATGTGACATCAATGTGTCAAACCGGCAAATAGGAAATCTGGTTTGTTTAAGCAGTGCTTGCATGACGGAATTTTCTCCATATTCCAAAATTAAGAAGGGTCACCATTGGCATACACCTAATACTTCTTATTTTTAATGGAATTTAAATTTTTTAAACAACTTCCGATTTTGCATGCTTGTTAGCTTGCTTTTGGTAGTCTTTTCTTGTCTGAACTACTGCACCGTATTGCACAAAACATGGTTTTGTAGTTTACTGGTAACCCGACTCAGGCAACAATATTAATATTGTTTATGGACAAGTAGAGTGGCGATTGGTTGTAAGTATGGGGTTAAAATATAAAATCCCTATATTTGGTTTTCCTTCAAATATGTAAACAATACTCATTTTCTTTCTTATTCTATTACTTCGGTGCAAACTTTAGAAAAAGGGCAGTAAACAAAAAAAAGTCCGTCATGCAGGGGCTGCGTAAACTAAGCAGATTTCCCTCGTGAAGTTTAGTAATAGATAAATATACATACTGCTAACACAACAACACCGTGAATAAATACAAACGGAAATAAGAAATGTTTCATCCAATTTCAATAACCTCCCGACAGGAACCGTTAGGTTAGAAATGTAAACAAACGGGTCGGCCCGGCTCACACCGGAAAGAAAAACAATTACTGAAATATATCAGAATATAACACATTATTTTATTGAGAACTATTTACTATATCTAGTACTGTAATTAATAATGAGTCAGAATAATTGTTATCTCAATCAATAAAATTTTAGTAGTCCAAAACTTTAAGATGGGGGGGGGGGTCACCAGGGCATATTTGCAGGTATCTCGTATAATAAAGGTCTCTTGAATACAATTTTTGGTATTTAAACTTCCAATAATGTGATTTATTATGTAGCAGAGTATTGTTTACGTAACATGAATAGAAGTGGGGGTTTGCTGAAAACTGAAAAATGCAAATATCTCGGTTAATATTCAAGATAGAGAATAAACGTATATAACAATATTTATAGTAAATTTAATTTGCAATAAGATTGGTTATATACAATTTTTCGATCCGATGCATAATAACGGAGATATTTGGAATTTTCGAAAATCCCCCCTTTAAACCCCCCTCCCTCTGGTCCGATTTCAGCCATTAACGAACTTGATCTGTCTTTTTACATAAAACGGTTAAATATCGAGTATCGTAACGATTAAACAAAAATTGCGACCGCTAGCGCGATCACAGACAAATATATATATATATATATATATATATATATATATATATATATATATATATATAAATATATATATAGATATATATATACAGTTTTGAACGGACCTCATTTTCGTCATCTACTAGGTAGGATCGATGGACATTTGAAGAAAAATTTCGAAAATTCCGTCATGAGTACAACCTCAATAGCTGATTTCCCTTAAGGGAAATCTGCTAAAACAGAAATCAAATACCTGAATCATATATTCTATAACGTTTTATCTTAAATTAATCGATTTTAAATTATGACGCGAAAAAATCGAATTCAAGATTGACTTGTAAATAATTGATTTTTAGTCAGCTGACTTAACCTACCTCGGGAACCTCTCAGTATCATCTACCTCTTCTGTGAGGACAGTCGCAACGTAATGTAAAAGGTAAACGAGAACTTCAGAAATGTAAGTAGCAATTTATAATTAGATTTAATAAATATATCACAGATGTAGGCACCTACTAATACAATATATAGCAAAAGAATTATTAAGGGATGTGTTAAATTTATGTTATTAATAATTTTTTATATAAATTTTTTTTAAAAGGGATAGCCCCTGAAGAGGTGGCAAATAAGCCACGAAATAGGTAGGGCAGTATCAATAAAGTTTGCACTGAAGAAAATTTTTTTAATTGGAGACCCTTGCCATAAAATTTGAAGAATATATAAATTCCCATTACATAGTCGTATAACATGTGTAACTCAGCACGTGTATTACCGACAATTCAACTCAGAATGTAGGGTACATTGATATAGTGTAGAAATGGTGATATAATTAAACGTCAAAATATCGTTACTTGTTCATTTAAAAAAAAATATTAGTAGTATACGTCTACCTACAAGATCCTGCCAGAAGTTAGTGGAAAGGGATGAGAAGTTACTTAAGAGAGTGCTCTTATGGATTTTTCTCAGGAGTATCGAGCAACTCTTCTCTATTAGACAAATGCTTGGAAAAGCTAATGATTTTTTTTTTTATTTTACGTCCACTTTATGCTACTAGGCTAATCGGGACGGGTTATCAATAGGTTACCATCCTTGAAAAGCTAATGAGTATGATATTGATCTCTATCACCTCTTCACTGACTTCCATCAGGCCTATACAGAGCAGACAGGGTAAATTTGCTGGGGGTATTCAGTCAGTTGGGATAACTTGCAAGGCTTATCAGATTAACGCGAATAACCCTGGAAGGGACTTTTTCTAAAGCCAAAAGCGGATTTTTGTGACTAAAATGGCTTGGAAGTAACTATTGATTAAAGAAGAGCCTTTAGAGTCTAAACTTTAGACTAAAGTTTAGACGGATCGGTGTGATCGATGGTTCGGTCGATTTGTCAATTAAGGCTTTCTAGTAGTATAACAATCAGCTACCTATGAGGGATGCTAGTTTAGTGCCTGGTGACTAGTAATTTTGTTTTCGAATATCAATGTATAAACAAAAATATGATACGATTCAGTACGTGCAATACAGGCAATTCAATTAATATACTGATATTCTTAGCAATGAGCTGGAGTGGATAAGTTGTCGACGAAATTTGGTAACGGTTTTTATAATCCAAGCACATCCTAGAATCGCCACTACACAAATATCGAAGCGACAATGCTCTTAGCTGGTGAGAGTGCTCGGGGACACCCTTGCCTCCTGCGTAACTTCCTTCCCTCTAGCTTCCTTATAACACTATTTGCATCAGCTAATAAGTATTCTACTGTACCCACAATTAATTATATAATAATGTATGATGGTATTACTCAACCTGGACCGACACCCCAAGGATGCTCTTCATGGCTGGGGCTGCCCAGGCGTTGGCATGATCCCAGACCTTGGAGTCTGTTGGGAAGTAGGGGGCGGCCATGGCTCCTGCAGGCTCTGTAAACCATTTTATTAACAGATTTCCTTTAAGGGAAATCAGCTATTGAAGTCGTACTCATCACGTGATTTCCGAAATATTTATTCAAATGTCCATCCTACCTAAGAGGAAATGAAAATGAGGTCCCTTCAAAACGATATATATATATATATATATATATTGTAGCCTCTGTCTGTACATTGATTTTTTTTCTCGAAATTTCACGATTTCCTAATTTGAACCTGTTGATTTCAAAATTCCAGTTAATTCCACTCCAGTTTGCAGTTATGGAGGATTTAAAATACTTATGTCTAAAAGCAGAGACTATAGTGGTCTATATAATTCCTATACTGCATATTTACAACTATTACGCATGGAATACCGTTAGAATAAGTTAATCTAGGGCTAATCTGGATTTTTACAAATCTGCAACATTCATTTGCTGTATGATGATGCTGATGGTGGATGATGAGTCTGTCTAAAGGGAACTGTGAAATATAGATCCTTCAAGCATCAGAAACCTATAGTGTTAAACAATTACAACTGAAGGGTTTCATCTACCTTTAAAGCAGCTTTCCAACCGCAATGTGTCCTGGTGGAACCGTTCCTAATGTTCGACACTTCCAAATTGGCAAAAGCGGGTTTTTAAAGACATCCTTTAATTCTTAAACAACTCTGAAGATCAGTTAGTAAAATAATTATCTTAAGATTTCCAACTGTCGTCTTTATAAATACTAGCTTCAAGTGTCCAATATATATTGACGTATTTGTCTTTCATTGTCAGAGAGAGTAACCTTACAGGTACATATGGACAGGTATTGTCATTGTGCAATATCTTTCAATGCTTGTCTTGGAAGGGTCTATTAGAAAGCAAAACTTGGTCAATTTTGGGTCTTTAATCTTTTCTTTAAATCCATTGAATCACTACATATTAACGTTGCCCACCATACATCAGCTTGCATTATACCTTTTGTATGTTGTTTGTAGTGAGTAATGACAGTTATGCACTCCTTAAGACGTGAATATTACATTTTTTATGCCCTTGGATAAGCATAAATGACGAACTAGATCTTACATTTTTCCAGTGACCTTTGTTCTGGAAAATGCTTTTCATCACTTGATTGACACACTCCGTCCTTTGAGTTTGTTGATTCATGGTCAGAATTAAGGACTTCTATCCAGTCGGATAGAGGAGCTGACTCTAGGAAGTCTTTATCTCGGGTAAAAATCTCAAGCTAAGGGTAGGTTATACAGGCAATATTGTCGATATTATTAAAGAAATTGTCTTCGTCATGCATAAGGAGGAATCATCAACATGGTTTTGAGACAATCGCAAGATATTGTAAGCAAAAGAAAATATGTTTTTTTCCTTTCAATCGTGTTAGCTTAGAATTAATTATACCTAGTGCACTTTAAGTGCCTTGCCTAGTCTTTACCTAATCTCCCAGTTATCATTTGAAGAATAAAAGATATGACCTCTCAGTAGGTCTGTTTGTTTCCTTGTCGTGAATTAACAAGATATATTCATATTTTCTCGTACTGATAGACAATGTACTGCGAATCTCACAACCTTTATATTAATTAGAGCTCATTACTTTTAACCATTAAGTGAGTTTTAACCATTAAGTGATTTACCATTTTATGTCACATTCTAGTATAGAATTAAGTTTAATACATGCCTTGTGAGTTTCTCGACCGCTGTCGGCCAATGTTCTGAGATTAAAGTTTACACCACCAACATCTGAGAGAGTGACGATATTACTATTATATATATTTGTTCATAATTCCGGCAACTAAGACGTTGGTAAAACTAATTTTCTTGTAAAAATACATTTTCAAAGGACACACTTATTCTAGAGGTAAGTCCATTAATAATCTCTTTATAAACGTTCAAGATTTATTCTAATTTATACTACGAGAAAACAGGATTGTTTAAGGAATGAACAAAGTATTTGATTATACTTTAAAGAAAAGAAGAGAAAGATCCTAGGTTTCTCTTAGAGGAAGCAAGGTTGGCTGGCTGCGAACTATTTTATCACATCCGTCGAGCAAGGGGACCAACCTCCAAATCAAAATAATGAAATAGCGTACTGTATGTTTTTCTTTTTATGAGGTAGTAAGAATATAGTTTAGCCCGTATGTGACAAAACAAAGAAACACACGCGTACGAGTACACGAACACACCAGCATATCCCATGATTTTTTTTTTAAATCTCAAGCTACTCATGGATTTTCAGGTTCCTTTTTGACTAAAACATTTGAATACAAAACTTTTAGGAAGAAGAGCTACAAATTTAAATAAAACCTCGAGAGATCCCCTTTGGGGAAATCTTCTAGAAGGAAGTGATTTCTTTTTTTTCCCCTGTTCTTAATTAATTAATTTCTTTTACTAAATATAAATTGCTCATATTATCTTAATAAAGTTCTATTAAACAATATATATATATATATATATATATATATATATATATATATATATACTTGAAACTATTGAAAACACATTTTATCCTTGAATTAATCATAACCACAATTATTTGAGAAGCCAAACTCACGTTTTAAACAGTCAAACACTGCAAATCGCAGAAAATGGTAATATGGTTGTAGCTAACGTTACTTATGAAATAATTTACAAGTTATTATAATTTAGTACCGTTTGTCTACTTTTAAAGGCGCAGTTTAAGGGGAACATTGACACATAAAACTAAAACTATTAATATTAGCAAATTTTCGTTGTATGTTTTTATTTCCAAGTCTTATTAAAAGCAACATTACCTTTAAAAAACACTTATTCGGGGAAGTAAATAATGGAGTAGAAAATACAAAATCATCATTTCCGCTGACTGTTTGTAAATTATGTAGGGATTTGTAACAAATATTTGTTGGGGATACTCAAGAATTAAAAACTTTAAGGAAACCACTATTTAACAAATGACTAATAATAACAAATAAGTAAATTAAAATTTTTAACTTTTATTGTATCTAAATAATTTAAACTCCATTTTTTAATCTCAGAATAGACTAAATTTAGATAATAGAAAGTAACAATCAGGATGTATATGGCTTAGTAATATTGGATAGTAATTTTTTTGTAAAAAAATGACTTTTTTTGTAACATTGAAATATACCAATGCCTTTATATGTATCAACCTTCGTCTAATTAGACTGATTTGTTGTGTTAGTTGTAACAAGAAAGTATTTTATTACTTTTTGTTTGCGAAAATGGGCGATGATTTTCATTTTAGAACTAGATTTCAACAACACCCTGTTTACCCTCTTGAAAAGGAGCTGAGGAACATGAAAGGTGTAGGGAATTCTAAATATAAAATAAATAGCACATGTTGGTGTAACTGAGTGACACACCCACACACCAGAATGCCGACAATGTTTTAACATTGACTTAGACTCGTCAGGGATTTTGAAGTTTCCCACCGCTGCCAGTGGCTGTTTACAAATAATGCAAACACAAAATTGTCCATTTTCCATTTTCTTTAGTTTTATTAACGAATTTTAAATAAGTTAAATATTGAAAAAAATCTTTAGTTAAAATGAAAATTTTAAATACTGAGTTTGGTAACTATCTGTCTTACTGTCCCTACTGCATATATATATATAGATGTACACACACATTCTTGAATACACCACACACACGTGTGTGTGTGTGTGTGTATGAAAGTTAAGTTCATGATGAAGTCAACTGCCACTCTGTATATTCCAACTGCCGCTGGGATGATTTTTTTTATGGCAATGGTTAGTTGGTCGTTTTCCTCATTGATAGTTCTCCTTATTACTCATCTCGATTTTTTCTATAGAGATGCAATTAGATTCTCTATATTACTGGTATATTGTCTATCAAAATAGTTTCTGTATATTAATTGTCAATTCAACGTGGAATTATTCACTTTGGCCTTATAAATTAGCAGTTCTCTCTTGAGATAGTTGAATTTTGACATTTGGTGATTTGTGTCACTTATTGGTTTGCTCATGGCCACTTCAATTATAAATAAAAGCCTTCCAGTAGTATAAAAACCCTGTGGTATTGTCGATGCTAAATTAGGACGAGTTGATCGAAATGCCTATTTTGTACATACGATTTTTAACATTTCAGTGTTTAAAGTTTCTTGTGGCCACAGGAAATCTCAGGGGGGTTTTTTTTTTAAATTTGAATTGGAAATCGTGAAACCATTGATTATAGACAACATTAAATTTCTCTGATGTTAATGGACATGAAATGCATGACCAACAATAAGAATGCGAACCATAAGCAAATACAAAACAGCTGATAAATCTGCATTTAACAATCAAGTCCTAAATAACGCATTGATAGAAGGACTAAATGAGATCACACATGTCTTAGAACGATCCTTATTAAAATTATTCTACTTATCCTCATTGTGAATTTATTTTTGTTAAAAAAAAATCTCATTCGTTATCCCTAAAAATATATAAACGTATAACAATATTTTTCACTAGGAAATGTACTAGTTATTAATCTGTAATTATTAAAAGCAGAGATTATAAAGTGTACATAAGATAAGATTTACCTCCGCCGTGATATGAACTGTGTTAGCACTACTTGGCTACTGAAGGGATTAGAAAAGAAGCAGGCTGCTCCGTCACGTGACTAGTTATTGACCCAGCCTCTTCCCCTCTATAGAGAATACACGAGACTTGTCTTTTCCCCTAAATTAGATGAACTCTATAATTACTGGATGAGGTGGAAAACGGAAGCAAGCAGAATTGAGATTTTAATATCTTTGGAAACAGAGTGGTCCATTTTTTTTATTTTATTTTGGGAAATGGGTGCCATTTTCTTGAGAAAAACTATTGTGCTACTCCAACGATAAATGTATGAATAAATATTGTTTTCATACCTGTCGGTGGTGACTATCGTCACTGGTAAGGACATTCGATGTGAGAGTACCTTATTCAAAAGTTATACTTTGTAGGTTCCTTGTTAGACAGTTGTACAAACCAAATAAAATTGTTTATGTTTTAATCCAACTAAAGACTTTAATAAAGACGATTTTAACTTCTCTAAGGCATAGCCCTAGGAAAATAGCAAACTGTACGATATTTTAAATATACCAATTACGGGGCATAGACTAAACACAATTGAAAAAAGTCCGTCACGCTGGGGCTGCGTAAACTAAGCAGATTTCCCACGTGAAGAGAAATCTCTATACGAGAGCCGAACAGTTACGGCCGAACTAGCTTTTGGCGGGAAACGTTCGTTATCGGCCAACATTTAATAAAAATGCAAATATTTCGGTTACTATTGAAGATAGAGAATAAATGTATAGAACAATATTTATAGTAAATTTAATTTGCAATAAGATTGGCTCTATCAGTTTTTTGATCCGACGTATGGTAACGGAGATATTTCGAATTTTCAAAAAACTTCCCCTCTAAACCCTCCCTCCCCCTGGTACCGAGTTAACGAACTTGATCTTTGTTTTTACATAAAATGACTAAATATGGAGTTTGGTAACGGTTAAACAATAATTGCGACCGCTAGAGCGGTAACAGACATATATGTATATATATAGATATATACAGTTTTGAACGGACCTCATTTTCATCATCCCCTGGGTAGGATTAATGAACATTTGAAGAAAAATTTCGAAAATCGGGTCATGAGTACAACCTCTATAGCTGATTTCCCTTAAGGGCAATCTGCTAAAAGTAGAGTCGCCCTGGAACTTCATAACTCAGGAGATTTCCCTCGTATGAGACACTAATGATCTCATCTCACCATATAATCTCTATTTCTAAGTTTCTAATATATTCTATATAATGAGTAGAAGTGGGAGTTTACTGAAGACTGAAAACAAGACCGACCGAATTACTCTATATTTGAGTTACGAAAAAATGCATGACAACAATTTTACATCATCAATAGTTTAATAAGATTGGTTCTATAATTTTTTTTTTCGGAGAAGTTTAGAATATTTGAATACTTTCTCCCTCTAAACCCTCCCCCAAGTTCCTGGTCCAATTTCTGGCATTAACCAATTTGATCTTTTGCGCAAAATGAATGGGTTAAGTATCAAGTATGGTATAGATCAAATAAATATTTTCAAATGAAGAAATAAAATCTAATTTGATGAAATAATCATACAAAGCATCTGCATGTCTCACCTAGCAAAGACCAGTTGAAAACAATATTTGGCATTTAAGTTTGGAGTAATAGGTTTCATGATATGTTTGCTTATTGTTAAATTGCAGTGATTAAAAGTGGGAGTTTACTAAAGGCTGAAAAGTAAAACAAAATGCAAATACCTATATGATAAGATGTAAATAAGAACATTTATAGAACATTAAATTTACAATAAGACTGATTTTATACTATCTTTTAATTCGAACTACCTGACTTATAATAGTCCGTCACGTCAGGGGCTGCGTAAACTAAGCAGATTTCCCACGTGAACTTTTACTCTCATCCGTTATCCGCCCCGATTTCATAAAAATGCAAATATCTCGGTTAATATTCAAGATAGAGAATAAATGTATATAACAATATTTATAGTAAACCTAATTTGCAATAAGATTGATTCTATAACATTTTTCGATCCGACGTATAGTAACGGAAATATTTCGAATTTTAGAATATCCCCTCTCTAAACTCCCCCTCCCACTGATCCGATTTCAGCCATTAACGAACTTGATCTTTCTTTTTACATAAAACGATTAAATATGGAGTTTGGTAACGATGAAACAAAAATTGCGACCGCTAGAGCGGTAACAGACAAATATATATACAGTTTTGAACGGACCTCATTTTCGTCATCTACTAGGTAGGATCGATGGACATTTGAAGAAAAATTTCGAAAATTCCGTCATGAGTACAACCTCAATAGCTGATTTCCCTTAAGGGAAATCTGCTAATAACTGAGATATTTTCGAATACACTGGATTTCAGACTCGGAACTTCAGAGAAATCTGTTAAAAATATCAGCAGACCCCGGCTCCATCTTGTCAAAATTTGTCAAGCTTAACTAACTAAGGTAGTAATCAATAATTTAATTATTTTCTCTTTGTGGAAAAGAATGAGGAATATTTGTATACCTGGCAGGACCTAGTCTGTGTTGGTGACAAAAGTCAACCTAGTATTCCACAAACAATGAACCTCTGCTCATACGTAAAGTATAACCTACCCTGAGGGGCTCAGTTTAGCCATGTGAGTTAAAGCGTTAGCCTTAATCTCACATGGTAAACCTAGAGTGGCGAGTTCGATTCCCGCCTGGGCAATAGAAATTTATTTAGTGACGAAATTCTTTAAATAAAATCCTTAGTCCCACCCTGGCTAGAAAAGGGTGGTAACCTGTAGATAACTCGTCCCGATTAGCCTCAGTTGCAAAAAGTGGACGTTAATAAATAATAATAATAACCTACCCTGACTAAAACTACTCGGAAGCTCCGTAATCAGCGCGTTTTCTAAGGCAATTCTAGAATGTAGGAAGCATATTTCAGTTAAATAATCATATTCCTGTCCAGGTTCCGACATCCTTCCGAAGTAAAATATGATGATCTAGAGATTATGGCACCTTACCTTATTAAGCAATTTTTCTAAAGTTATATTAAATTACAAATGAGATATATTGAATTTTTGATTCTGCCCTCCCACCTTCCAATGCCTTCTGATTCTAACTAGGTCTTATTTTTCCGGATAAAACTTTCAATATGAAGTTTGGTTTCAATATCTCTAAATTTGCGGCCACTAGAAAGATAACAGCCAGTCAATATATAAATCTAACACTACCGCCAATAAGCTGAAGGTAAAAACAGGTGCAGATTAGATCCCCGCCAATGGAGAACATTAGTTCACGAGTTCACTACAAGAGCGGTATGGATCAGCAGGAGTCTAACGAGTGACATACGTCAGACAGCCCCTCGGGATGGCTAAGGATTAGGTCATCCTTAGATCGCGTCCACAGCAGACTGACAGAGTGAACTGTCTACAGACCTACGTGTACAACGAGACCCATCAGTCTACTGGAGACAACTCATTCCAGGACCTCCTTGGTTAACGGAGGATTTACATCGAGTTGATCACTCACTAAGTTGAAATGAAACCCTGATCACGAATTTCTCGATTCTCGCTCGTGCTGGCTAAAGATCTCAAAGGACTATAATCCCAACAGAAAAAGGATATGTATACCATTTTAAAATTAAAACTGGCCTGGTTTTTGGTATTCACTCCTTATGATTCGCCAAAATTTTGGAGAGCTTTGAGTAATTTTTTTAATCTCAATAGCTACTTTTTCTAAAGAAACCCTGCTAAAAATGACCGTTTGGAAAAAGATAATGCATAATGTGGAACAAATATCTAAAAAATTACAAGAATAAATATTTGTCAGTTAGAAGAAGGCTAGGAATGTACCATAATGGTAGAATAAGAAAAATAACTTATGAGGGGAATCCAAATACTGCAAAGATAAAACATAAGCTATTTATTTGTCTGAGTTTTGTTATGCTAAAGCAATATTAAATCCTTTTATGTTTTTGCAACTTATAAGAGATTTTGACTCAGTAATTTGTTGCAGCAACGTATTTATTATATTATAACTTTTATAATAAAGTGCGGCATTCGCCTTTTATAAGTATTGACGACAATCACAAGAGAGTCCGGTAAGCTATAATTCTAGGCAGTTGTGTACCTGGCTGGGGCCGTGAGAAGGAAGGACGTGAGAAGATAGATTCGAAATTTCTCACGTTTCCTTTCATAACTAGAAAACATCCACACGGCTTTATAATTATCAAATATTTCCAAGCGAGTTGCAAGTATTTATCAGAAGAATATTTTTTCGACAGAGGAAATTGATCTATATTATTTCTTGTTTTCTCATTTCTTGTAATGAAACAAGCCCATTTCCTAGGACCTATTGTCAATTTTCTAGAATCTTTAATTGCTTGCTCAATATATTGTATATTAGATAGCTATAAACAGCGGAAAATGGGAGATCCGACTGATTTCATTTTTTAATTGATTAGAATTTTTTTTCCCCAACAAAAAATGGTATAAAATAACAGACACAACTGCTCCCATCATAAGACGCGAAACTTATGATTGGTCTGGGGCCTCTGCTACCTATTTGGAAATGTCGTGTACTATAATCCTCCAATTATGGATTTCCAATAGCTACAGATTTGGTGCATTAAAAGACGCGATTTTTGAAAAATGTCTTCAAATGTCCATCGATCCTACCCAGGAGATGACGAAAATGAGGTCCGTTCAAAATTATATATATATATATATATATATATATATATATATATATATATATATATATGTCTGTTGACGCTCTAGCGGTCGCAATTCTTGTTTGATCGTTACCAAACTCGATATTTAAACGTTTTATGCAAAAACAACAGATCAAGTTCGTTAATGGCTGAAATCGGACCAGTGGGAGGGGGGATTTTCGAAATATCTCCGTTACCATACGTCGGATCGAAAAATTGTATAGAACCAATCTTATTGTAAATTAAATTTAATATAAATATTGTCCTATACATTTATTCTCTATCTCGAATAGTAACCGAGATATTTGAATTTTTATTTAATATGGGCGTGTAACGGACGAGTGAGTTTCCCGCCAAAAGCTAGTTCGGCCCGTTCCGTAACTGTTCGGCCCTTGTATGGAGATTTCTCTATTGTATAATTTCACGTGGGAAATCTGCTTAGTTTACGCAGCCTCTGCGTGACGGACTTTATATAGTCAACCCGATTATATTTTGCTCAAACCAATATACTTTTCCTAAGTAGAGATAGAGAATTTATTCCAACGTCTAAAAGAAATATGATTTCATGACTCTAACTTCCTTATCTCAAATGAAATTTCAAATTTTTATTTTATACTCTGATTCTGCGCAAAATTGCTCTAAGAACAGACTTCTCACTTGAAATTTTACATAAAGTACAACATACTTTATAATAATTGTAAAATAAGTGTCATAGGAATATTTTTCCAAGTTGGGATTCAACCTATGGACATTAAATTTTAAGATAAGCCATGATAAAAAAAAACAGAGTCTATCTTCAAGAAATTTTCAATAAGGATGTCAACAAATAATCATATTTAAGTACAGGATTATGTTAGTTTTATGACAAATATAAAAAAAAAAGTAGAGGCGTAAGAAGAAAATATATTTCTGAAATTTAATAAGAAATATGAGTGAAAACTGTGAACACTAATTATATTTATGTAATGGATAGGATTTTGGGCTAGACCCTCGCGACATTGACCAGAACAAGTTGCACCTCTTAACCCTTTAAGATGCAAAGCCCATCTGCAGAACTGAGGATTTGGTAGCCCCTTAAAGCATTATAAAGATTTTTTTTTTTGGTAGGGGGACATTATAAAAAAAAGGCTTAGTGTCTTCTATAGGGAGACCTTTAAACATCTAATTGGTGCCCAAACTGCTAAATATATTTTTTCTTGATCCAATAGATTACTATACAATATATTACTTTAATACTGTTCTAGAGAATTCGTCAAATGTTGAAAAAAATACTAAGATTCCTACAGAAGCTCTTTTTTATTTTCAGCTGGTGGTGAGGGTGATGAACCAGGTTGATCAGAAACAACACTGCATCGGCAGAGATTAGCCCGGTAGCATCTCAATAGACACGCCCTACGCTCTGACGCTCTGAGGATGGGAATTTAATTCCCGAAAGCACTAAACAGCTGTAAAAAATAAATTGTGTGGAGCCATAAAAAAGTGTTTCTCATTAACCTCCTATAGAAGCCTTGCAGGTGCCCTCAGTGGACACTAAGCTTTTTTTTTAATGTTTCCTCTTTAAGTATCTCTATAAGGGGTGAGTAAATTTACTGTGCACACCATACATAATCAATATAGAATGCACATTTGCACAAAAGGATTAAAAGTAGAAAATATGATATTATAAAATTTAGAATAAAATAGTCAATTTCATTAACATAACTTCACTTCCGATTCAATTCAAAACAATCACGAGAGTAGTCCTGATTCTTCGTAAACACATTTACTAAATTTTTCAAATTCTTTTCGAACTATTTTGTTTGGATATATGAGCCACCTTTTCCCAGCTGTTCTCAGTTTTGAGATCAAACGTTTTCTGTAATTATCTGTGAATGGGCAGTCATAAATTATGTGTAAGTACTTTTGTTCAGTGAAATTTTCACATGGGCTAATATTTGTAGTTGGTTTAATTTTGAGTAAGTAAGAACTGTTGAGCCATTTTATTCCGTAAGTAGTTGGGTAAGATAAAATGACGTGTTCTTGTGTATTGTTTTATTTATGCCAGGTGTGGTCGCCAATATAGATTATGTATGTGCTATGTAATTTGTATATGTTAGAAATATTCAGGTTTTGTTAAACATAGTGCAAGCGATGTCGTTCGGGAGTTGTTTTATCTATATATATATATATATATATATATATATATATATATATATATATATATAAAATTGTAACCTCTGTCAGTACATTGATTTTTTCGCGAAATTTCACGATAACTTTTCGTTTCACTTGTCATAGACACCATATCTGCATTTTGTTTCTTTCGTGTATGTTTGCTTGTTTGTTTGTTACCTTTTCACGCATAAACGGCTGAACCGAATTTTATGAAACTTGGTATGTATATTACTACTAACCCAACTTAGACTTTAGGCTATATTAATTTTCTCTGAGGTGAACAGGAGTGGGGGTTATAAGGGAAGCCTGAAATTAAAAATAGCGGTATTTCGTTTTCTATTGGTTTTTCGGCAAATATGCACATAACAAAAGTTGTTTATTTTGTTATTTAGATTAACTTTTGTTATATACACTTTTGTCGTATACCGAATTTTAAATGCGTTATACGCCAAAAATTATAGCGGGAGTCAACAATATTATTTGCCAAAAAAGACTCAACCGAAATAATTAAAACTCGGTATGTGTATTAGCAGTGAAGCCTTCATTATAATAAGCCATACCAACATTTCTATGGACGGGCAGGAGTGGGGGTTATAAGGGAAGCCTGAAATTAAAAATAGCGATATTTCGTTTCCTATTGGTTTTTCCGCAAATATAAAAGTTGTTTATTTTGTTATTTGGAGTAACTTTTGTTATATACACTTTTGTCGTATACCTAAGTATAAATGACTTATACGTTATAACTTTAGCGGGAGCCAACAATTTTATTGGGCACTAACGGCTGAACCGAACTTAACAAAGCTCGGTAAGTCAATTAGCATTAATTCTTCCATGATTATAAGTTATATTAAAATTTTTAGGTTCGAACGGGAGGGGGGTTATAAGGGAGGCCTGAAATAAAAATTCACCATATTTACATGTATAAGAGACGGGAAATATAAAAATATCGAAGACAGTGAAGCCTTATCGAACAAATATTCTATTATTAGCAAATCCACGGCTACGACGGGTATTGTGCAATGTAAAGCCTGCTAAAAAATACCATCACCATTCAGCCTCAAATGAATTCCCCGGCGAAGCCGGGTATCTGAGCTAGTTATATATAATATGATAATAATAAGTATGTTTATTTAGAACATTAGCTAAATAAATAATAAATTTAAAAGATTTTTAAATAATAAAAGAGAAAAGAAAATGTTTCTAAAATATTCTCACAAACATAAAAAACTTGCACTACGTAGTCCGTCAGTTGAGTTCTGCCTATTCATTCATGGTTTTATACATTTACAGTGCAAAAACAGAGAATATTTAATTATTGTACTCATCAGTTAGGAATTTTCGGTACCTTTGTGAGACACACAAATGCATATACAATGCCTGCCAATCTTTGCCATTCAAAAATAAAATATAATCATGCTGACATAATTTCGGAGAAAGAAGAAATTGCCTTCTGAATTCCTCAAGTACTGAATATACTGCCATGAAATGAAATGTATTCTTCAACTCGTTCCTATTGCTTGGAGAGCATACCCATAAATTTTCAGTTTTACACACCAAGTAATTCATGTTCAGCATCCCCCCCCCCTATATATACACACACACACACACACATATATATATTTATATATATATATATATATATATATATATATAGAGAGAGAGAGAGAGAGAGAGAGAGATAAAGACAAGAGGCGTTAATTAAATTCACATTAAAAATGTTGTAAAATGAAACATTTTAACGAGTCAAAAAATTCAATATATTTTAGATATTTTTCTATAATTAAGGATTTATTTATCTCCTTTTTCTCAAATCTTATTATGCATTTTAGAAACGTTATTTAAAAGCTAAACTAATGGAATGAGATATAAAGTTATAAATACTGTAAAGTTAAAAACTTAGGTATTTTATATGTATAGCCCAAAGAAATATTTTAAGAACACCAGTATGCTAAATTATGAATATTCTATAATACATCTTGATTATCCTTGAAGAAGTTGGTATATTCTGACAGGAGAAAGATTCTAGCGTCACGGTCAGACG